>STHB01000010.1:6983628-7079312 GCA_018908115.1 Anopheles rivulorum
CAGAAACCCTTTGAAGTGACGATCATAACAGAAATGTCATGTTACAACTATGTGCAAATGAAGCAAAGTTTATAAAAATGCCCCAAACAAAAGCAGTTCAATCCAAATCCATTAAATTCTGTGAACACGACCAGTTACTATTAAAATGTTTTTCGAAGGTTTTCAAAGAAAACTTACATACTACCATTAAGCTACTTAACCATCCCAATTAGTAGCATAGAGAAATATTCAGGAAATTTTCTTATATGCTGTTGTTTTTCTGGTATTGTCTGGGTAGAAAAGAAGGAACAACTGCTACGACCAGCTTTCAGAATACTAGATTCAGGTTTCATTGTACTAGAGTTACGCAAATGATGAGCTCTTATAATGGCACAAGGCTTTAAAAGTGTTCAGCAATTGACGATGAACTAACTTTGAAATTGTTTTGGATAGCTCATTTCCCAATTCTTACATGTTCCTCTTTACTGTTTATTTGTTTATTGTAGTGCTTAATCTATGTTTTCTTTAGACATCAACATATGTTCAGATTATGGAACAAGTTTTCTATATGTTAATCGGTCGCTAATTCAATTGTGTTAATGTGAGGCCTGCTGAAGGATTCTTTAATTCTATTGTTCTTCAATATTACCTCCACTCGCTGAGATAATGAGCGTAATTTTGAGGTAATTTTTTGCTACGATTTATGAGTTTGAATGAAATTTTGATTGAGTGGTGGAAGAATTGTCTAATTTTTATCGATTTGTTTAAAGAACCTTTCCCATCGTATGATTTGAGAAATTTCTTAAACCAACGATTTAGGATGTTGTAAGGTGAAGCGATTTTGCCGCCATTTTCTAAACCCATAATGTGGCAAAAACATCAGCTAACATTCACTTGTTAGCTCCCCCTTTTTGCCCATCAGAAACCTCGTGCAACACACACGCACACACACATACAATACGCAAACTGTGCGAACTGTCTTGTTCGGAAAGCTTTTGTTTGCTATTTTGACAGCTATCATGCATTGAATCGAACGCCGTCGCCGCATGTCGCTGCCCGTCGCTGCATATACAGCGCAAGCAAGCCTACTGATCTGATGCAACGTGGAAAAGCGGCTGCTTCTTGCTAGTTTTCGTTCACCATACACATACTGTTCGGTTGGCTTTCCTTTCCCTCCCATCGGTGACGCGTCACGCTCGAAGGAATCGGCCATTCCCCAACCATTCCCGCTCGAGCTCCCTTTCCCACCCCAATCACGATCACCAAGGCGCAAGGGTGTTGCTTCTGGCGCATACACCCTCACAACACTGGTAGCCACCCACCCACGTGGTACGCGGGTACGCGTTTGGCGCAATATTCGTTTTCGTTCGAATTTTCCGACTGGGTGTTTTTTTTTTTAATTTTCATTTTTTGCTCTTCCTTACCATCTTATGCTTCCTTCACGCCCGGTGGATTCGCGCGTATTGCTAACCTAGATTGGTGCCCTGGCATCGGTGCTGGTGATTGGAAACAGTAAGCCCCAACCTCAGCCCAAAGTTGGTAAAGTTTGCAAACTTCGGGCGCGAACGGAACGATCCCCTAGCCAGAGCGACAACCCTTGTGTGCGTCTAGGCACAACCATTACTCCCAAACAATTGCCATTGAGAGTGAATCTGACATTTCGGACGTTGCGCGAGATCGGGGGTAGTCTTCATACGCAGTTTACACCACCGGTGGTGCCGCGTAAGGTGTTTCGCGAGGCGTGAAGACGGCGCTGTGTCGTACGATCGCTTCAGCAAGGGGAGGGCACAATTCGGTCCGGTTTTGGTCACATTCGATGGCGATGCTTTCCGGGGCGGAGGGTGCGCGATTGCAGATCGCAAACCGTCCACTTTCATGCGCATTTTAGCAAACCAAAACGCACTATTACTTTTATTCGGTATTCGAAAAAATAATTAAAGCAAATGTAAAATAGTCGACCTGTTACTCAACAGCGTGTGGAGTTGAAGTGACAGAGTATACTCTCCGGCAGAATGGAATAATCTACTACTTCAGCAAGTCCCATTTTGCCACACTCCATTTATTGTGTTTATCGCTTTTTTTTTTAAAAGCGCACCGAAAAAAAGTATAGAGCTTACCGTACCGTACGCTGCCATCATTAGGTGACCGTATACGGTTGCGCTAGTTGCTCTAGTTGAGACACAAACCCATTATACGGGAACGCACTAGCGGGAAGTGACGCTATTAGACACGCTTCGTAATAGGGTTCTGCATAACAGTGCCGAGACACTTGTCCTCATGCATGGCGTACCGGCGCGCTGTATCGGTGGCCTGGCCTGGAACGTTTTGCCGAACGCGACCGAATCAGCAAAGAAATCGGTGTCATCCCGGTGCGCAAATCGGTACCGGATTCTAGGGCTTTATGGTGCGCGCTTGGTTTGATGACGGCCAGAAGGAACGCCGGAAGCCGACAAACGGACGCACATCCTAGGATGTATCGGAGCATGTAATATGCTGTTTCGTTTATTGATGGTACAGGCGTAAAGGGCAAGCTTTCCTACTGCCCTAGTAATCAGATGCAGCACCGGGGAAAGATAAATGTTTTTTTTTCTTCTGAAAGAAAAAAGCAAATTGCTTTAATCCGTCTGCGAAAGTATGTCCGAAAGTAGCTTATGAAAGGCTTACATTCCGTAAACATTTTATGCAACATATGCGATTAAACCATAAATCAAGCACAAACTTTGTAGCTACACCGGCCGTACTATAATTCCGCAAACTGTCACATAAATCACTTACGCCACGGATCCAACCAGCAGCACGTGTGTGAGCTTTCGACGATAAAAGACGTACAGCAACGAATGGTTTGCAGTTTTCTTCACGTTTTCCGGTGCTTGTCGTGATCTGCTTTCTTCAACTCAAAAAAAAAAACACACACACACAAAGGTGGCCGCATATACACCTCTTTTGGCCAGCTGTAACCTTTCACAACCTTTCCGGCCCCAACGAGCCGGTGCAATAGATTTGGTGCTTTATTTTATTTGAATTATTTTTTTTTAATTTAACAATTTCTACACTTCACCACACGTTTTGGAGCTGGCTGCTGCTAAAGCAAAGTGTACCAAAAAGCGCTGATCAGCGCTGATTCACTCAAAACTTCAGCTGGAACCGGACCGACCGAAAACGAACACGGAATAATAAAAAAACGGTCCAAAATAGAGATTTAATTTTAATACAACAAACAAACCAAACGAAACAAAAAAACACTCACTAGCGGTGCATCACTTTCTTCGTCGGGATCGTAAAATTTCACTGTTCACTGATCACTTTCCACCCGCTTTAACACTAGCAAGATCGAGCCGTTCACATATCGCTTGCCTTGCTCCGGCGTGTGTGGCTAAGCTTTACCGCTTGAAGCTTTGCGCATCGATATGTATAATTTAGATTTATTTTTTCTCTCTTTTTTCGGGGTTTTGTTTTCACTTACACTTCGGCTGATTAGGGTTAGAATAATATCACTTTGGTTTAATTTGTTTGGTTTCGTTTTTGCTGCCTTCCTTCTGGCAATTGCCTAATTCGCACTCCAACAACTGTGTTTGCACAATCACGGAGTATTTTTGGGGGCCGTGCGGTTTATTGCTTTCACAAACACAAAAACAAAAAGAAATAGTAAACGTGTTACGCAAATTCGGTGCGAATTAGTAATGCACATACACAATTTATTGCTGCGTGTGACTCACTTTCGCAAAACGGCACCCGGACGAAAACGTTCACTATTTGCGTTTAAACGATCACGAAAAGGAAAAGCGGCACTAAGGCTTTAACACAATTTTGTTTCTTTTTCGGGACACTTCTTGAACTTTGAATTCTATTGTAAAGTTCACATAAGGAAAATCTACTCACACACACACACAAAACATTAACAGACAGCCACTTCGAGATCTACGTACGATCCGTTCACCAGGAGCATTCGATGATGTCTGAACGCTTCGCTCCGTTCGCGTTGGTTGTATTGTGTAAAACTTCAGTTCCGTTTCGTGCAATAGAGGGTTTTTCTTCACAAAGACTCCCTCCCTCTACACCTCACACACACACACACACACACACACACACACACACACACACACACACACACAAACGCATTCATAAACGGCACTTCTACACGCCCGGAAAAATCTTCCACCCTTGCCCAACCCCAGCCCAGCAAAAAAAAAAACCCCATTGCAGACGAATTACATTTCCACGGTTGAAGGAGAAGCTGCCTCGTTCGATGGCGAGTCGTAGGCGATGCTGGCCCGCAAGCCAGCAGTGGATGAAGTTCGGTGCTTGGATGGTTTGAATAGATGGTTAGATGGATGGATGGATGGTTAGGTTCGGTATCTTTGTATCGAATGTGGCGAAGGAACAATGAAACGATTGCGAATCGCCACCAGAAATTCCCTTTCCCGTTTTCCTGCTCCCTTTTACACCCTCGTACCACCACCGCTTGTTGTCCTCTCCATGGCCATCGAAACCATTCACTATTGCGTTGCAGCGATCATAAATGCTGATCAGCAGCTGATGAAGGGTGCGAATACGAAGGATCAACGTATGCAATTCCCGATGTTTTGTGCATATTGCACGTACATTAGTAGTAGCATTAGTGCATTATGATATTAAAGTGCACGAGACAAAAGTTGAGGTTCGATTTTGTAGAATTTAAAGGCAACTAACTGGAGGAATCCTGTTAATCAAATGCTTACACCCGTTGGTGATGCGAACCGCATGATAAGGATTCGCTAACCTATCTGTGACGGTAATCAACCGGTGCTCGCACACCGTGACTGAAGTTGTGAACTTTCAGCACGGTCGTTATTATGCATAATTTATTAATATAGTCGACCAGGGGGATCATTTTCGTGCTATCGCCCATAGAGGTGCTCAGCCAGTTGCATACGGGGTGACGTGTTTAAGAAAGTTAATAAGAAAGTGTGGTTAGTGTTTTTTTGTTTGTTATAACATAAAAGTGCATAAAGAGATGAAGAAGTTACTGTTAAAAATACACTTCAAATTGTGGAATATTAGTTTTCTAGGTATAATATCTATAATAGTAAAGAACTGAACTGCAAACCATAAAAAACAACAATATATCATTTTAACAATGGCAATAGTGAAAGTGGATGTGTTCGATTAGGCTGCAGTTTAGAGAGGGTCTTTTCATAGTAAAGCCTTTTTTTCACCTATTTTAGTTCTTCGCTTAGCTACTTTATAGTGATTTTGGTTTTAGTTTGAAGGCATTTTGTCTTTTTGTTTTAAGCTTCGGGCCAGTGGTGTACGTTGTAGATCCCATCCAAACCGCATCCCTATACACAGGACTGACTATCCAGACATAAGTAAATAACGTGAAGGAAAGCCTGAAATGTCAGGCGAAGATCTCTTGAGATATACAAGGTAGTAAAGAAGTTTGCTGCTTACTTCAGTCAAATCAATACAATCCAATAATACAATTTAATAATTCTATCAATTTCAATATATTCTGTATCTACTTAATTCTTTAATTTGTATAAATTAATTTCCAAAAATGAGGTCCAACAATTGTATGATTGGTAAATGAGCCTATGGTTTTTAATTAATTTAAAGAGTAAAAGACTAAAAAGGCTAAATAAAGATGGAGGACTCGGTGTTATACTATGCCCTTATCTCTTCCATGTTGGGGTGTAGTACCATTCGCCTCTTCACAACGAGCTACTGATATTACTCGTACCGATCATATGATTTTTTATCGCACGAGCAACATCTTTCACCATTCTTACGTTGGGTTAGTTAGACAGAGTGAGATACTTAAAGTATCTCACTTCCTTGTCGAGTGGTCTCCTTTTACGGACAGCTTTATTACGGACATTGCTCTCGTGTTAGTGAATCAGCTCATTCACTCTCACCGATGAACTGAGCGAGTGACTGGGTTCTCATTCATACTCATTGTAAGGATCAAATGAATCAGTGAACCAGCGCTCTAATACCTTCATTTAAGTAATCTTCCTAAATTTATAGTCAATAAGGGTCCAAATCTCCAACTCACTGGACAATTCTAAGAAATGGTTTCTTTTTAACTAATTATCCTTCTAGAACAGTAGGAACTTTAGTAGATGATACGGACAGATGGTACTGAACATAAATAATTCGAACGTTCTGGCACACCGTTTCGTTTTCCACAAGAGTAATACTTAATGACGGTTCCTTGCTGAATCATTTAGCCCTCCAGCAAATTTTGAACCTCATCGAAACAAAGAATAAAAATTGCATTGCAATGTTGTTTTGTTTAATTTTATTGTTCAAGCGACGAAGGCAAGCCTTTATTTGCCATTATTGGCCAACGAGCGGGGCTAAATCAGTCGTGTGCAAACAAACGGCTAAATATCCCGAGGACACTACACTCTCATACAGACACACACACACTTTATGATGCCCATAATTGGCACTTCCTTGAGGTGCCATATTTAAGTGGCGTCGCTTAAATGGGTGGGTTTGTGTGTCCCACCAAACAAACAAAAAAATAGTATTAGAAACAATGGCAAAAACAGAGTCACAATACAAATTAGATGCACGTTTCCTTTCTCCGCTTAGCAAGCTTCCGCTCCGGGATGCGTGCTGGTCATTGACAGCGCACGGTGACAATTATGGGTTTGTGTCCATTTTTCCACCATTGCGCATTGCCACAAAACAACGCACGGCAACGTAACTTTGCTTCAATGCACGGTAGTTTTCCTGTAACAAAAAACAAACGGCCCTTTCGAAGCCATTTCGTTGTGTGTGCGCGGGCTCTTTAAGCCAAGTGGCTTGCTCCATCCTGCTCGGCAGGTGTTAATCGTCCGGTTCCACCACCACCCCAAACGTGTGGATGTGTNTTGACAGCGCACGGTGACAATTATGGGTTTGTGTCCATTTTTCCACCATTGCGCATTGCCACAAAACAACGCACGGCAACGTAACTTTGCTTCAATGCACGGTAGTTTTCCTGTAACAAAAAACAAACGGCCCTTTCGAAGCCATTTCGTTGTGTGTGCGCGGGCTCTTTAAGCCAAGTGGCTTGCTCCATCCTGCTCGGCAGGTGTTAATCGTCCGGTTCCACCACCACCCCAAACGTGTGGATGTGTACAGCCGCCGTGCGTCCATCACCTTGACGGACCAAACGGTATTGGAGGCGACACAGGGCTGTAAATCATTTCGCAAACGCCGGAGGGCTCTTTCTAAACAATGAATCTAAAATTAAGGAAATTGTAATTTGCCTCTTTCTTCAGGCCCGCGAGCACAATACTGTCGGTGGGCATGGCATGGCTGCGCTTAACGCGCCCGCTCGCGCGCCGAAGGCCAAACCTTCCCGACTCTACCGAAGGGTAACGCTTTCCTAATCACCGTTGTAGTGCGCAACACTGGGTGGGTGTTCCGTTTGACCTCCGACCACGACACAACTGCTTTTTTGTTCGGTTTGATGAAGCAAAATTTTTGTCGCAAACAATATGCAAAACATGCACTTGCAGGTGGCAGAGCATTCGTCAATGCATACACACACACACACACGCTGCAACCGGACGCAATCAGGGTCTTCTGGAAGCGAATAGTTTGACCGTGATCGTTGAACGCTGATATTCATGATTGAATAACAAAACCGTCTATACCATGTCAATGATGAGGCAGGTGAGCGTTTGTGTTCCGATTGGAAGCTGGCGCCACAATAGCACCTGTATGCACGGTAACTGAAAATCTGGTGAATAAGTATAATGGGCAGAGAATTGATCACATTCTCATTAAATTCGCATAACGATTAACGTTCAATATTTTTAAATCGGATCTATTTGATACGTTTGAAGTGAATTTCATAGCCTGTATGTTTCGTAACGCATACAATCGGGATCACTACTTACACACACAGAGGCGGCCCGGTGGTGTATTTGGCAACGGCGCTAGGTCCTAACACGACCGGACCGGGTTCAAATCCCATCCGGACCGTTCCTCCGCAGTGAGCACTGACTATGCAACTACGTGGTATCTAATAGTCCAGTAAGCCATTTGATGGCCGGCATGACCTGGAAGGTCGTTAGGCCTAAATAAGAGCGAAAGAGACTTACACACTATCAGGATATTCAATGCTACCTTATGGGGTATTTTTGGAATTTTTTGAGAGAATTTTTGGAATCTTTTTCTTTGGATAAAATATACTAATTTTCATAAAATTTTCATCCAACACAAAGCTAAATCCACAAGTCATAATTTGAATATCTTTTTCACTCAGTTATTATACTTGCGTCCTTCTAGGATGAAGTTCCTTGTTATAACGATCGCTCCATGTCTTTTTCTTTAGCAATATGACAACCTCAAGAGTTATGGACCTGACATTTCTGGATTTCTGTAACTTTATTTACCCCTTGTTGAATAGTCAGTCCTGCTTCTTAAGGGATTAGTTTGGATGGGATTGATCACTGGTCTTGTCGTGTATAACTTGGAACAGCATAATGCTCTTCTCAAAGTCAGATTTATCTGACGAATAGTTCTTTCATAAGTTTATTAATTATTTCACTTAAACCGTTCATCAAAGACTCAGCAAAGAAGCAAAGAGAACACAACATGGTTGTCGGTTGACCCACATGGACACAATGTACATCACATCATTGACAAAGAATATTTAAACAGGGACATTGATCTTGTGAAATCATACCTGCGCGAATATTGGCTTAATCACTGAATTTGACTACGCCAACGTGGAACAACAAAGAGAATCTTTTTTACTGGAGACATTGATCATTGATTGTTGCTAGTAGTAAAGTTGTTAAGAGGAATGTCATTGTCCTGTAGCGCCTACCTTCTAATGACCCTAGGCCCCGAAGCAATCAACGTTAGTTGTAACTTAAGATATATCTTCCAACAAACTAAACTGTTTCCCAGATCCAATTTCCATCCAATATCACTTTTGGATAGTCGGGCCGGGTGGATATTCATAATATAGGATACCAAGCCAGTCCCAACAAAGCACTAGCATTATCAGGTGTATGTAGAACATGTAGAACAACATTGCGCTGTAGACAGAGACAATCTTTGAACACGAAATAGCGTAACAAGAACATGGAGACGAACTAACCATCTAGCAAACCTTCATTAAAGATTCACCCAAATACGATCTACTAGGAAGCATATGAAATATGCAGGAAGAAACGATCAAAAACGCACGTTTCCGGAAATTAGTCCAATTATCTAAATGAACGCTCAAATTTATGCTCAAACTCTGCCACACAAATTGTTTCCCGCAGTGTAATCAACCGTTGACCTGGCTGCAGTTCTAAAGATGTTTTCCTCAGTTCCATCCGAGTTCCACCGAGACGCTGTATATTCGAATGCAGATGCGCATTGTTTCATCGCGATGATGCTTCCTTCCTCCGGAGGCAGATGAGAATGTCCACGACCGAAACGTGAGAACTAGCCACCATCTATCTTCTTCGCGGCACACACAATGCGTTGAGTTCATGGCACCAATCCAGACCTGAAAGTTGGTGACCAGAGTGTACGGGTTTTATTTTACTATTATTATTTTTTTATGGTCAATGTCAGTCGTCGAACTTGTGACGTTCTGCGCCATGAAACGGAGGAAGATCTTTCGAACGCGTTTTCCCCCCTTTGTTCCATTCCATTTCCCCCATCGATCGATACCGTCTTGCGCGTCTGAAGGTTAACATAAGTAACGCAGCACAAGTAAGCACCAATAGAGCTCCCAATCCTCCCCCAAAACAAATCACTCCCACTAATGACGCGAAACAATTACCTAACAGCGATCAGGCGATGTTTGGCCGCAAAAAATGGTTCCAAACATCTTAAAAATAGCTTCACGCGTGAAGACATGATTGACGGGCGGCTTTTCGTCACCGTCCGCACTGTTTGAACAGGGAAAAACATAAATAAAATTGTACACGGGACATACAAAAACACCCCCTGGCCGACCTTCGCAACCACATTTTTGCGCACAATCATTACGCCCGGAAGCGCTGGAAAAGTGTGCGCATTTCAATCACACACACAAACTAGAACCACCGTCCGGGGGGCTCGTCGTGCGCGATGGTTATGCGGCGGCTCTAAGCTCTATCATTTCGGTGCGCATGATGTGGGCTTATGGTTTTTTAATTCTCGTCACCCAAAACTATACCGCTATCAGTAAAGACTATCGTCGTGTCGTAATTAGCCGCCCCGTTCGGTTCCACACCAGCTTTGGATCGCAAAATGGCATCGCTAACGTTCACCGGGAGTGTTGCGTCACCAGCACGCGGCAGAGCAAACTGTTGCCATGGTAACAGTAAACCTTGCGCGCAGACATTATTCCGTGCGTACCGTGTGCGACATGCGGTAAGAAAATGGATGCTCTCCAGAAGTGAACAATTTTCCAACCCGATGGATTAGGTTCGGTGGTATGACCTCCCGCCGCAAGATCGGACCGTTTAAACGCAACGAGAGGACATTTTGCTTACGAAAGGTTTTATGAGGCGCTTATCTTTATGGAGCACCTTTGCTTGGGAACAATCGAAATTTTGCATTTGACATCACAAACACACTGCACTCCACACGGGTAACGGTGAGGTGCGTTTGATGCATACGTTTGCCAATTGCATCATATTTCTCTAACCCACCGATGGCTCTGGCGGCCCTTCTATTGGTTTGTTATACCATCGTTCGACACGGGAGAAGGTTTACACAGCTGAAACATAAATCTAACCAGCGAGGTATAAACAGTGAAGGTGTGTCAAGTAACAGCGATGCATTTGACATTCATTATATTCGTGTCTCATTCACTGCCATCATCATTTATTATAATAAACGAATAACCATTCTATCGGATGGTATACCCAACCTATCCAATATCGATATCGGAATCGATACAGAACGATCAATTTCTATAAATTGAAAAATTGATCCTCGAAAAAAAATCCTCGAACATAATCATTCAAATAAGAGAACTTCCTTATTATCCTTCGAAACATATCTTCCTGTAACTGATCTGATAAAAGAAATTATTTGAGCTAACATAAATGATAAACATAATGAAATCTGTCGACAAAACACATCTAAATAACTCCTAATTCTGATATTTGTGCCAATACAGTGTTACTGTACTTTTTGCGGAACGATCTACAGGTTGTTCATTACGAAGCTACTGGGAAAGCGTTGACTTAACCCCAATGTGCAACAATTGAAAACAAACTAAAAAAAAAAGAAGAAACCACAGCATGCGGAATGAGAGGAGAACGTGCCTTTTCTTAACACGAATGCTTCGGAATTCTATCGTTTCAAATGAAAGGCAGCTACATAGAACTGGAACTTGACAGCTTACATCTGAAATCAATTATATTCTCAAGAAATTTAGTTTCGTCACTTCGTCACACAAATAATAAATATTTATCGGTAAACTTAATATATAATGTGATATCTTAAATACTGACTAAATTATAAGGAAAATTATGATTTTTCTTTATAAATATTTAGTATATTGGGTTTCTTCCAAATTCTTTATTCTTGGACATCCCCGTTCTAAATAAAAAAAACAAGTATTCCCATTTTTCGAAATTTTATCGTTTAATGGTTAGATAAATGAACATTCGTTGTTTCATAAGCAAATATTATGTCCATCAAAAGCTGTCCACGAGCGCATGGTTCTGCTACAAGATCATGTCATCTCCACTACTCATCCACATTGGCCTACGCAATTTCTGCAACAAACTCTAAACTCTCAGTACGGTAGAAATACACACACACACATACACAAAATGCTAATACCGGCACGTACATTCGTACGCTCCGGTGCAGTCATCTCTTTCATGCGCGCTGCACCGGCCAGTGAGCAAACGCAGCGAGAACCTGTTCCATCTAACATCCGCTCGCGTTGCATTCTCGTCCACGTCACGCTTTTGTCACTAGGAAGCGCACCATACCATATCTACACCGGGCCAAGGGTAACGTGTGGCGCGAAAACGACGCGTGTGCGTTGTGGACGATTCTAACCACGATCAAATCAGCACACGGAGTCGCCTGACGACAAGACGCGCACGGGGTCGCGTCAATAAATTTTTGCTTCGGCCCGCAGTAACTCGAGAAGGGACTCCGAACGGAGACCCCCCCATTCTCCCCCGAAACCATGGTCAACTTTGCTCACATTTAGCAAAGCATGGGCGCTTGCAAACTTTGTAGCAACAAGTACGGCTGCGCACGAAAACGAACTGGGAGCGGGCAGGACTCTCGTCTTCCCTCCGGTGCACGATCGCCCAGAACTGTGTGCACACATGCCGAATGCGGGCCTGTTTACTTGCCGCCGTGGGCCAGTCATACCCCGTTTTGCACATCACTTCACTTCGACCAAACAGTGCTTCCCCGAGCAGGGTCACCATGGTCGCAAAAATATACGCGCTCCGGCACAGGGATGTCTGTGGAGTGAGCATCAGTCCCAAGCCGCGACTCGACCCGAACGGACTCGCGCTCACATCGATTCCGCATATATATATATATCCGGCACACCCGTTTGGTCCTTCGCCACCCAACCGCCGACCTCGGCCAAGTTTCCAACCCACCTCGGAACATCGAGCTGTCCCAGTGTACGTTTGTGCCTGTGTGTGTGTGTGAGTGTGTGTTAGCGTGTGTGTGTGTGTGTGTGGGGTTCTGGGGAAGACAAATTTTCGATCTTCCGTGCTATATCATTAGCGATCCTTCGCTCCAACCGATCGAACCGATCGATCGTATCATCTTGGAATTTTCTTTTGGGCCGTCCATTCGTTGCCGGCACTCGCCGCGAGGTCGCGGTATTTTTAACGAATTCACCATAAGGAAACCTTTCCACGTGGTGGCAAGGAGCAACTGACCAAACACAGACGCCGTATTCATCGCCCAGCATTAATCACCACACTGATACGGCTTCTCGGCTTCGGTACTACGGGTAAGGATGCTGCTGCGCAAAGCTACGACCGCGTTTGGTGGATGTTTGCGCCAACAGTTGCACGGTGTGCTGGCTCCATTGGCGACGGCACAGCAACAACTGCACGCGGCTCCGCACCGACGTTGGCTATCGAACGGTGGTGGACGCAAAACGCATCCCAAAATTCTTATCACAGGTAAGTTCTCACGCATCTTCGCATCGTTCTGGTACACGAGCGAACGCCGAGTCATGTAGTCATGAAAGTCCCCGCGTACGAGTAGCATGGGGCGTCGAGCCCCCGCTCATTCGGTTTAGCTCAATTGAGCGCTCAATTGAGGAGTAAATTGTGATGCAAGGTTAGCAAGCGAAGCGTACGCACATACGCGTTGCTATGGGGGACAGTTTCTAAGCGGACGGTAGTTTAGAAGTTGTTTGGCCTTATTCACTCCCCAGCCGCGTTCCTTTAGCCGGCGGTATGTGTGTGTGTGCAAGTTAGCTGAACGCTTCTCTCAGGCTTTGAGTGGTGAATATTCAACGAGAGTAAGGCAAAACTTTATCAGTATATTTAAATAAGCAGAAATTTGAACTACTTATTCATAAAACACAAAACCGATCTATACGTTGTGTGAACAATTAATCAAGGGCTAAACATAAGAAGTGCTGTTATCACCAACGCCCGTTTCAAAACGTCATCGGGGGAATTCCGCGGTATTATACGTTACGACCACATGCCTCGAGTTTATCGTTGAGGCACGAATGATATACTTTTATCAATATAGTTGACACAGTGGCAGAATTCCTACACATGTTTTTTTTTCTTTTCTATTCGCTGTAGAACGGCAAGACCGTATATCTCATGTGACAATTATTAGTTGCACACAAAATGTGTATGAGTAGTATGGATATAACAAATGTTTTTTTAATGCTCTTAAATCATGGTGATGAATAATTCGAAATAATTCGAGGTTTGTGATTTTTAAAATTTTTAATTTTCATTTTTAAAGTTTCGATCGATATATTAAATGAGCAAAGAAATATGAAACACTAATTATTACAATACAGATATATTTACGTAACATGTAATTAAAGAAAGTATTCAATTTCCCAATTGTCCCGAGTTAAATTGTGGAAAAAGTTTTACAATTGCTCAATATGTACCACTTATATTTGGGAATTCCTGCAATTTTTAAGGTACAGATTTGATATTCTGCTGTCTTGGTTCTTCAATAAAAAAAAACTTATATCATTGTTATTTACTTGCTTTACTATACATGTGCTAACTGTATTCGTTTCGCCCTTTCGCAGGCGGACTCGGTCAACTTGGTGTCGAATGTGCGAAACTTCTGCGCAGCCAGTACGGCGAAGAGAGTGTCATTCTGTCGGACATCATCAAACCGAGCAGTGAGATCGTCAACAGTGGACCGTACATCTTCGCCGACATTCTCGACTTCAAGGGTCTGCAGAAGATCGTTGTCGATCATCGTGTCGACTGGATCATTCACTTTTCCGCACTGCTCAGCGCGATCGGTGAGCAAAATGTGCCGCTGGCGGTGCGCGTCAACATCGAGGGCATGCACAACGTGCTCGAGCTGGCGAAACAGTACAAGCTTCGGATCTTCGTACCGAGCACGATCGGTGCGTTCGGTCCGGACAGCCCACGGAACCCCACGCCGAACGTGACGATTCAGCGACCGCGCACGATCTACGGTGTGTCGAAGGTGCACGCGGAACTGATNTCATTTTTAAACTTTCGATCGATTGATCGAATATTTCTTTGCTCATTTATAAAGAAATATGAAATATGAAATTACAATAAAGATATATTTACGTAACATGTAATTAAAGAAACTATTCAATTTCCCAATTGTCCCAAGTTAAATTGTAAAAAAAGTTTTACAATTGCTCAATATGTACCAATTATATTTGAGATTTCCTACAATTTTTTATGGTACAGATTTGATATTCTGTTGCCTTGGCTCTTCTCATATCATTGTTATTTACTTGCTTTACTATACTTGTGCTAACTGTATTCGTTTCGCCCTTTCCCAGGCGGACTCGGTCAACTTGGTGTCGAATGTGCGAAACTTCTGCGCAGCCAGTACGGCGAAGAGAGTGTCATTCTGTCGGACATCATCAAACCGAGCAGTGAGATCGTCAACAGTGGACCGTACATCTTCGCCGACATTCTCGACTTCAAGGGTCTGCAGAAGATCGTTGTCGATCATCGTGTCGACTGGATCATTCACTTTTCCGCACTGCTCAGCGCGATCGGTGAGCAAAATGTGCCGCTGGCGGTGCGCGTCAACATCGAGGGCATGCACAACGTGCTCGAGCTGGCGAAACAGTACAAGCTTCGGATCTTCGTACCGAGCACGATCGGTGCGTTCGGTCCGGACAGCCCACGGAACCCCACGCCGAACGTGACGATTCAGCGACCGCGCACGATCTACGGTGTGTCGAAGGTGCACGCGGAACTGATGGGCGAGTACTATCACCACAAGTTCGGATTGGATTTCCGCTGCCTTCGGTTTCCGGGTGTGATTTCCAGCGATCCACCCGGCGGTGGCACTACCGGTATGCAAACGATGAGTGAACCACAACAGGACGAGATTTAAAATGACATTTGGTACTATCATTGCAGATTATGCCGTGGCCATATTCTTCGAGGGACTGAAGACGGGCAAGTACCAGTGCTACCTCCAACCCGACACGCGTCTGCCCATGATGTACATCGAGGATTGTTTGCGATCGCTGCTCGAGTTCATGACTGCACCGGAGGAGAAGCTGCAACGCCGAGTGTACAACGTAACTGCCATGTCCTTCACACCGGAGGAGCTCGTTGAGAAGCTCTCCAAGTATATTCCCGAGCTGCACGTCAGCTATCGACCAGATAGCAGACAGCTTATCGCCGACTCGTGGCCACAAGTGTTCGATGATACGGAAGCGCGCCGGGACTGGGGCTGGCAACACAACTACGACCTCGACAAGCTGGTGGATCTAATGGTTCGCGATGTCACCGAAAACTACATCAAAAAGGGATCACAGTAAGACGATCGCACGGTTTAAATGCCAACATTCGGGCCATCAAGCGCAGCAATAAACTGTATATACCTGCAGCAACTAAGGTCGCACAATTTTACAGTGGAAACTATCCGAAAAGTAGTTGAATGAAGAACTATGAATCCCCAAGTTCAGATATTCAAAGAGACCAGTTGCTGTTCTGAGCCCCGTGGACGTATTGAGTCTATGGTATCCTTCCAGAGGCTTTGAATTCATTCCCGTATCTTTGAAGTATTACTACAACAATACCAAAAAACCAGTAATCAGACTCTTATACTTTATGAGAACATCATGTGCCTCGCCTTCCTAATCGTCCTCCTAACCGTTTTCATCAGTACAGAGAATGATTCCGCAAATTATTGTAAATCCCTACCTCCTCTACATCTTGGGTCCGTTGTGCGTGATCTCTTAGATAACCCGTCAAATCTGGAAGATCAAATTTGGTTGGTCCCTTCAAAATGGGCTCCATTAGACAAACATGGAATCATTTTGTGTATGTGTTTTAAAAAATCGCGTACAGTTCCTAAAGCGAATTCTCGTTGATAAACTCAATCAGAATGCAGAATATGGGAGAAAAAAGAACAGAAAGGGGACTAAATCGGGACCAAGGGTGGTTTTTCGATGATATGTGTGGATTGCTTATTAAACTAAGGGCCTTGTAAGACAGTGAGACATTTTTTCTATTGTGAATATCGCGAAAGATGCTAGATAATACGATATTACGAACACAATTGCATGTCAAATTAATTCTAATTCACAGATAACGTCTAAAGCTTACATAACAATGAAGGACAGTTGCGTCAACATGCTTGTGAAGAACAAAACAGATAGACATGTATTTAGCCTAAAGTTAGGCTATAAGTATGCATTGTTGAGGTGAATACGAGGCTTCGACTTACACGCCGTAGTTGACCGAAGCCACCGAAGATAGGATAGAATAGGAATAGGGTTGTAAAAATAAACTCTCTTGTAATTGAACCGATAAGCGAGTAAGTTATCAAATTGAAACGCACATATACCACGAACAACACGTGCGATATGCTTTTTAAATGAGCGATTTCCGGAACTGTTGTATCAGAATAGTTCTATATTTATTTATTTTTTTATTCTCGATCCGACCCTATTTCTATATTAATATATTTAAATGTAAATTAAAATCATAGTTTTATCTATTATAACCTGTGCTTAATTTTAAGCTATGTTTAACCATATATTTGTTTGAATTGTAATTTAACCATAAGTTTACTGGACATTACAACTTGCTAAAAAATAATTCCAAAAAATTCCTAGATAAGAAATTTTGAAACATTTCAATCTATAGAAATGGAAAAAAAGGAATTGCTATTATGTATGTCGCGTAATCCGCGTTAACTATTTTTGTAATTCTACTTCTTCTAGTTGGAGTAACTATCTACTAGAATTAATTTACTAGCAAGCACAATGCAGCCGAATAATCAGTCACTTGCGAGTGATGAACAGTCTGGACGGGCTTTTTCTGGTGAGAAATATAATAGCTTCGTGAGCATTGATACTATGGAGGGCATCTGTTTCTTTGCATCAAGTGCTTCGTTTCTCGGAACGTTCGATTCATACTGATATGCGACCCTTCGCGAAACGCCTGTGAGCATGTGCAAAAGCTCCTGGCGATGTGCGTTCACCTCAAGCTCATTGCTCAGTGATTGAATGAACCATGATCCGTTGTCCGTATTGCGCCATGCGTAATATCCATCACAAGTAGAATACATTACCAGCAGATCGGCCATAGTAGGTATGGCATAACTTATCGGTACTGGATCTGCAATCATACGTTTGACTCTTGCGCCAATGTCCAGTCGTTTGCCTCTACAAGCCTGTATGAAAAACAGCTTCGGTTTTCCAAGCAGCGACGGGCACGCGTCACCGATAAAGTATCTCCACAACTTTTCCACTTTGTATGACTCATCGTACGCGTATAAGCGATTTTTATCCGTCCCGTGCGTCATTACCACCACGACCAGACAGTCGTACTGCGAATGATCTTCGCTAGCAATCGATTTCAGCATGGCCATAAGCTGCTTTTTCTTTAAATCATCCACCACGCATACATCAAAGCCGATTCTGTTCAACACCGAGCGTATGCTATCACGATCTACATCACTACCATTGCGTGGGCTCATATTGCTAAAATTCATTTGGTTAATGATAAGTGCTATACCGTGCTTTGCATGACTTACGTCATAACGGTCGTCGATTTCAACTGCTACACTCCTNCGTACTGCGAATGATCTTCGCTAGCAATCGATTTCAGCATGGCCATAAGCTGCTTTTTCTTTAAATCATCCACCACGCATACATCAAAGCCGATTCTGTTCAACACCGAGCGTATGCTATCACGATCTACATCACTACCATTGCGTGGGCTCATATTGCTAAAATTCATTTGGTTAATGATAAGTGCTATACCGTGCTTTGCATGACTTACGTCATAACGGTCGTCGATTTCAACTGCTACACTCCTTGATCTGTTTGAAGGTGAAGGCGTTACAGGAGTGTCCAATTCAGAAGTAGTAATAGTTCTAAAATTAGACCAAACATCACATGCGTGAATTTGCCAATGGGCTTATACTGTAAATGGACTTGACATGCATAGTACTTACAAATTGAACGATCTTGCATCCAGTTGATCTGTCGGTTTGATCAGAGATTTTGATGATTCCATTTTTTCCATTCCGATATTGCCGGATTCTAAGTCACACCGACCTGTTCACTATGCCCGTCCCACAACGAATTACACACCTTAAATCATTGACTACATATATACATGTCATTCAAGTGCATTTGTTATCTCCTCCGATAAGCTTTATCAGCTAACTTATTTCTCGTAACGGGTTCATTCAGTAATACAAGTCCGTATCAATCGTCAGTCAATTGGCGATATTAGCGCATACGATTGCAAATCTACATCCTATTCCATGCGAACTATGACGTAATAGCAAGCAGCTTATGTCGGAAAATATTGCGATGAGAAAATTTTAAAATATATTTTATTTATATAGTACGACTTTAAACTGACTGATTTTGAAGTGTCAGTATAAAGTAGCAAACCGGAGTTCAATAATAAATATTAATTTATGGCTATTTATTTCTTAAAGTTGCTAAAATAATCATAATTATTGTGGTGAACCCAAAAAATCGATCCCGCTGTCCGCTAGGATTATAAATCGTTTATAGCGTTTTTTCGTAACTTTACAAACAATTTCGAAGAGGTGGAAATATATGTTAAAGGATTACGTGCTACATTCGTGATAATCATGCTTCAATTAATTTAAAATTGGTAAACCACAATAATCATTCATTTATGAGTATGCACTGATTCGGCAGCTTTAGTGTCGATATCTTCAAGCGTTTTCCGTTACAACTGAAAGTTTCAATTCAAACGTGTTCAAACAAACACGTGTTCGTGAAATATTTCATACGAAATATTTCAGTGTACAAGCAAAATGCGACGTTACGAACGCACGAAATAAGCGAATAATGCACGTTAACAGTAACGTCGCACACAATAACAACAATACACAGAAAAGCAACTGTTAAATGATTTGCAATATTTTAAATAGTTTATTACATCATATCATAGCTTGAATAATGTTCTTGCGGTTTCACGTATGAAGTAATATTTGATACCGAATCACATGTTTTCATAAGTTGCGTCATACATCATCGAACATTATATCAGAAACGGCATAGTATTAACATTATAATCTTACCCAAACCAGATAAACATTGCATGTACAATTTTTGTTTTGTTTGTCAGGTATTATTGCTAGATATATGTGTATTTCAAGTACTCGCATTCAACGGACTTACACAAGTATCAGTTATAAACGAACTGTCTACAGCTCTTATCTTGAATGTCACCTGAAGTTCGCGACCCTGTATCTGTGAAGGTTCTGTTCCGGATTAATCTTCTGTCGTTTTTACACCGATGTGTTACAGGAATGTTTTTGGGAGTGTTTAATTTTGCCTTCAAATTTCACTATTAATTTCGCTATTATTTCGCCATTTACCTGCTACAAACAGTTATTCTCTTCTGAATTTGAGTCATCGGTACCTGACGTTTGGGACAAAAATTTCATCGTTAGCACTTGTTCGAAAGCTAATATTAAGAATGAAATCCATATTTAAAGCAGGTAGAGAAATATGAGAAAAAACAGTCTTTGTTTTTCTAGCAAAAATCAAAGATTTTCTTTGCGCAGATGATAACTAGTAGTTGTGACGCATACCTGCTCGCCATGAGTAGTCATAATACAGAAATAATGCCGCAAAACAAAAAGCAGATATGAAGTCATAACATTTTGCAAAAAAACACACCTGCCAATGCTTGCAATAGAGCGTAATTTCGTTTAATCAAACGGCAAGATAACGAATAGATAAGCGAATGAAGAGAACTGATATGATCATATGGAGCAGCATGAGCTTCGATGGTTAAACTGGAAGGTGCGTCTCAAGGGTCGTTTCATTCCATCACGACCGGTAGAAAGTGAAATTTCGCGCTTCATCCAATTTGGAAAACGATCCCAACATGAGTGAAACTACGCAAGTACCAGATGAAAACGACACACGGCCTATTCAATCGTCGTAAGTGTATACCACATAAGGTGAAACATTTCAAACTATTGACTGTATTTCTTTTCTTATTTTAATTAACTTTACTTAGGCATACTGGAGATACATCACGCAGCGCAACTCACCGAGGATCGATTGTAAGCACACCAGCTGTGCTGTCGGCAGTATTGGAAGAAGATTATAAAACAAACCATCCAAAGCTTGGAATAGCGCTTGTCATCAACCAAGTGCAATTTTCTAGGATGATGACACGAAGTGGTAGTGACAAGGATCGTGACAGTATGTGTAAAGTGTTGAAAAGTATCGGATTCGATGTACGCGTAATCAATAGTCCAACTAGAAAACAGCTACTTGACAAGCTAAATTCGATTGCTAGTGAAGATCACTCGCAGCACGACTGTCTGCTGGTGGTAGTAATGACACACGGTGAAAAAGAGGTACTGCATGCATCGGATGCGAGTTACCCGGTGGGGCGTCTGTGGGAACCATTTGTTGGCAATGCGTGCCCATCGCTGCTTGGCAAACCGAAGCTGTTCTTCATACAAGCGTGTAGAGGCGATTCATTCGACAATGGCGCCAGAATGGCGAAGGTGGTGACGGACACAGTCGATGCACGATCGCCTTCGGAGCAACTGGTGTATGTCATTCCTACCATGGCGGACCTGCTGGTGATGTACTCCACCTACGACGGGCACTACTCGTGGCGCAATCCCATCAACGGTTCCTGGTTTATACAATCTCTTAGCTGCGAGCTGGAGCAGAACGCACACTCCAAGGAGCTTCTGCATCTGTTGACTGCCGTTTCGCGAAGGGTCGCATACCAGTATCAATCGTACGTTCCGGACAAGGAAGAAATGGATGCGAAGAAGCAGATGCCGTGCATAGTGTCGATGCTTACCAAGTCGTTCTACTTCAAATCGAAATAGAAACATTGTCCTTGAACCCCGTCAGACCGGTACGATATTACCCAAACTACCGTGCACCCTCGTCACGAGTGTTCGTGTCTCTCTGTCACAGTTTACAACTCCAAAATAAAGTGCTCGCATTGCGGAACTGTCACTTTACACCAGAGTTGGTCTTTATTTCTCTCAAACGAGTGCGTAGCTTGTATTTCTCGGACCACACCAAATCGTGCCTTACACGTGCATTGCATCGCTTGACCATACGAACACGCCGAACAGCTCCATCGTGAGCCTTCGGCCGACATGCGTAAGCGCATCGAAAACGTTATACACCCGGTCCACGTGAAGCAGTCAGTTCTCAGTCAGCTTTCGAAACGTCCAGCCGATCCGGTTCGGTGGACACAGTGGACGGTGCTGTCGATTCGTGTGCTCTTGTCACAAAAGTTTAAAGTTAAACACAGAAAGGACAGCGGAATTACTCCGACAAATTCTACGCTCCAACAATTTTGACAGCTAGGGTGTTTCGGTGTTATTGGATGTAATGTTTAAAAAACTAGATTTTTAATTTTGTTCATATCACTTGCAAATGTCTTCCTGCTGGTTCCTTAGCATCAAGTTTACTTTCTGGAAATCAATAAACACCTCGGCAGTAGTAATCTAATTAGCGTCACCTCTTGTCGACGTGTCGGAAAAGCGAACCGTTTATCAATCGTATGCGTTTCGAGCGCTTTTTGTTGTTGTTGTTTCAAAGCAGAGTACGTATTAATTAACTGCACCAGCGGATTGGCGTGTAGATAGACACGATACACTGCAGTGAAGCCACGGTGTCAACTGGGCATGATAAATCATGGAGTATCGCTCAATCACATCGCTTTGGCAGTTCGATTGTCAATCGGTGGCGCCTGTATGCACGAAACGTTATGATGAATGACACACGTGTGCAAACCGTACCAGTGTGGGGTGCACGTGCCACTTCTCGCCAGTGCTATTGCACCGGTCTTGTGCATTGTGAACGAATACTGTGGTTGTAGATACGCATTTTACAAAATACCTACGTCTCAATGTGGTGCCACTAGACAGTTTAAATCCAGTTTTGAGGATTCCCGGTGCGTATTCTTGCTCGTGAAATGGATACACACACGGCCGTGTCCGTTTATTAACTGCCTGGCGACTGTATCCCTAGACGTGCTGAAATCGTCTCACATATGCCAAACACAAGGTTCCGAACCGTGTAGAATTACACTTCAAGAAGCCTTACGGAAGAACTGATTCCACTTTTGGGGTGCGCTTTAAAAACTAGCTTTTACTTTACGTGCCAATATGCATGCGCTTTGTAGCCGGTATTGAGATTATTGCAATATTTTGTCGATAGCGAAGGCCGATTTCGAAATGTGTAACAATTGTTCAGGTTCAATGAATTTTTAGCCACTACCGTAGGAGGGCAGTTTAGCCGGAATTTTGATAAAACTTCATCAAGGTGCGACTCCGTGTACCTGAAAGCACACGGTGGGGTAAACATTTCCGGGGAAAAATCGTAATACCTGATACGTTATCATTTCGCTTGATTTTGATTGCGAACAATGCTCGTCATAACAGACGTACCTTTATCAGTCGTTCGCCTATTAGATATGCCATCCAAATGCACACACACAATCCAAGAGGTCAAGCAACTATTGGATGAACAATAGGTTCCGAAATTGGGGAACGGGCTCCACTTTAAGCTATGGTAGGTACGACTTGCACCAGACCACCCACACACACACCCACCGAATGTCTAACGTTCTGGAGACGACGTTCGTTTAGGAGCAGACGGTGACTATACCGCACGACTATCCGGAGCCGGTTGGGACAGATAGCTACATCATACCAACGCTCGGACTCTATCATGGTTCGTTTGTGTTCTCCTATCTGTCCACTTTCCTGTCCTACATCACGCCGTACGATCTGCCAGTAGGTAAGCGAATTCTGGCTCATCTAGCGCCACTTCCACGGTGGCAAACACATTTCGACCGTACGTGGTGGGTCGGGTCGTAAGTGTTGATCAAAGTCTATTGCATTCTAGAGCTGCTGCGCGACGCCTTCCACACGAAGGTATCCTTCTTTCAGCTGATTCTAGAGGTGACTACCTTTTTACTGTGCCGGAAAACAAAATCCCGAACAGCTGCCCGAGCACTACACTTTTGCTAACCGTTTTGCAGGCCCTCAAGGTAGAGTCGGGATACATCTGCCTGATAGCGATTTTCTTCCTGATATCGCTTATACCACTCTGCTACACGATTGCCTGGGGCTGCGCGAAGGAACCGGACGATGATCTTAATCCCGGACCCACCGTTGATGCTATCATACAGGCGGAAGAGCTATCGCTCGAGGAGTCTCTGCACTGCCGGAAAAGCTTTCTGGGACTAATGCTACAGGTCGTCATACTGCTGTTGATGTAGGTTCTGTTTTATCGCTGACATCAAGATAACGCAACCGTACGCTATTTGCTGTTTGCTAACCTTCCGATCGATGACTCACCTCTGTTTCAGCGCCGGCGTAATCGCGATGTTCGTAACGAACGAACAGATTGCTTCGGCCGTTGATCACACACCCACCGTCGTGCGGTCATCGTTGCTCGATGCGGCAACGTTTCTGCGTGACGCCGAAACGCAAATGCGCTACGTTATCGCGGAAGGACTCGTGACCGCTACCGAGCGCATACGGAACGATCTGGAAAACGTGGACAAACTGCTCGGCGAACCGATACAGCACCATCTGGCGTTGTTTACCGGTATCGATATCATTTTCGAGTCGATCATTGATATCGGTACGAGCAGTAGCAATCTGTCCCGCCGCATTCATCTGCTGCAGGATGCGCTAGCGAGGGCGGCTAAAATCTCTTACGAAGCGGAGTACCGGTTGGATGAACTGCAGATACAGCTGTCCGTATTGCAGCGCCAGTGCACGTTCCGTGATCGGCCGCTGTGCGATACGCTGCGGATTCGAAGCTTTGAAGAGACAGGACTGATCGAGCGCATCCGAAAGCTGCAAGTCGATCGAACCCTCACCAAACTGATGGCGATGGGTGAGGCTAGCCGGAACAGCAGCATGCACGCGTTAACGCAGGAACTCACGCTAGCAAGGGCCACCTTTCGTAACTATGCCGTAGATGTGCGAAACGCCACCGAAGAACAGGCCGGCCAGGTGCAGGAGCGTCTAGAGGAATTAACTACCGACACCCAGGCGACTATCGCCATACTTACGCAAACAGTTGGCCAGCTTGTGGGACAGGTAAACCGTACGGCCAACTTTTCCGACTCGTTCTTCGATCGGTACCGCGAAATTGGCGCCATTCTGTGGCTAGCCGGACTTGCCACCACCATCATGACCCTGCTAGTAACGCTCATTCTGCTGAGCGCGCTCAGCTGCGGTTGTTGCCATGCGGACAATAAGGCCGGAATTACCCTCATCCTCGGCGCCATCTGTATCTGCATCGCAAGCCTTGCGCTGTCCGGTTTCACCATGATGGAGATGTTGCTCGGTGCGCACGGCCAGCTTTTCATCTGCCATCCGCTGTACAACGAGCCGGATTATATGGTGCTACAGAAGCTGATCGATAAACCGGGACTGATTTATCCGACCGAACCACAGTACGGCATCATCGGTGAGTTGCTGCGACAGGCGGCACCACCCGAGGCTCGTTGGTCACAGCCGGTGCAAATATCACTGTCGACAGCGCTGAACAAGTGTGAGCAGGGTCAGGGATCGTATGCCACCTTTCAGCTAGACGCCTTGCTGAATCTCACCGCGAAGCTCGAACCTCACCAACGGCCCGACCTGGACCGTGCAATCGAAAGTGTTGGTGCCAGCGAGGAACCCTTGATCGGTTTTACCGTGCGCATACAGGCCATCCTGGAGGATATGCTGTACGATTCGGACCTCAATCTTACCGGCACGCGCATGGAGCTAACGCAACTCTCGCCCGACAAGGATGTGCTTACCTTCATCGATCAACTGCAGCGTGTATCGGCCCAGATCCAGGACGTAGCCACGGCGAGCCGCATGACGACACTCGGTTCTCGTGCAAAGCGTTTGCAGCTTTCGCTACTCGCTCCGCTGGGCCAGTTGCGTGGTGACATCGTTTACCATCTGACGGCGCTCGAGCTTCAACTGTCGCCGTGGGCAGCACAGGTTAACAAAAGCTTAGCGCATCTGCGCAATGCTCAAACGTTTCTCGACACGGAATCGGCGGAGGTGTGCTACAACCGTAGTGACGCGTACCGTGCCCGGTTGCGGGCACACCTGGACGCTTACCGGAACTACACGGCCACCGTGCTCAACGATCGGTGTGCGAGCTGCCGGCCACTGTTCGATATCTTCGATGCGATGCGTATGCTGTTCTGCCACCACATCATGGATCCGATGAATGGGCTTTGGTTTTCGGCCTTCCTGTGTCTGTTTCTGTGGGCGGTGGCCACACCGCTATCGCTGATGCTTTCCTCCACCTACAGGCGGCTCGAGATACTCTCCAGCAAGCTGCAACACACCAACAGCCATCGTTACAAGTGAGTGTGGTGCATCAGTGACGATGGAGGGCAAATATTTTACCTTTGCTGCTTGTTTCGATTATCCCCAAAGATTGTTTATCTCATCGTAGTATGCTATAAAATTTCAACTGTCAAACGTCAAACGAGTCGTTTTGTTTACTAATAAGTCGAGGCGATGGATACCCATTTTAAGCGTTCTTTTTCTCGCTGTTTCAGTGCTCGGGCTTCCGTTCGGGAAGATCAACGGGAATCCAGTCACTGGTCCACGCAACGGTAAGTAACCCTTCCAGTGTGCCCCTCCTTTCCGTACCGCTTGCGCTAACGTCGTCAGCCAACTGTCGGCCAGCAAACAAAAAAGTACTAACCGAAACATTTCTACCTCCACTTTCCTTTTGCCTTTGATGACTCACCACATTCACCATCATTCCCGAATTGGCCAAACATGGATGACTGTAAAATTATGATGCGTTCCACCGTACCAACCACAGATCCAACGTCAGTGTCATGCAGGATATAGATAGATCTAATTGGTAAACCGACCCGATAGCTGTGGTCCAAAATTAGCGAAAGAATCTACGAGCCCGCCACCCTCCAATCTCGCATCGCCCCCACCGACCCTATGCCTCGTGCCTTCGCATGAATTTCCGTTCGAACACGTGCACACTGCCATTTGCCAACCAAAGTGTTTGTAACGAACAGAAAGTATAATAAAGGCAGCGGCGGATGAGAAAACCTATTTCACCAACCACACATCATGCCCATCACGCCAGGCACACACCCACACACGCGAACGATACGCTTGCACTCTCTCTTTCTCTCCTTCCCGTTCCTTCCCAACCGTCGAAACATACGGCCACGAAGATCCGTCTCGGTGCACGTGAACGCGGTGGCCGAGTCCAGCACCGATGACGAGCTTCCGAACTACAGCGGAACATCCGGAAGCGATGAGGATGCTGCCACCGACGAAGGTGCGGTCGTTATCGAGTACATCGAGTTGCGTTATGAAAATGGTGACCCCACCAACTACCACGAAAGTTTGATCTAGCGGTGTACAGCGTGGTGGATAGTTGTTAGTACATATTTTGCCTTCGAGTTATTCGTAAAATAAAGCGAACGAATGTTATTTTGAAAGCGAACGAACGAAAAGCTGTAGTCTTATTTAGTTCAAATGTATCGCTTTCACGCTGTTTCACAACGTGATGTGCTGTTGCAGTGCATTCTGGTGCGCTGATAAACCCCGCAACATCTGCGGGTGGCATTCTTCGGGCTTATCAACCAGCATGCGGGAAAAAATGAAAATACTTTCCCTTTTTTTGCCCATCGTTCACCTGACAAACCTCCGTTTCATGACTTCAAAAAGGGCCACCAAAAGCATCCAGCGACTCAGTTCAGGTTCGTCGCTTGTGGAAATCGGTGAACACAATGCATTACTACTACCGTTTGTTCGCGCTAGTCGTATCCGTGCTTTTGCTGGTCGAATGTACATTGACGGTCGAATCTGCTGCCCTGGAAACGTCCCATCCATCCGTCAACACAAGCGCTCCTAGAAAGCTGAAAAGTGGACGCCGTGAAGGAAGATTTCTCGGTCTGCTTGGTTTGCTCACCGGACTCACGTTGGTGGATTCCCTCGACGATGATAGCGATCGGCCGCGGCGTTCCGGGTTCGTGAAGATTGACGTGGGACACCCGTCCGCGCTGGATGCATTCTATGGGGCGTACGGTTACGCATCGCCCTACTGGACCGGAGGATCCTCCATCAACATAAAGATTCCGTTTCGACCGTCCGGCACTGAGTTTGAGACGATGGCCGTTTTTCCTTTCCCGGTACATTACCCCCCGAATGGACTGTCACATTTTGGATCAGGTTCGGGTGCGATCGAACCGCGGCCGACAATTTTTTCCGATCCAATTCCGAGCGCCTCAAACGGTTCGGTAAGTTACGAAAGACTTGAACGATCGAACAAGCCAGGAACGTACTGACAAATGAACGTCTTTTTCCTTTCTTTTAGGGAACAGTTTTAGCCGATGAGTTGGAGCAACCTTCATCTAGAAAGCAAAAACTAGCGCCAAGGAAAGGTGCAACGCTAAGCAGAAGATCACGCCCGAAAGTGAGCCCTCCGAGAACAATTCGTAGCACGCTTCGAGCGGATGGAGAACCTGTTGACGAGGACGTCAGTGCCACGACGGTTGAGGTGCCAGAAGCTACTGACGTGATTGAGCCACAAGATCCACAGCAAGCGATTGAGCCGTCCGTTAGTAGCGATCCCGCTGTTTCGTCCACTAATACACCAACCAATCAGGAAGCGCCCGTTTCTGAGGAGCCCGAACCAGCCACCCAGGCGTCAATCGTTCCATCCGAGCTCAATTACGTCACCCAGCCAATGATACCGTCGTCCTATCACACCCATCAGCACAGCTTGGCCGATGTGTCCGCGATCGAGCTGACGACGAGCGCCGATTTCCAGCCCAGCCGGGCCGATCATTGGCAGAATTATTACACCAGTGTCGTACAGCACAGCCCTAAACGACCGTTCGGCTTCCTGCCGATTGCGCCGCGAGCGAATGAATTGCGTGCTCAATAAAATTTCGCCCACTGCTCAATGCGCTTCCTGCCCGATCTTTCATATCCCCGTCGCGACTCGGCGTACGTGCGACCTGCTGCTAATGTGCGAATCATAATGACGCTTACGTAACACGCTCAACACTCAACAATGCGGCCCGCAAACGTGTCGCATTATGCTCGGTGCCATAATCCACCTGCTGCGAAATGGGAAAGCGATTTTATGTCTCGATTGGCACTGGCAAAAAGGAACGTACCCCCGTGCGATCTTTGCCGGGGGCTAATGGTTCTTGCAGGCTCTAGGCTCTCTCTCACTCTTTCCCTATCTCTCTCTATCTCTTTCTACGTAATTTCAAGTCGATCGTGCGGGCCTGCAATCACCGAATGGGCTGAAAATTGTTTTCAAGTGGGGTAATAAAAGCTAAAGAATAGATCGCTACACCTTACCGCATTAGGCACCAAACATCGACCTGCTGCTTGTTAGCTGGCTCTTTGTTTTGGCTCACCATCTAACGATTATCCCTGCCCGGGGGCGTACTGGGACATGTTTGCTGCCCTTGCCGTATCTCGGCACAGGGCGAAAGGAGAAGGGTTACGGACAGTAAAGGGCGTCATGTCTGCCACGGTGGCGCACCAATACCATTCTACCGCTTGGCCGTAGCACTGCATCAGGCATGAATTGAAGGACCTGCGATTGCGTTCGGCGAGGGGGTGGAGCACTCGTTCAACGCCCGTGGTGATGGAACATTGTGGCGATGACTGGGGTTTTTCCCAGACGGAGTTTCGTTCATTCGCAGTGCGAATCATCATGTCGTCTTTTCGTTCGTTCGATGGGGTAAATGAACGGCCGGGTCACCAGCAAAAAAGCCGGGTGCCCGACGTCTGCGCGCGCGTGCGTAGCAGCCAAATGTTTTGCTACCGTACATAAAAAGAAAGAAACACGAAACAGTTTAACCATTTGTGGTTGCTGGTACGGTGCGTCGAGGGGTTTTTTACAGCTTTAAATGTGTCCTTGGGTTTGCACTAATTGTGTCTCCTAGCCGTAATAACCAAAGAAAACAAAAAAAAAACAGATTGTCTCATTTCATTCTTTGTCTGGCGTTTTTTAAACTATTTTTTAATACTTTCTTTTCATTTTAATGTTTCTTTTGAATGCTGTGCTTATTTAAAGAAATACAATGTTTGAAATGAAGAAATGAATGTTTAATTTATATTTATTTTTTACAATTATTTATTTTTACTACTTAAAACTTTCAATAAAAATAACAATCAAATAATAAAAATTCAGTAAATTAAAATATAAATTATATAAATTTTACGTAGATGCATGGATGTCAAATCATAGAATAATTGAATTATAAGGTATAAAAGGTATACTAATAAATTAATCACAAGAGATATGTAAAACATATAAAACATAGGAAAAATAGATAAAACTTTAACCAATAAACAAAAGACAAGACATACAAAGTCCAACAATCAATTATGTACAAAAAATTATAAAAGTCTATTTTTATAATAGTTTATTAGAATGACACTAATATTGGGAACTTTTTACTTTTACATTCCCATTTCCAGACAACATTCCCGTTAAATTCTACGTGCCGCATGCTAACGACATAATCTTAGCCATTTTCCATGTTGGTACGACGATCAAACACTCTTATCGTTTAATGATGTACCATCTCGTAACGCTCCGTCCCGACGATCGCCCGTCCCAGATTCCTTCGGCTGTTTGTTTTTCCCCGGATACCCCTTTTTCCGTACTGTGACTGCGCCTATTGGACGCCATTGGCCAGAGAAAAAGGAGACCTTTTAGCACTATTGGCACAATGTCACAAATGGTACACAACCAACGTTTACCGGAACCGATGCTAGTCGCGAATGCTATCCAAAACCGACCGATCGGTCCTGATCGGTGCCACAATTAATGGGTTTGTTCGTGTTTTTTTTTCCTTTTTTGCCCGTCCGCTGTGTGTGCAACCATAAAAAAACACACAGCCAGGCACCATGTTTAAGGTCGACGGGTTTGTTTGGCATGGTAAACCAAAAACAAAAAAAAAAGGGTAAGCCACATGTTCATACACAGGAAGCTAGCTCGCCAAGGAGCAAGCTATCGCAATGTAACACGAACCGGCGCCCGGACCATTTCCGGCAAAAACGCTTTTTACATCCGACCGGCTGCAGACACGCAGACACTCACCGTCACAGACCAGTGTGCCTTCGTCCCGGTCTGGCCCCAGCCGGACCAGGCGCAGACTGTTTCTCGGTGACGGCTACCCATCATCGTCGTACGATCGTGGGACTTATGGTACAAAAGTCGAAACATAGCAAACCAAACAATCAAATGGTGCTCTAGACGTTCTAGCCGATAGGATGAAGGAGAAAGACACAGTGCGACACAAGGACGACCGGGTAAAAGCGAGACATCCTGCACCCAGGCGGCTCCTCAATTAGTGCGATGAAACGGATTGAAGGCACGGGGCAATGTTTGCCCCTGCTCGAGCCCTGCGCGAATGGGTAGGAAATGGGTGTGCCGAGCGCTGGGGGAAGAATATTTAAGAACGCTTGTCCACGGTCCTACCACTATCAGTTCACTCCGAGATTTCGTCCTTATAACGTAACATACGGAGCATAGATACAATTATAAGCGGAAAGCACACACAGGACAGGATGAAGCATTGCTAAAGGAAGGATCTGTGATCTTTACAGTGTTACGAAGAGACAGTTTCAAATACGAGTGCAATTTCAACTTTAAGTCAAAACGAAGCAAATTACCCAAAAAGATATGAAAATGTGTTCGAATGTGTACATGTGCGTTGTGGTGGTCGTGTGCCTCTTTCTAGCAGTTACCAATGTCTCCAGCTACGCAATAGATCAAACCACATCTGCGGATGCTGCCGCCCTGCAAGTGTTGAACGATTTCCGAACACATCTGAAAGCTGAAGGAGTGGTTCTTCCATCCGAAGGTAAATATCGCCTCAGGACTTTTACGCCTCAAATGGCTGAGCAGTGCTTCAATGCTTATGTCTAATAAATTATTTATTTCTCGCCACTTACAGAACTCACAGTGGACACGTTTGATGAGCTGGAAGTGTTGCAGTTGCTTCCAATGATCGTCGGCTATATGAAGTCAGAGGCACTCTCTTCCATGGAGCAAGATGCGTTTGAACATATCTATGGCAGCATCTGGGAGCTAGTTGTCGAAGAGTCCCAGCGGCATCGAGGACAGCCGCGAAATCCCATCCTCACTGCCCTGTTAGCTTCGCGTGAAATACGTCAAACTCAGCCAGAAAATACCCAGCCACAATTCAACAACGATCTCGATCGTAACCTCATCTCGAAAGAATTCAAAGCAAATGATGCAAGAGCTGTCTCTCAGGAGGCTCCCTCACAGCGCGTGCTGCATACGGCGGCAGCGATCGTTCAGCAGTACTATCTACGCCAAACAAAGCATAAAAACACCAACAAACACAAAGCCGGACACACACGTCGATCGCAGCGACTAAGAAACGTAGCTGTGCACACGAAACAGCTAACAGCGGACTCGATCCGTGTGACGATCGAGCTGCCACGCTACAAGCGATCGATAGCCAAACCGAAGCAAGCCACCACCGACGAAGAGGAGGATACGGAAATGGAGGCGAAGATTTTGGCCGCCATCCAGGCCCAGATCGGAAATCCCAGCCTTGAGGAGGAGGAAGATGAAGATGAGGATGAGGAAAACGAACCATCCCATCCGGAGGAAGATTCGTCAGAGTACTTGGACGATGAGGCCGACTACATGGGCATCCTTGGTGATGATGATGATGATGACGATGACGATGATGACGACGACGATGACGATGAGGAAGCTGGTGAAGGAAAACTTGACAAACGTGCATTGTTTGCAGCGAATTCAAACGATTTCGACAATCCTTCCTTTAACGAACTGCTGCAGCTGGCTGCCCGTCATCGTGCCATTCAGCAGCAGCGGCAGAAGCAACAGCAACAGTANTGGCTCTTTGTTTTGGCTCACCATCTAACGATTATCCCTGCCCGGGGGCGTACTGGGACATGTTTGCTGCCCTTGCCGTATCTCGGCACAGGGCGAAAGGAGAAGGGTTACGGACAGTAAAGGGCGTCATGTCTGCCACGGTGGCGCACCAATACCGTTCTACTGCTTGGCCGTAGCACTGCAACAGGCATGAATTGAAGGACCTGCGATTGCGTTCGGCTAGGGGGTGGAGCACTCGTTCAATGCCCGTGGTGATGGAACATTGTGGCGATGACTGGGGTTTTTCCCAGACGAAGTTTCGTTCATTCGCAGTGCGAATCATCATGTCGTCTTTTCGTTCGGTTCGATGGGGTAAATGAACGGCCGGGTCACCGGCTGGGTGCTCGACGTCTGCGCGCGTGCGTGCGTAGCAGCCAAATGTTTTGCTACCGGACAAAAAAAGAAAGCAAAACGAAACAGTTTAACCATTTGTGGTTGCTTGTACCGTGCGTCGAGGGGTTTTTTACAGCTTTAAATGTGTCCTTGGGTTTGTACTAATTGTGTCTCGTAGCCGTAATAACCAGAGAGAACAAAAAAAAAAACAGATCGTCCCATTTCATTCTTTGTCTGGCGTTTTTTAAACTATTTTTTAATACTTTCTTTTCATTTTAATGTTTCTTTTCAATGCTTTGCTTATTTAAAGAAATACAAATAAATGTTTAATTTATATTTATTTTGTTGCAATTTTGTATTTTTACTACTTCAAACTTTCAATACCAATAACAATCAAATAATAAAAATTCAATAAATTAAAATATAAATTTTATAAATTTTTCGTTGATCCATCGATATCAAATAATAGATCCTTTATAAAAGGTATAAAAGGTAAACTAATAAAGTAATCACAAAAGATATGTAAACCATACACAACATAGGAAAAGTAGATAAAACTTTAACCAATAAACAAAAGACAAGACATACAAAGTCCAACAATCAGTTATATACAACGATTAATAAAAGTCTATTTTTATAATAGTTTGTTAGAATAACACTAATATTAGGAACTTTTTACTTTTCCATTCCCATTTCCAGACATCATTCCCGTTAAATTCTACGTGCCGCGTGCTAACGACATAATCTTAGCCATTTTCCATGTTGGTACGACGATCAAACAGCTCTTATCGTTTAATGATGTACCATCTCGTAACGCTCCGTCCCGACGATCGACCGTCCCAGTTTCCTTCGGCTGTTTGTTTTTCCCCGGATACCCCTTTTTCCGTACTGTGACTGCGCCTGTTGGACGCCATTGGCCAGGGAAAAAGGAGACCTTTTAGCACTATTGGCACAATGTCACAAATGGAACACAACCAACGTTTACCGGAACCGATGATAGTCACGAATGCTATCCAAAACCGACCGATCGGTCCTGATCGGTGCCACAATTAATGGGTTTGTTCGTGTTTTTTTTTTCTTCCTTTTTTTGCCCGTCCGCTGTGTGTGCAACCATAAAAAACACACAACCAGGCACCATGTTTAAGGTCGACGGGTTTGTTTGGCATGGTAAACCAAAAACAAAAGAAAAAAGGGTAAGCCACATGTTCATACACAGGAAGCTAGCTCGCCAAGGAGCTAGCTATCGCAATGTAACACGAGCCGGCGCCCCGACCATTTCCGGCAAAAAACGCTTTTTACATCCGACCGGCTGCAGACACGCAGACACTCACCGTCACAGACCGGTGTGCCTTCGTCCCGGTCCGGCCCCAGCCGGACCAGGCGCAGACTGTTACTCGGTGACGGCTACCTTACGGCTACCCATCATCGTCGTACGATCGTGGGACTTATGTTACAAAAGTCGAAACATAGCAAACCAAACAATCAAATGTCGCTCTAGACGTTCTAGCCGATAGGATGAAGGAGAAAGACACAGTGCGACACAAGGACGACCGGGTAAAAGCGAGACATCCTGCACCCAGGCGGCTCCTCAATTAGTGCGATGAAACGGATAGAAGGCACGGGGCAATGCCTGTGCAAATGGGTAGGAAATGGGTGTGCCGAGCGCTGGGGGAAGAATATTTAAGAACGCTTGTTCACGGTCTTACCACTATCAGTTCACTCCGAGATTTCGTCCTTATAACGTAACATACGGAGCATAGATACAATTTTAAGCGCAAAGGACAGGACAGAACAGGATGAAGCATTGCTAAAGCAAGGATCTGTGATCTTTACAGTGTTACGAAGAGTCAGTTTCAAATACGAGTGCAATTTCAACTTTAAGTCAAAACGAAACAAATTACCCAACAACATATGAAAATGTGTTCGAATGTGTACATGTGCGTGGTGGTGATCGTGTGCCTCACTCTAGCAGTTACCAATGTCTCCAGCTACGCAATAGATCAAACCACATCTGCGGATGCTGCCGCCCTGCAAGTGTTGAACGAGTTCCGAACACATCTGAAAGCTGAAGGTGTGGTTCTTCCATCCGAAGGTAAATATCGCGACTTTTACGCCTCATGTGGCTAGGCAGTGCTTCAATGCTTATTTCTAATAAATTATTTATTTCTCACCACTTACAGAACTCACAGTGGACAGTTTCGATGAGCTGGAAGTGTTGCGGTTGCTTCCAATGATCGTCGGCTACATGAAGTCAGAGGCACTCTCTTCCATGGAGCAAGATGCGTTTGAACATATCTACGGCAGTATCTGGGAGCTAGTTGTCGAAGAGTCCCAGCGGCATCGAGGACAGCCGCGAAATCACATCCTCACTGCCCTATTAGCCTCACCAGAAATACGTCAAACTCAGCCCGAAAATACCCAGCCACAACTCAACAACGATCTCGATCGTAACCTCATCTCGAAAGAATTCAAAGCAAATGATGCAAGAGCTGTCTCTCAGGAGGCTCCCTCACAGCGCGTGCTGCATACGGCGGCAGCGATCGTTCAGCAGTACTATCTACGCCAAACAAAGCATAAAAACACCTACAAACGCAAAGCCGGACACACACGTCGATCGCAGCGGCTAAGAAATGTAGCTGTGCACACGAAACAGCTAACAGCGGACTCGATCCGTGTGACGATCGAGCTGCCCCGTTACAAGCGATCGATAGCCAAACCGAAGCAAACTACCACCGAGGAAGAGGAGGATGCGGAAATGGAGGCGAAGATTTTGGCCGCCATTCAGGCCCAGATCGGAAATCCCAGCCTTGAGGAGGAGGAAGATGAAGATGAGGATGAGGAAAACGAAGCATCCCATCCGGAGGAAGATTCGTCAGAGTACTTGGACGATGAGGCCGACTACATGGGCATCCTTGGTGATGATGATGATGACGATGACGATGACGATGATGACGACGACGATGACGATGAGGAAGCTGGTGAAGGAAAACTTGACAAACGTGCGTTCTTTGCAGCGAATTCAAACGATTTCGACAATCCTTCCTTTAACGAACTGCTGCAGCTGGCTGCCCGTCATCGTGCCATTCAGCAGCAGCGGCAGAAGCAACAGCAACAGTACCATGCCTACCGAAAATCGTCCGCAAAACATCATCATAGCAGCTATGAGGATTACTAACCTAGAAGTGACAGAAAAAACTTACAAAAGGAGTTAATGGAACGATCGCTTGTCGTTTCCGACAAGTCAGTGCAGAAAAAAAAGAAAAGAAACAAAGGACGGATCAGTAAAGATGTGTGGAGCATATCGTGTGATTCGAACAGTACAACAGCAGCTGTAATCTAAGCAACTACTCTAATCGTACCGCAGTAACATTAGTTCATTAATGTAATTTTCTTTGTTAGATATTTTAATTTTGTACATACTAAAGTTCAGATGGACATTAAGTGCAATCCAATAGAAAGCTAATAAATTATAAGTGTTATTTGTGTAATTCTGTGTTTTTCTTGTTTTATCGGTTGTAAATAGTTGGAATAATTCGCGAGCAATCAAAAATGGAAGACAAAGAAATGTAAAAGACTGAACAACAGGATAAGATTAACGTGGAATTTATAAGCGCATATGCAATTGTTAGAACTATTTAAACTAAACAGGATCTAAGTTAAACTTTAAGTTAAACTGGATCTATCATCAATTCTCATTCCAAAAACCCAAATAGACTAAAAAAAGGTATCCCAAAGCATGATTCTACTGAGATAAAGTTCCAAATTAACATACAGTGAGATACAAATTTTAACCACACCAACATGATAATTTTTCTCTCAGTTAAATGAAACATGAATTGATTTTCACTTGTCGATGCGTATGTTATTAACCTACTCCAACTCATATTAATAACAAAGTTCGATGTAACAGAGCAAATCAATAAAATTGCCATTTTCGTAGCATTTACCAACTTGATTTTGCTTAGTAATTTGCTTCACAATGTCGAAGATTTACCTGAGTATTGAAATAACAAGATTTTGGAATGTTTGTGTGTCGTTTTACACCTTGAAAGCGTGCATAGCCTTTGAAGTCCTTTGAGGTGTTGAATGGACAAGCGTCCATTTGCCTAAACCTTAGACGACATTATTTCCCAACAGTTTTCTATAGAGTTACAACCTAAAATACATTATAGCCATTTCCTTGTACTCAAACTGGTGCCTCATACTTTTGTGCCCTGGAAGATCGTTTTGGATAGCAAAAATTCAAGTGATTTTGCATTGTTTCGTACCGAATTCGTTCTTTTTATTGAACTGTCAATTTTTAATTCCTTGGTACGCGTTTTTACATAAAATTCATCGCAATTTTTCACATAATCGAGCATAATCATTTTTGATCTGTCGATATTCCATGCAGTCTAAACCTTTAGATTGACCAGAATCTACCAACATCCGAAGTTTGGTCCTTTCCGACATTGTTCAATGTGTTTCGTGTCTCAAATTCAAAATACTTGAAAATTAACATTAAATAACAAAGAATGAAACCAGGATTATTTTACCTCATAGCCGGATAGGCAGACCCTTCTATTACCATACATTTCTTTCGCTTAAAATACAGTACACATGCAATTGATTCTAAAAACAATTAAAGTCTTGCACGAGTTTAATTTTAAAGCCATTTAGATGATTGTATTTCCTTCCTTTAATTTGCAAATCGTTGTTACTAATGCAATTACTTCTATCTATAACTAATATTCGAGAAAAAAATCCCCTATTTAGCGTATTTTTACAACTCATAACTATCGTACCAAACTAACGATGCTGCCACAACACTTCCTGCACTTCCTGTTCCATCTTCTGAAAGTGTTTTTCCTTGAATCTCTCATACTGCCGGTACCGTTCAATGTTTCCGTTCGGCAGATTGCCTCGCAGTTCCTCGTTTTCCCGGACGAATCGTTTCAACCAACTCAGCTCGGCTCGTTTACGTTCCATGATGGCCGCATGATGGTTTGTCGTACCGTAACGGAACACTTTTGGATAAAGGCCCCAGCTTTGCAGTCGCTCCCGGTAGGAAACATCCGTCCAAGGTGTGCTCCAGGCTCCAGACACTATGTTGGACGAGTAAGTAACAACACATCAGCTTACTTCTGGTTCAATGTTCGTGCCCGTTTCGTACTTACACTTTCGTGAAAACACTGCACTGCTTCCGGTTAACACCATCAGCACCGTGCAGAGAAGAACGCTCAGTGTGATATTCATCCTTCGTTTTCGTTACTCTCCTAAGCTTCTTTCCCAAGATCCTTTCCTTTCCGCTTCTCAGCAGCAACTGATCAATCGTACTTTCTGAAGAAGCGAAAGTACGAAGAAAGGTCCAGGTAAACAGAGTCCTGGGATCGCGATAATAGTAACAATAACAGCGCTCGGTTATTGCTGCGATTCCGTGCGCAAACGATCCGCTTCGGCTACCATCAGAGGCCACAGCTCTTCAAAGATCACAGCCAGCGCATCCTTTTCCTCCGATGTCACATTCTCCATGCGCAGTTGCTCGATAATGTGCGGAATCAGTGCGGCCATTTCCGGGTCCCTTACCAACACTGCCATCGGTCCGGTACCTGAAACGATAAAGGGAAAACAAAAGGGAAAACACCCAAATGCTGTTGTAAACCTTTTTTTTTTGTTCGTTTCACTTTTCCTTATGCTTATAAAATAAAAGAAGTTTTTACGGGTGCAATCAACCCGATCGGTTCCCTGCCGACTCCCTGCCGAAACTTTTCCTTTCGTTTGCACGTCACGAAGTTCTTTTGTATTTCATAAAACACTTGTCTTACTTCTAACCGATCGGTGCGCCCTCTAGATGTCAGTTGTGCAACCATCAAATAAAGTTCTGCTAAATCGCCTGCTCTCTACCACGTGCTAACCGAACATCATGATCAATCTCTCTCTCTTTCTTTCTCTCTCTCTCTCTCTCTCTCTCTCTCTCTCTCTCTCTCTCTCTCTCTCTCTCTCTCTCTCTCTCTCTCTCTCTCTCTCTCTCTCTCCCCCTCTCCCTCTCTCTCTCTCTCTCACACCCCTCTCTAATCTTTTTCTTCCCTTCAAAATTCAAAATCTTCCTTTCCCCTTTCCCCACAATATCTTCATATAGTTCTGCTNNAAAAACCCAAATAGACTAAAAAAAGGTATCCCAAAGCATGATTCTACTGAGATAAAGTTCCAAATTAACATACAGTGAGATACAAATTTTAACCACACCAACATGATAATTTTTCTCTCAGTTAAATGAAACATTAATTGATTTTCACTTGTCGATGCGTATGTTATTAACCTACTCCAACTCATTTAATTAACAAAGTTCGATGTAACAGATCAAATCAATAAAATTGCCATTTTCGTAGCATTTACCAGCTTGATTTTTCTTAGTAATTTGCTTCACAATGTCGAAGATTTACCTGAGTATTGAAATAACAAGATTTTGGAATGTTTGTGTGTCGTTTTACACCTTGAAAGCGTGCATAACCTTTGAAGTCCTTAATGGTGTTGAATGAACAAGCGTCCATTTGCTTAAACCTTAGATGTCGTTATTTCCCAACAGTTTTCTATAGAATTACAACCGAAAATGCAGGATAGCCATTTCCTTTTACTCAAACTGTGCCTTTGATTAGTGTGATGAACAAGTTGAAGCAGCATCCTGCTAGAAGCCAGCCAAATATTCACGAATAACGATACTTTTGTGCTCTGGAAGATCGTTTTGGATAGCAGAAATTCAAATGATTTTGCATTGCATCGTGCCGAATTCGTCCTTTTTATTGAACTGTCAGTTTTTAATTCCTTGGTACGCGTTTTTACATAAAATTTATTGCAATTATTCACATAATCGCGCGTAAGCATTTTTGATCTGTCGATATTCCATGCAGTCCACACCTTTAGATTGACCAGAATCTACCAACAACCGGAAATTAGCCCTTTTCGACATTGTTCAATGTGTTTGCACTTTTCGTGTCTCAAATTCAAAATACTTCACACATAACACTAAATAACAAAGAATGAAACCGAGGTAAAACACCTCATAGCCGGTTAGACATACCCTGCTATTATTATACATTTCTTTCGCTTAAAATACAGTACACATGCAATTTGTTCTAAGAACAATTAAAGTCTTGTAAGAGTTTTAATTTTAAGATCATTTAGATGATTGTATTTCCTTCCTTTAATTCGTAAATCGTTCTTACTAATGCAATTACTTTATCAATAACTAATATTCGAAAAAAATCCCCTATTTAGCGTATTTTTACAACTCATTACTATCGTACCACACTAACGATGCTGCCACAACACTTCCTGCACTTCCTGTTCCATCTTCTGAAAGTGTTTTTCCTTGAATCGCTCATACTGCTGGTATCGTTCAATGTTTTCGTTCGGCAGATTGCCTCGCAGTTCCTCGTTTTCCCGGACGAATCGTTTCAACCAACTCAGCTCGGCTCGTTTACGTTCCATGATGGCCGCATGATGGTTTGTCGTACCGTAACGGAACACTTTCGGATAAAGGCCCCAGCTTTGCAGTCGCTCCCGGTAGGAAACATCCGTCCAAGGGTTGCTCCAGGCTCCAGACACTATGTTGAACGAGGAAGTAACAACGCATCAGTTTACTTCTGGTTCAATGTTCGTGCCCGTTTCGTACTTACACTTTCGTGAAAACACTGTACTGCTTCCGGTTAACACCATCAGCACCGTGCAGAGAAGAACGCCCAGTGTGATATTCATCCTTCGTTTTCGTTACTCTCCTAAGCTTCTTTCCCAAGATCCTTTCCTTTCCGCTTCTCCGCAGCAACTGATCGATCGTACTTTCTGAAGAAGCGAAAGTACGGAGAAAGGTCCAGGTAAACGGAGTCCTGGGATTGCGATAATAGTAACAATAACAGCGCTCGGTTATTCCTGCGATTCCGTGCGCAAACGATCCGCTTCGGCTACCATCAGAGGCCACAGCTCTTCAAAGATCGCAGCCAGCGTATCCTTTTCCTCCGATGTCACATTCTCCATGCGCAGTTGCTCGATAATGTGCGGAATCAGTGCGGCCATTTCCGGGTCCCTTACCAACACTGCCATCGGTCCGGTACCTGAAACGACAAAGGGAAAACACCCAAATGCTGTTGTAAACCTTTTTTTTCGTTTCACTTTTCTTTATGCTTATAAAATAAAAGAAGTTTTTACGGGTGCAATCAACCCGATCGGCTCCCTGCCGATTCCCTGCCGATACTTTTCCTTTCGTTAGCAAGTCACGAAGTTCTTTTGTATTTCATAAAACACTTGTCTTACTTCTAACCGATCGGTGCGCCCTCTAGATGTCAGTTGTGCAACCATCATATAAAGTACTGCTAAATCGCCTGCTCTCTACCACGTGCTAACCGAACATCATGATCGATCTCTCGCTCTTTCTCTCTCTCTCTCTCTCTCTCTCTCTCTCTCTCTCTCTCTCTCTCTCTCTCTCTCTCTCTCTCTTTCTCTCTCTCTCTCTCTCTCTCTCTCTCACACACACACACACAAGCTGTCCTAAACTATTTCCAACCTTTTTCAAAATCTTACCTTCACCGTTCACGACAGAAGCTTGATGCAAATTGGCGTCTTCCGTTAGCACGATCAGCTCCGTTTCGTCATCCTCCTCGTCGGAATCGTGCTCCTGCGACAGCATATCCGGTCCCTGGTTTACCTCGTACTTTACATCTCGCCCGTCCGGTAGAAATGCTAGATTTTTATCACTTTCAATCCGCAAATCGAACGGAACTTCCGTTTCTAGGGCGTCATTTACACCTTCCGTGCTAGGCTCAACAGCATCTTCCGCTTCTAGATCGTAATCGTTCACCACTGCCTTATCGGATGCGGCAGGCATTTGCGTCACATAAACCATTTCCACCACATTTGGTGCAGTATCACCAGACCTTATGTCTTCGGATCTCCATTGTACATCGTTCTGCGCCGGTTTGCGTGCGATCGTGCCTTGCAGCTCATCTTCGATTTCATTAAACACTTCACTCTCCGACTGCACTACACTCAGCAGGAGGCCTCGAAAGTCGTTGAACGCTTTCCGTATCTTGCTCTGGAGTGTGTCCTCCATCTCGCCACTTTCGGCGCCAGTGTCCTGCAGTCCGCTTAGCGTCTTTACTACGATCGGGAATAGCAGTCGGAAATCGTTCGCCAGCTGTTCCTTGATCGGGTCGCGTACGGCGTACTCGCCAATGTTAAACACTTCCTCAAACCCATCGACACCTGACAGTAATCGTTCCAACTCGTCTCGGAGTTCCTCCTTTGTTAAGCGATCGATCAAATTGCTCAAGATGGTTGTTGGCTCTTGGTAGGCTGGCCGATGGTAGGAACGCATAACTTGCACTAAATAGTACAGCTCGAGCAGTTTCTTCGCGTGTGGATCATTCGGTATATTCGAAAGTGGCACACCCTGCAGTGCGGCTGGAGCGTTTCCATATGTTAATTGATTTGGTTCGTAAATATCTAAAAGAGAATAAAACAAAGATCATTCAAATATTACCCTGAAGAAAAAACATTCTCTCCTGCATTCACTCACCACGATCACGATTCACAATTACATAACCGGTCACAACCCACGTCCAACTGACGAGGCACACAATGGTTAGCAAATGCATGCTTTGCAATAGTCGAACATACACGTTTTCTTTCCACGCACGAACCGCAACTGAGCATCGGTCGAGACGCGTTACGATCATTTTATACTTCCACCGGTACACACGAACGTCCAGCAGAACCAGGCAACGAACTATTCCTTACAATAGCCTCGTACCAAAAGTACCCCTTGGGCGAGGTCCTTTGCTGACCTCTGGCCTTACACCACTGCTACCTGCGTGACTGTTGTGAAGGAATGGATCACAATAAATTCCTAATAACAACGCTACGCTGCCCGTAGGTCACTTCCGCCTGACTTTTACCTCTAGGTGGTCTCCTTAAGCCTCCGAGGACCTAATGCACATCTGCATTACCCACAATGTTTCTCGCCAACGCCTGAGCCTGGCTTATTCGTTTACGCCCTCTTCGCTGCCAGGTGATCATTTCATCATGATGAGAAACTGTCTGGGCTTGCTGTTGCTGGACAATTAGATCTGGTACGTTGGGCAACAGGTATAGCAACGGAATCTGCAGTCGCTGTGGAATGCTTTGCTCTCACCTGTTTGGCATTTTAAAACGGGGTGCAAATAATTGGGTTTCTATTTTCCCGGTTGTTGGAGGTATTTATCAGTTCTTGAAGAATTAATTTAAAATGTTTTACACAGGCAAGCAAGATCTGCTTGAGACACTCTATTTTCTTTCCTTTTCGTTATCACGTTCAGCAGAAAAACGTAAACGTTGTTATTCAATATTCTTATATTTTTTAAATATATATTTTATGTATATATATGTAGAGCTTCTAATCTGTATAGTATCCTTTCTCTCGCACTTTGTTAAATTCCCTCCCCTAAATTATGCTTGATGTCTTGTTTATGATATCTGAGGCCTGAGTGGCCGGTTTTGGTGGTGGTATCGATGGTGGTGATGGTGGTGTTTAGTGCTTATATCATTCTATCGACCTATTACCGTCGTTCCTTACCACCATTACTTATACGAATATGTGTGAAGTTTTTCATTTTTTTGTATGGGTGTCGGTGTTGTGTGTACACTGTACGCTTTGTTTGCTTTATTACTTCTTTTCTTTTTACTTTTTGGTTCCAATTGGTAATTTGAATTAGTGTGCTTTTGTTAATAGTTCGACGTTAAAAATATGCTTACCGTAACCGTTTTAATTGTTTCCTACTTGCATGCATTGCTACACGCTGGTATATGAAAACGTTCACCGAACGCCGAAAACGTTCAAAGTTCACCGAACGCACAATCGTCCTCCTTTGGTCGGTGTTACCAGTTACCAAGTCGCACGTCACTGCAAACCTTTTGCTGGGTTCGTTTCTTACTTTTGCTTCATTCTAGTATTTGTGTTCTTCCGCTAAAGTCTAAATATCCCCGTCCCCGTTACACCACAGGATATCAATTGCATGAGATTCTTTTTAAACGATATACCGATTGCTTAACCTAAACACGCCAACATCGGCGCTTCTCTCTCTCTCTCTCTCTCTCTCTCTCTCTCTCTCTCTCTTTCTCTCTCTCTCTCTCTCTCTCTCTCTCTCTCTCTCTCTGGTGTATAAATAATTTAAACTTAACAGCTACACGCATCGCGACACAATGTTTTGCCTTTCTTATTTCGTTCCATTTATCTTTCCCATTCGCGAACAGATTTTACGTAGCCGTTGCACAACATTTTTACATGGTTCGGTTCATCGAATCTAATGGGATGCTTCCAAACGTGTGCGGCGCTTCAATAACTCGTTGATTTGGTCAAATTAATTAGTTATTTTTGTAATAATAAACTCATCACCTAACATTTGCCTTCCTCCGTTTTCGTTCAAACACCATTGCAGTGTGTCGTCCTGTCACCTAATGCTGCGATCTTTGCACAGAAGTTCCACTTTCCGATCATGTTGTTCCGGTGGCTCAAAAACCGGTAGCCAAAACGATCCGAGTTACATTAGCGTACAAACCTGGCCAGCATTTTAATAAGACAGAACATAATATCCCACCGAGCGTACCTCTCTCCGGAAAAGTACCTTCAAATTGGATGGGATATCACTTAGTGCCGCCCTTTAGTTCGAGAATTGACTGTAACTAGCGATACAAATCTCACATATTGGCATGCTTTCCCTTTCCCTATTATTATAAACCCTTGTTAACATAATGTGTATGTATCGGTGTGCTGCAAAAAGGGCAACTAACCGGGCGGTGAAATCTATCTTCGATCGGGTTTTGTTCCGCCACAACTATTTCTCATCTTAACCTCTTTTACTGCATGATATTGTCACCGATTTGTTCAATTTCGAGTCGCAATATGTGCCAAACTAGCTTCCTTCCTGTGTGTCTGTCTTCTGCCTTGTTTCCCATTCTCTTTATTTCTCTCTTTCTCTCTCTCTCTCTCTCTCTCTCTCTCTCTCTCTCTCTCTATTGCTTACTGGCATTTCGGTCAGTTCTATCGATTTTTCGTTACGCTTCAAAATAGCAACATCTGACATCTTTTAGCCCTCGTGGTACAATATTTGTGTTAACGCTCATTGTTTCGGTGCTGTATCTTGTATCGGGTTTTTTTTATTTAAATTTTTCTTTTTGTTTCTTGTTTTTGAAAGGCACAATTTCACTCCATTCACTCTCCCCGGTATGTGTCACTGTGCAATTCTGTGTGGGCTTAGTTTATGTGTTAAATTTCCTTTTTTTTCTCGAAACGATGAAAAATTGATAAAATCTTCTTACTGACACTGTAAGCGATACGGCGCTCTCTAACTTCTGTTCCACGGTGATGTGTATATCTATAAAGGTTAACTTTGTATCGGCGGTTTTGAGGTTTCAATTTATACAGTTTTTTTTTGTTTTGTTGCATTATCAAACACTTAAAAGTGCAAAAAATAAAGGCGAAGAAATGTTTACAATGCGTCAATTTATGGGTGTGAGAAACGTTCGAGCAAATGGGGAACAGCATTACCAAAATGGGGAAAACAAAATTTCCAAAAACAAAAAAACCCTAATGTACACCTGGACACAATTTATCAACAAATCGATCAACATTAAAGGCAAAAGGAAAAGCTTGAAACAAGTGGTTAAACAGAAGGGAACAATTTTTACTAAATCACACATCACTGTCCCACACACACACACACCGACCGGGAAGCCGAGTGGGGCATGAGTGGGGGGGGGCTGTGACACGGTGCACTTCTTAAACAAAAACCTACGCAACAAACAAACAAACAAAAAACGGGGAAAATAAATTAACCACTTCCACGAGGCAAGCGAAAACATACACACACACATACACACACACACACACACACACATTTGACTAGAATTTCATTCTGCTTCTGCTGCTGTGCCCCGTCGTGCACGAAAAGGAAACGGAAGCGGGATCGGGTGTGCACGATCTGGATTGCGCCCTAAGATAGCATCCGTCGCATCTCTTTGGTGATGCATCTCCGGTCAGTTTCGCAGTCTGCGTTTTGATTATCGAAGCATTACGCGTGCCTGCCTATCAATCCTCTGTGCTGTGGTGTCGTTTTTTTTGTGGGACACATCGCGTGGTTCCAATTGTACGTGGTTGCACGTTTTATTTCCTAATCGCTTGATCCAGTTGTTTCCGCTTATCGGTGGGGAATAAGACGTTGCTACGTATTGGTATTGCTTGGGTACGGGGGGGAGGGGTTTGTTCCCTCTACACATTAGCATATCCTTCAGGGATAGCTAATGTTGATTTACTTCTCCAAAACAGAAAAAAAACAAACAAACGCGCCTGACTCGTCACTCGTATTGCGTAAATCAGTCCATACGATCCATTTGCAACAGGGAAACGATCCTAATGGACCGTGGCATCCCACCACTAGAGGGATAGTCTTCTGTCTTTCCGCACTGATATTAAACATTGCCCCAACGTGGTATTGCTACACTATTGTTGCTACCTTGCATCGTCTTGACACACTCCTTACACTCCGTTTTTTCAACACGGACAAACAAGAAATTGAGCTTTCATCGAATACTAAATATTTATTCTGCCTTTTTTTTCTGTTATTTATTTTCTCCCATGTCGTTTTCAAACGCTATTTATTGCTTAACGCCTAAGTATGTAAGTAAATAATGTATTTTCACCCACTCTCTTCTCTTTCCCTCCCCCTCCTTCTCTCTGCATTGGTTATTATCTCCTATCTTCACTGCAGACCCCCTATAGAGAAGGGGTACGATGCCCTTGCTTTTCTACAGTACGTTAAAACTAGTGTATAATAAATAGAGTAAATTTCATTACTTGCTTTTGTATGCTTGCGTTATCGTTACCGTGCGATTGCACCGTACGGCTTGAACCGCTCTTTTTTTTTGTTTTGGAGCCATCTGCAGCAAAACCCACTACCGGCACACGCTGGGCGTTAAGCGGATGTGTCCGAATATGTGTGCGAAACTGCGCTAACATGCGGCGCTGCTTATTTTGTTCTGCTTAGAAAATGGATGAATGGATGGGATCATTAATAGCGAGCGGGTGTGTTTACTGATTGAATCGATTCGGCTGATGCTTGACTTCCACTTACTTAACGCTTACTATTTGCATGTCCGTACACATACGCTAAGGGGGTTAGCTAGTAGATTTTAAAAACTATCCCAACTAACTAAACATAATGCCCAACCTGTTTGCTTTTCTCTTTTGCATTGTTGGGGTTTGCATTTCTGTTCCATTTGTTTGTTTTGTTTTGTTTTGGCTGCCTAATATCATGCGCTTACGCGTGCCTTTTCCAAACACCAACTGCACAGCAATTCCTGTTTCCCGCCCGGTAGGTGAGATGAAGGTTGCTACTGCGCCAACCCATACCTAAGGACGCTTGTCGTTGACGCCACAGACACCGTCGAACAGCGACAGCATCAGCGCTTGCGGTAGTAAATATTATTGCAGTCTAGCCTCCTGGAGCGAAGCGCCGGTCGCATTCTGATAGGGCGATAGGCCGGGAAATGCACCGGCCGCGGCGGCAGCTGCAGCGGCGGCAGCTCCCGCTTGCGGCAACGTCGCGTACGTGTACGGGCCGGCCATGTACTGAGCGGCGGCCGCCGCAGCACCGGCAGCTATTAGAGAAGGAAAGACACATAAGACATAAGTCCATTACGTTGCTACGGTATAGAAAACCCGGGCCGTTACATACCTGAAGCGCCGGACCCGTAAGGATATGCATCGAATCCTGTACTGTACTGTCCCGGATATGGTGCGGCGGCGGCTGCTGCTACCGCATTCTGTCGAAGCAAAGCCAAAGAAATCGAATTATTATTACAACTACACACATCTATTCACAGTGCTCTCGGTAATGAGTGCCAGCTTACCTGATATTCGTAGAATTGACTAGTGGCGGCAGCAATGGCTGCTGCGTGCGACAGCTGGGTGGCAGGGATCGGTACCAGCCCGGATGCTGTCGCGCCCGCTCCTGTCGATCCACCCGCCGTGCCTAGGTACGGTGTACCGTAAATGTAGGACGGTGGCACCCTGTATGTAACACGCCATATGCCCGAACCAACGATGGAGGAGAGACATAAGAGAGAAATGGTAAGAAAGTAGCAAACATTAGTATTAGTGGCGGAACAACTGCGCTGCATATGCACCAATACACTGCAACCAACAGCAACAACAATAAACAACAATTAAAACAGCAACAACAATTAAACAACAACAACAACATCAACAAAACACAATATTTGCCAAACGCCAAAAATAAACACAACAGCAACATCAACGAAAACCGTCTTGATTAGTTTTCAAAACCGCATTGTCAATATAGAAGAAAGGTAAATCATAAATTAAGGTACACAATGTGAATAGAAGAAGAAGAAGAAAAATAAAACAATTCAAAGTCAGAAAGAGAAGAGAAAACAATAAAACCAAAAACAAAGTAATAATAAAGTGAAAAAAAATAAACAACGCAAGTGAAAACGACGCATACCGCACGCACGCTCTGTGTAAAGTGTAAAAAACAAACAAAGAGAATAAAAGAAAGTAACAAAATTTAACCGGAGACAAATCAAACCACTCAATTGTTGGAAGAAAAACTAGAAAGGGACATTAGAAAAGATGAAGAAGAATAAAAAAACGGTGATAAAATAAATACAGCAAACAAAAGTTAATGAAAAACCCGCAGAAACACAGGAGGGGAAACAACAAAACCCATACCTTCGAATTCATGAAGGATGATAAAGAAGTAAGAAATATGAAAGGGAATAACATATTACATCACTTCGCAAGAAGAATTCGAGTAGCATTCCCCAACAGCGGTTGTGGGGTTGCCGTTTTTCATCATCTCATCATTGTGACATTTGTCACGGCACGTTTCCTGCATCGTATGCAACGCAACCGCGCGCATATTTATCTAAACCGAATATTCACTATCCTACACACACACGCTCGCGCACACAATTCTCTACGAGGCTCTACGAGGAGAACATGACAAGTTTATCCGTCAACCATCTGTGACCATTCGTTAGAATTATTGATCGCACACGCTCGGGTCTCACCGAGCTAGTGACAACGCACCGTTCGCGCTTAAGTATAGCTCGAAAATAGGACCGCCCTCATATTCGTATTGGGGGGGGGGGGGGGGCATCGGAACGGGCAAGCAAAACACTAAAATACGCTCTCATTCTCCCACCCTAGTTTCGCTTGAACGAAGATTAAATAAAAATCCATAAAGCAACCTTCCGAACAGAGCGCCGCCTTGCTGCCCCAACCGGGCCGACGCCATTTTAGAGAACGTCACTCTAGCCGCCCACCATTATTGCGATCACGCCCGATACGAGCGCGGATCGTTGTGAGCGTTACACGTTGCTCACCAACGTTGCGAGCACCTCGGGCATCGTCTACCGTCACAGACACAGGCGGGGACCACAGCGATCGCGTACCGATCGTGCCGCGAGATTCGTACGTGTAGGACGGCCATCTTGTTGTCCGATTGCACGATCTAGGGCACAAACGTGCTGCAACGTGCGGCAAATTTACTGCGCGGAATGCACCCATTATTAATCACCGCAAAAATGGCATTCGTTTGATATTGCATTCAGCCAAAAAGAGAATGGATACGTACAACGACCAAATAAACCATATTCATTCGCTGTCAGCTACGCAGATGACGGAAAATGGTTGCAACCAGTTTAATAAATAAATACACTTTAATAAGCGGCCATCACGCAGTAAATGCATAATTAATCCCTAATGCCCTATGAATAGGCAACAATTATAAAACCTGGACAGTCTCCATTCAGGCAGATACCAAGTCTCACATGGCATATCTACTAAAGTATTAATTTATTGAGCTAAATTATTTTTTATATATTCATTAGCTGTACAAAAAATGAAAATAAACCCTATCCTATGCCAGCTATGCAAAACTGCGAACTATAAATCATTCTTCTTTGATCTTTGATATTTTCGATATTCAGCATTATTTTTGCTACCGTTTTCAATCAGAATCTGTCCATAAAAGCTTAATCATCAAAGGTAATTAAGCGAAGGTAATTTTATAGCTTCGAAGTGTAAATGATATGTCATCCAGATTCGAATTTGGCAGAAAATTACGGTTTTACGGCAATTTATAGACAGGCAAACTTAATTAATTTAGTCTTAAATCGGTTTTAATTCAATGGAAAATTTCAGGGAAAATTAAGAACATATTGCTCCATTTACTTATCTAGCTAGTTTAATATATTGATCATCCTTTCTTCATTCTGCATCTTATCGATCACAAAGGTTTATTACACTCAGCAACGTCAACGTCACTATATATATATATGCCCGAGTTGTACGGGACCCATTTACACACAGGTTTAATTTGACGCCGTTGTTTACGGCTTCATTCTGACGGCCTTCAGCTGGCGACAAACAAAGGATGACCACCCATTAACGAAGGTTTATCGAATCCATTTGATGACCCCCATATACCTGGTACCGTGTGTCGTATCAACGCAAGCAATCTACTGCTCTGGTGATGGATATTTAATGGTGAAGCATTTCTTCAGTCTGCTGCAGTACAGCACAATCGAATGCAACACGTCATAATGAATTTATCATTACTTTTGCACGGATCGGTGTGTATGTATAAATATTTCGTTGCTACTATCTTGTTGCACTATTTGCAGCAGATAGAATCATTCCTCGCCAAAAACGATTCACTTCACGTTGCGATCAAATCGCCGTCCCATTCCCAGAAGGTAAGGTAGTGCTGATGGGCTACGAGATCTTCACACGCTTCGCGATCGGCTGAAGCGGCCTGTCACGCTTCAGCTGCAGCTCGCCGCGGACATTCCGGACTTCTGCTCGGTAATGGGACATTTCTAAAAATAGACCCCCTCCCCCTCCCCTCCCTGTCCGCCTCCTGCTCGTTATTTGTATCTTCTACACCGACCAAGCCTGTCCCGATCTGGCAAACGATCGTGCACTGAAAATATACACTTCGCTTCCGCGCTGACGGATGGTTGCAACTCTAAAAGTCGGCTTCGACTTCGAACCTCCGCTCAGCAGTTCGTTCGCAATACAGGAAGATCAGCTTCAAACATTTCGGCAGAGCGTGGTCGCTGCCGCCGTTGGGGACGATGCAACCTGGGAGGGTTACCTGGGAGGGAGGGAAGAAGGTGGGTGGGTGGGTTGGGTGGCTCGTGTGCGCCAAGACCTGAGGAGCCATATTTATTTGTATTTTTAGAAAACTCTGGCACATCGCGCTGCGCCGCTTTGGCAAGACAGCGTTACGGCACAGCCACCCATATCATGTCACCGCCACAAACTCGCGCGCTCGCCCCTAGTTTGCCCGATGCGATGTTTGTCCCAAAATCGACGAAGACCTCTCTTCCATGTGTATGTATGTATGTGTGTGTGTGTGTGTGTGTCGCGCAATACTTATTTGACGATGAAGAGTTTTCCCATCAGTACCACGCAGCGCGCATTCCGCTGTTTTCCTTTTAGTTTTGCCTGTCCTTAACGTTTTCTTTTTTTTCTTTACCGACCCGGTCAACGGCGGCTATAGTGCGGATTGACATTTGAATTTTCCAACCGCATATAAATGTTCTTCGCCTGTTCCCTAATTACTCCACACTACACTATCGTCCGGGGGTTTTGTGCGCGGGGAAAAGGAGTGAGCAATCCGCCACCCAAGTCAAACCCTTACCCATGTCATTTCACCCCCCCCCTCCCTCCTTCCACCCTGTTCACCCTCAACTGGTGGGACACATTTTCCTCACCGATGCGCGCACGGAACCAATTACGTAAATCGAAATAAATGCTGCAATTACATTAATTCGATAAAAATCGCTTCAACACTGTGCGCTCACCGGGCAGGCCCGTAATCGGTGCGTATTGCGACGGTGTCTGTTGCGTTACCGTTGGCAACTTGTACTGCGACGGTGTAACATATACGGAAAATTGATTAATACTTCCATTAATGTCTGCAAACGCTTCGCCCGCGTTGCGCGACTCTACTCGGGGGTCACTCTGTGTTCCACATTGTGTTGCGCCTGTTTTTTCAGAAACATCTAATATCTTCTTTCGAAATGTGTCCCTTATTTTTCTGCTGGTGGATGCGTCGAAGCACAGTGATACATATATCACTGCCACTCGTTTTTCGTTTTGCTACGAAGCCTTTATTGTCACTTCACATTACGATGATGAAAGCTTGTAGAGATGGTAGATTAAGCCTTGTCCCTAGCAACCTGACAAACTATAAATATGACTCTAGCGGGAAAAGGAATAGTGAGTGGTCATTACATGACACCCGTTCCTGATGCCTACTCACAAATTTTTCATTGCGCGCCTTGTGCGAGTTTTATCACCAAACCCTCCCACATCGATGATTCTATTCATTCTATTCTGAAGTGTTTTCTATTCATTCACTCCTTCGTTTTTTTTGTTTTGTTTGTTCATTATTCTTGCTTCATGTCCTTTTACACATGGTTGGGTCGACAATGGTTAGTACGCGCTTCAGGCCCACACTCGATGCGAGTTCAATCCCTGTGCCTAAGTGGACATCGGATGATCGGTGGCAAAAATCACGTTCCCTTCGCCAGAAGACGTGTGGACGAGCGTCACTTCCGTCACTGCTGATGCTGATTGACGTCAGACGGTATTGGTGTTTTGGGAAAGAGGGACAGCGGGACACCACAAACCGCCAAGGCTCATACACGCCCCCGTTGATAGAAGGCACCTTTTCTTTTCTCCTCACTTTGTCGTTAAAGAGCACCGGTTGAATAATATCACATCGGCATAAGTTAGAAAAGGGGTGTTTCGTGTCGCGTTTGTTCCTCTCAGCAAGCTTCCCTTTTTTGCTTCCATTTCTTAAAACAAAACACCAACCGAAGAAAGATGATCGTTTCATGATGTGTTTTTTGTTTTTTTTTTTTTTTGCTACTGTTTGAACATGTTTTTTGCTTAAAATAAACATCAAACAAATCTCAAACTGCCATCGGTAAATGGGCCGAAAATAGAGTAACGGGTTGTGCGATCGGTTTCATAGTCCGCTACGATACAGCTTCAAGCGGATGTCACGATTTTGTAAGCGACATGAAGTGACACTTTATTTGTATCGCATTTGCTGAAGAAAATAATACCAAATGCCTCTTAAAACCGAACTGTTTTGAGAAACAGAGTTGCTGCTTTAAAATATTGCAAACTATTAAACATTCAAACTGTCATTTGCTCATATAATTCTTTCTTCCTTTTTCTGTAAATAAAACTTATTTTCGGTTATTTTTGTTTCGTGTACTATAATTTAAATCTATGTTCTAATTTTATGCACTCCATCATCACGCCAAACCAAACCGAAAGTAGTACAAATGTATTGATAAAAAAACAACAAAAACACACAACAATCCACAAAGATCTCACTCACAATCGTCGCTGTACTATTTTCAAACCAAAAGCGTAAGACTAAAGAAGAAAAAGAAAACCACTCGTGTGAATGTGGCAAACAAAACCCCCAAAACGACAACTCGCACCAGCAAACCGTCCAACATCCAACACAGAAGCAGCAAACAATAATTGTCACACATCATTCAAATGTCGCAAAATTGGTCATTGTGCAAGGTAGTAAACTAGTACACCGTGTGCTGATGCTTTACGTTTAAGTCTCCATCGAGTTAAGTTATTTACGCCATTTATTGCACGCATGTCGCCCGTTTTTGATCAAACCAATCCTTTCAACGATGACGCACACAAATAATGCTTTCCTTTCCTTCACGCCGGCAGCTGTGCTGCTAGCAGATATCTGTGCCACGAAACCGACAGGGTTAGAAAAGAAAACTCCACAAACACACTAAGCACTAGCTATGGTATGGTAAAAATGTAACAGAAAGAAAAAACAAAAACCGGGGAACAAAAATTAACATTTAAAGAAACGAGCAAACGCAAAACCATCCCGGGAAAAGCAGCACGCCAATGGATGGAGAAGGCGCTTACGCTAGAGATTTGGAGGTTGAAACCAAATATCCTCTGTCGTTCGTGTTTTGCAGTTAATCTTAAACCATCGGCACCAGATATGCGGGGCCAGCTGCCGAGCACTGCTCGTAATAGTAGATCGTCTTTTGAAATTTTGCGTTTAGTAGTTGCACCTTGAAGGAGATAAATTCGTAGATTCGAGAGTGAGAATTTATTAAGATTGTTTTTGATGATGACAGACCAGTAAAGGGAGCAAGAAAAGGGGGTGAATAGTATCCAACTTTCTTCAACTTACAGGACCATAAAATGAAACCGTCAGCAGAAGATAATGTACCGCAGTTCATTTCGATTTCTATCATATGTGAATGCATACATGTTTTTCTACCACGCAACCCTACACAAACGTCATACAACAAAGGAACGATTTAATTTTTCGAATAATGTTAATGTAGAGCAACACACGAAACAAGCTGTGTTTCTCAGTCATCAAGATAAAATTTAATTTGTGAAAGTTAATTTCTTTAATCTTGCTCTCCCGCTCTCACCGGTGGATGTCACAGGTCGAATTGCATACGCAACAACGCTACCGTTGTACGATTCGGAAAACTGAAATACAATATTTCACCACCAGCGAGCAAACAATGATCATGCCTGATCTCATCAAAAATGTAAAACATATTCCGAACCGGCTTTGTAACGTTTGCCCCACCACGTGTATGAACCGTACCGGGCGAAAGCAAGGCCCGCACTGCAATGGGGTGATAAGGGGGAAAGGGACCCGATCGTGAGGGAAAGCAATTGCAATGAAAAGCAACGTCAGCAGCCGAAATTTTATTTTACCGCAATCAAAATAATTTTAGTTCCGCGTGGCAGGGCACGCGATAAAGCGCGATGTGCCGCACAACGGCAAGCAACACTACATCCGGAAAAGTTCACCGATCACACATCTAACGGACAGAAAAGATGGACGTCACATTAGCGCGCCGGTTGTGGTCAACTCGTGTTAAATAGACCATGGCCCGCTGGAAGCGAGGTTGCAATGTGAATCATGGCCATTTTATTTGACGATCTGTTGCTTCAGGTTTTTGTTTTGCCTGTTTATTATCACCTTCAACTGGTTTGTATTACACTGCTTTGAACTAGATACAGCTTCAAAAAAAATCCCATACCCAACGGCACAGTCACACTGACAAGAGAGCAGACGCCGGGGGAGGGATGGGGGGAATGGCGCTGTGGAGAGTAGGGGTGGTGAAAAATGGAAAACAAAATGAGAAACACACTGACAACCACAAACAAAATACACACACGCCACACCAACCAAACGCACACCACCCACACGCTCACGTTGGGGACACCCGCAAACACGCGCACAAACACGCTCACACTAAAAGAGCAACAACAATTCACAAAACAGAAAAAAATACAGCAACAAAGAAAAAAAAATCAAATCGATTTGGCACACACACGCACACGTACGCACTTCTCACCTCACAAACGAGTAGCGCGTAGAATAAATCACGACGACGACGACGACGATGGCGTTGACATACGCGCGCCTCGAGGGCTTCACAATGTGTGTCGCTTTGTGTATGTATGTGTGTTCGGGAGGAAGGGGGATGAGGGCAGGCCAAAAAGGGGGGAATATAGTGAATGGGACGAGCCACATGAATTGTTCATCGAACGCACACCATCTCCCTCCCAAAGTCTCCTTCCTCCCTCCATCCAGACGGGTGGCATGGGGTGCAGGGGGTGAGTACGTTACAGGTAACATGACGTTCCGAATGCAACACGTACTACCCGGCGAACCTGATTGTTGGTGTGTGGAGAGAGAGAAAAAAAAAAACAGAACAGTTTGAACCACGTGTGTGTGTGGGTGGTGGCTCGAATGTGAAAATGCGCCAAATAAAACAAAACTATCGCAGTGAAAACTCATGAATATCTAGCGATCGAAGGAAAAACAACACACACAAACGGGCAAACTTCCAGATTCACTCGTTGTTCTACACCGTAGTTTAGAAAGTGCACAGTTTAAAGGAGAATACAAATTAAAAAAAAAGAAACACGTGAAGGTGTGCTTTTTTTGTTTGTGTGCAATAGGGAAGAAAATTTCCCCTTCTTGCAAACAAAGAGTAATAATTAAAAAAACTTCATACTCAGATAACAACAAGACACCTTGGTGAAGGGACAAATGAGAGTGCACGAATGTACTTGGCAGAAGGAGAAAGAAAATAAAAGAAAACGCTTCTAAAATTCAACAAACAACAAATCTAAAATATACAACCAAGCACAAAAACCATATCACGTCTCAATCATAGAAACAAACAATAATGCAAATATCTGGAATTATAATTGTAGGAAGACTCTCTCTCTCTCTCTCTCTCTCTCTCTCTCTCTCTCTCTCTAACAGAAACAAAACACAAACAAATGGTATGAGAAAAGATAAAAAAAACAACAAGATAGCGAGTCGTAAAGGAAACTGTATGCAAAGTAAAGAAAACACATACAAGGAGAGGGAGAAAAACAAAACGTAAAACGCAACAGAAAATGTAAAGTAAAACGAAAACAATAACTAAAAACACAACCAAAACACAGTAAAAAAAAAAAGAAAGAAAGAAAGAAAAACAGGTAAAACCAAACTCTGCAAAAACTCTGCCCACACAAAAACCACGCTCGCTCGATCGCGCCAAAGAAATTACATGAACGCATTGGAGCCCCCGGCTGGACACGAACCGGAGTTAACGGGGAAACGTTGGCGCCTGCGGTGAGCCGAAGACACTGGCCAATACACAGCCGGAGCACGCGAACCCGGGGAGGGTGGGGAGGGTAGCTTTTTTCCTAACCTGCCGCACGATACGGGCTGCAAACAAACACGGGATGAAAAAGGGATGGTAGAGTTCGGTGGAGAAGAAAGGAAACAGATGAGCACACAGGAAATAAATATCGTACAGCCGGTTCGTTAACGTTGATCCTATGCTCCCGTTTCGCCACACTGACCAGAGCAACCGAAACGATCATTCCAAAGAGGTAAATAGAAAAACCAAACAACAACAAAAACCCACCCCACCCATTGAAACATTCACCAAAACGTTGCTTGCTGTGAAAGTGCAAGCCGTATGTGACTTTTTGTTAAATATAATATAACATATCTGGTCACACTACCAATCACGGAGACTCTTCGCGCCGCGGAAACCAAACAAGAACTTTAAAAAAGTTTCCCAAGTCACAGTCAGCAATGTGTGTGCTGGGAGAATTTCTAAATAAAAACCGCAATCAATCTTTTTTTTTGCCTTGCAACATAGCAACAACAACAGCAGAAAATAAATAAATAAATAAAGCAACTATCACGACGAGACACGCGCGCGGAACGGTTCTAACCGCCCAAAAGTCTAACTTCGGCAGTGGCAAGCAAACGACACTCTCCCGGCGACCCGGTGACATATGCGCCAGTGACATGGTGGAGGCTTAATTAACGGGCCTCTCTCTCTCCTTCTCTATCTCTCTCTCTCACTCCCTTACTCGGGATGTCTTCAAACCGATTCTACCGGTTTAGAAAATTTATACCCGTCCGATCGACGACAGTTGCACGACGGTTTTGCTAGAACTTCCCTGTTTCTGTTGCTTCCTTTTGCGCGTCACACGATGTACGGGAACGTGTAAGAATATATCGCCACTCAAAGGGCAACTAAAGCGTAAGCAGGAGCGAGTACGAACTATAGGGAAAAAGTTTGGAAAACTACTGTGTGGGCCTATTTTTAGGACATCGTCTCGCCGTAACGTATGTAGACCGGCCGCCCTCCCAGTAGCGTACTAGCAGGGTAATCATTGCGAGGAACGATCATCGGTACCCGTATGCACAAAACAAAACTACCCTATCTGCACGTGGAAGAGCAGTACGGTTGAATATCTCCCGGTTGGCTCCAAACGATATTGCTCCTACAACGTGTGTGCACCATACAAATGGGACACCAGGCGTCTCCATTACTAGTGGCGCGTATTAAACCGTCGGCATAAATTCATCCAAAATTAACATGTGCTTTATTTATTGACTTTTAAACCCTTAAGCTTTCCATTTACTGGTTTTCCATAAAGCAAAAATAATTGCTCTATGATTAATTAATAATTCGTGTCCCAATATAAAAGTAAGGTTTACAAAGCAACTTCATTCACGATTGCAGATACACTAGAAAATTGATTTCCGTTTGTCCATACTGTAAACAGGACATACGTTTTCATTGCAATCACCCACGTCTTGGTGACCTAACCTACCCCAAAAAACGAAACCAACCCCCTAGTAACCCAACCGAAACCCAACGTCAGCATCGCTGATGATGCCATTTTGGCGTACATATTTGGCATTACACAGAAGAAAAATGAAGAGAGAAAGAAGGAGAAGGGGAAAAAATGGTAGGTTCTGTTTTTTTTTTAACTTTTCGAGGACGAATACACAAAAACAGTGACGAAAGAACGGGGAGTTTAATGTAGAAGGGTATAGAGAAAAACACAGATGCACTGCCAGCAAAAGCACTTACCCGAACTGTCCCGGTATCACTGGATAGCCAGCCGTCCGCAGTCCTGTCGTGGCAAACGGATATCCTGGAATAAGACAACAAACAAGCAAACAAAAAAATGCTATCAAAAAACCAATAAAAGTACGTCAACAAATGGTTCGGTTTGGTCGGTTAGTAGCGCAAGGACGAAATCAATCGTTTAATGCCAAACCAAACGAGACACTTTGAGGACTCGAAATCAACAGATATAAGGCCAACTTAAAAATTGTTCGTAGAACAAAACAAAACCCCACAAAACATCAACGTAATCTTCCACACCTGCAAAAGCGAGTGCAAAATACGGGTGCAAATCTTTCGTGGTGTGGTGGGAATGTTCATTAAAATTCGCATTTTCGTGCACGGATCGCCACAGCAACCGGGTAGGTAGCACGTGGATTGCCTAATGAATCTGCCGCTACTGCTACTAATCAATACCACAAACCTTATTCACCGTGGCACAACGGTTTTACACGTCAGTGGTGGTACGCGGCAACACCAAAAGAGAGAGATGCATAGAGCAAAAGAGATAGAGAGATGCAAGGTACAGTGCTACTACTACAACACAACTAGCGAACGATAAAAACAACCACCGAATGAACCTTGCTCACCGTCACCCATACCATCACGGTCCAACTGCTGGTGGTGCGAATATCACAACAAAAACCCCACCCACCAGAGGGTGCTCTTTGTCTTGCCTGACCTCGACACAGAGCACAGGCAGAGCAATGTGGAGAAAAAAAAGAATTGATTTACTTTAATGATTTGTTTACTCGCTGTTGGTGCTCGTTTGCAATGACTTCTGTCATCGGTTGCGCTTTACTCAACCCGACAGCCGATATCCCGGTCCCCGGAGCTTCACAAAAACTTCACCTGACAGCTGACGTATCCGGCACAGGGGGTAGGTCTAGCCGGGTGAGGCAAGGTGAGAAGAAAAGAGAACTGCCGGGCCACGTCAGGCTATGCAGAGCACACAGAAAAAAAAACAACGAACTTCATTTTCATCGGCTTTGTCTAATAGAACTCGCAACGGCCGTCGGTGAGTGTTTGGAATGGTAGAACGTAGGACGTGGTATTCCCGACTACTGTACAATAGTAGAGTTAAGGGCGCAGATTGACACACAAACACTATCTCTCTCTCTCTCCCTCTGTCTCTCTTTTCTTGCTTTTCATCGCGCCCATCGAAGGGTAATAATCCTTCTACAGGTTCTGACACTGACTTGAAACATGCTTGAACGCGCTAGGAAAAGACCAACGAACGAACCTCAAGACAGCCGGCGTGAATTTTAAGTTGCGGGCAAACTTTACCCTCGTTCACCCATTCACGCGTTCATCTACGACCAGGCTGCGTCTAGACAATCGGTGGTAAATTGCGTCAAGCGCAAACCGTTGTTGCACACCTTCGCGTCGTTACAACGCCATTTGCCTACAAAAGCCGTCACACCATGGGCAGTGATTCAATCCGGGAAAAGATGTGCACGAATGCTGCTCCAGCGGGATTGGTCGTGGAATTCATTTTCCTAATGGACACACACGCGTGCTCACCTTGTGATGCGTTGCCCCGTGGTTTGGCTCCCAGTATCGCGAGATTCACGTTCGCTTTCCTGCCATCGATGATCGGGTTCGGTTCCTTGCAGGCACGATCGGCACTCAGTCTATCGCCCATAATCACCTGCAAAATAATGGAAGGAAACGGAAACGCGTGTTAGTGGCGGGGAAAGAAGCTAGCAAAGACACACAAAAAAACAAGCAAACCGCCATCAAACCTTCCGATGGGTTCAACACTTACGAATCCATAACCACGGCTTTTGTTCGTCGTGCGGTCGGTTATCACAACGGCCTCCTCAATGTCGCCGTACACGCTAAAGTGCTCCCGCAGGCTCTTGTCGGTCGTATGGTACGGCAAACCGCCCACGAACAGCTTTGTCCAGGTTGTATCCTTCTGTGCGCTCTGTGATGATGTCGTCGTACCCGTGCCGCCCGATTGTACCAGCGCCAGTGCGGCATCGGCCGCATCCGGGGACACCTGCATCAGCATTTTGTAATCCAGCTTTTCTGCCCGTTCCAGCAAACCTGCTGCACTGTTGCTCTTGCAATATGTTTCAACGCTGTGTGCGTTTCTCTCTCTCTCTCTCTCTCTCTCTCTCTCTCTCTCTCTCTCTCTCTCTCTCTCTCTCTCGTTCTGCACAGCTATTCACACTGTTTCACCACACGTTCGGTGCGTAGTGGTTGATTCCCGCCGATATGGAGACACTATCTGCAAATGAAACAACGAAGAAAAACAAACAAACCTTTAATTAGTTAACTGCTACACAGCTATAAATGATTATATTCTCAAAAACCAACGTTTTTCCACAATGCAAATAACTTTCAATCAAAGCTAAAATATAGGTATTCCTCCCGTGAAAAATTGCACTTGCAACCGCTTCAAAACTAAACGCTACAAACTGAAGGGTTTCTGTGTCTAAAAACATAACTTATAAACAGACCTGCTGCTGCTGCTGCTGCTACTGAACAGACGGTGCACGTGCTGTCAAAAACTAAAAGCGTACGCCTGCCAAACAAGCCACCGGATAGTGTGTGGACAAAGTCAAAGAACAAACAGCGAATGACTTTTATTCACAAGCCTGCTTTAACAGCACAAGGAACACTTTCGTTGCAAGACGGCAACTGATAGGCATCGTAAAGCACCCACAGCTACATCTGGAAGGTAATTTAATACCTTTCGTTCTGGTTTCTGTACACTACATGCTACTCGAAATGTACGAAAAGGGGAAGACATTCGTCTGCCGAATCTCGGTGTATGTGTCAAAGTATGTTTAATATACTGTTCAAATTCCCTTTTTTTTCTTTCTTTTTCGTTCGCTCGATAACTCTAACAAAAAAAAAGACCTAGCCATTCGCCACACGTCGGGTGTGAGGCTCGTTTTTCAATATTTTAATTCTTTCTTTTGAAATAGGCTCGCAAACGCAAGCTTATGAACGAGAATAGGGTCCCTTGTGCTTGGGTTTTTTTTGTACTACCAAGACGAAACGGAAGGTGATTTAAGTTTATGAATTCGATATTTCCGCCCGAAGTATTGGTTGTAGTGGTGCTGTTTAACACAGTGCTTTAACACACGTTTATGCGCTTCCAAAAACGCTGCACTATATTAGTGTTGTTTCATGAGTTATTACACGCCGGTAACTCATACGAGTTCGAGTTGCACGACAAATTGCATGAGCTTGAGCTCGTAACCTATCTCACTAGTAACTAATAAGCTATTAGGCACAAGTACTATTGTTATCTCCGTTTCTAATTTAATGTAAGAGTTTCAGTTCTCCCGAAAAAAACGATATATCTGCACCCAGTACAACCTCTCGTAGCAAAAGTTTGCTTCTATATAGATTTATTTCTACACATAGAGTCAAATCAATCCAATCATTAAATTACACATATACGACGCTACTCGGTCCCCAAAAACGATTACCTTTACTGCCAGACAAACGATCGACGTTCGGCTCTTCAAATTAACTCTTCACGCATGAGAACTCGCACCAACTCTCCGACATTTTTTTTTTTTTTTGCCATCCAAATGCGTTCCCGTGCAGAGGGACTAGAATGGATAATGTAAAGCGCACTCCGTTCCAAAACTCTACACAGAAGTACACAGAATGGCTCGTGCCGGTACTCTTGTCGGCATTCAGAATCCCGCGATGTCGAAACTATCGAAAGCTTGGTCAACCGTGCAGCGAGCCCGAGGAACAATGGGTCCTGGATGCAATTGAATGGCGTCGTCGTACCATCGCAAGTGCGAGTGCACACCATGCTTCAAGGTTTTGAAACGCTTTCCAACGCCTGGTCCAATATTACACATTCTACGGATCCGCGCTGTGGAGAGTCGCCCCGACCCCTGCAGGAGTTCATAAATGTTATTGTCATTTCTGCTTTATTTTTTGTCCCCTCGTGCAATATATGGAGCTGATAAAAAAACAATGCTTGGGCATTGGGTTTACTTTTCAATCACTTTCCATTCGACCAGTTTTTCGAACGATCACCACACCACCCTTATTGTGGACCGTCGTCTGGCGGTGCCCCTTATTGCTGGGCCCTTGCTTGGTGGTCTGGAACAGTTTTGTGTGTTAATGATATGAGAGAACCCATGCAGCGGGTACTCAGAAGCCTTCATAAATTATATTGAACCCTTTTTTCCGTTGAAGGTGGTACTACCTTGTACCTTGTGTGCATAAAAACATAGGCACACATCCGCTATAATGCGTTCCGAGGGAAGCGTTTTTGTCCCGGAAACCGGATGGTACACCGTGTTCAGCCACGGTTGATTGCACCTCGTGGGCTTCCCTTTCGGTCAAAAATAACTATTTTAAAAAACTGCCTCACCAGCCAGACCGGCCGGTCCCTCAGTGTCTATCTATCAGCGTCGACATTGTCATCGGTCGGTATCATCCATAACTTCCACCGCTCTCGCGCTCCTACGCGCACCACACCTTCTGCTGATGACAGTTGCGTTTTGATGGCAAATCCGACAGCCGGACGGTGGTAGCAGTGGAAAGTGTAGTTACGCTTTTCATTTAAATGTTGTTCCCTGAATGCACAACAAACGGCATACAGCAAAAAAAAAAACAAAAACACGGTGGAATACTCTGAACTGAGAAAGCTGAGCCCCCATCGTGCCAGGAAGCCTTAACCGATTGGTTCTGTTTCACGATACGTCCCGCGACTCAGTGCGCCTGGAAGTTAGGCTAACCCTGCCAGCACACCCGGTGTGGTTTACAATTTCCAAACACGTTCATCACATTGATTGCACTTTTTTTCGCTCTCTCTCTCTCTCCCTCTCTCTCTTTCTCTCTTTCTTTTCCTCTGTATACATCTCTCTCTCTCTCTCTCTCGCTCACTCTCTCTCGCGCGCGCCGGAACGTCAGTCCAGTTTTTCCTAGCAATGGAAGGACATTAGAGAATTCGCGTACTTGCCCTTTTTGCTACCCCAGCGTCACAAACATGTTTTCCTCCTCAAAATGTTCCCCTTACTAAGAGACGCCTTATAAATGGGCTTCATTGGAAGTATAACTAGCAAAAAAAGAAAAAACGAGCACGCCGGGATTGTTTTTTACTCCACTCCATTCCACGGGCTTTTTTTCTGACACTCCGTTTTTCTTATCACTGACAACTGAACGACATTTGTGCGACGCGAGCGCATGGCTGCATACTAAAACGGTATACGGCCAAAAACCGAAGGCATAACGATGAGTTGCCCACGACGCTCGCTTCCCTCTGTTGCTGTGGGAAGGGAAAGAGTTTTGATTTTGATCACGAAACAAACTCACAACCGAGCGCAGAAACGGTGCGCGCCCCCAACGTGTCTTAATTGTTGTATTTTATCAACGTTTTAAGCCAAACCAACGGAGGCAATCGTGCGGCTACCGTGTACTGTTGGTTGTGTGTACTGACGACGGTTTTCATAACCTTCAAACTTAAAACATTAAAAAAATAACCCCACAACTGGTCGTGTTTGCCGCCGTGTTCTTTTTGCCATTCATCCATTCTCAACAGGATCGTACAGCGAGCATTATGATGAAATTATTTTTAATGCCATTCTCGTTAACTTTCCGCGTTTAAGTCCGCTAGACGGCCACCACCATCAAGAGGGTGGCGCGTTCTAAGCCTTTTAAAGAATTGCTTTATATATATCCAACCAAACAGCCAATGAGACATTGGTTCTACGGAAGGCGACGCTTCATCATTCGCAATAACGTGATGATGTTTCCGGGGTGGAGGCATTAGCAAGCCGACTAGGGGGTAACACTTCCCCGTTTTGCCACGCTTAAGGATGCCAGCAAACCAGCAGTAGCGACACCCTGAAAATCAGTGAGCGAATTAATGTAGCGAAAAGGCAAAGATAACACTTCCACCAGCAGAGCGCATTAGTACGTCGTCCGACGTGCAGCTGTGGGACAAAAGTGTCAAAAATTTAAATGCTTTTTACAGTTTCTTTAACGCCAACATGAAGCTACGATGCGTAGCAGATAAAGATGGCTTTAATATTATCTCTTTAAAAACTGCTGCGTACAGCACAACAACATTCACCGATTCTTCAATGTTGTACATGGAAAACGTCGGTTCAAAGGCTTATTCCTCCGGACCCACGGCTAATTCCACATGTCATCATGCATATCGTCCCGTTCAATTACTCTCTGCCCAATAACACAATCAATTTACAGCAAATTCCTACCCACTGAATAATCCTAGAATTCCAATCTCCACTCGTGCAACCTGTCTCGCCCTGACTCATTGAGAATAATACGCTTCACTGATTTATGGATTTTAATTCGCCCACAGCTAACATCAGTTCACTTCTACCGTCGAAGATGGTTCGCCGAAATCAATTGGCCGATCCACCTCCTTTGGTCCCGATGACCGTAAATCTTGTGTCGAAAAGCCACCAACAAAAGAGGTTGGTAAACGACATCGCTCCGTAGGACATCCGTGTGCGTAAGAGAGCTGCACGCTGTATGCAAGATTCACCAACGTATGAAACCATGTACACACCAGACACCTAAAACATATGCTCCGGGAAATGGTTCGCTTCGGAGGGACGAGAATTTCCACCAAATCTCAACAGTGGACGACATTCCATTCGTGGAGACGAACTCCGACATCGAGAACTGCATACGATCCGTGTGCAATAATCGTAAACTATTGCCATCACTCCAGCCGAAGGGATTTACCATCATCAACAGCGCAAATCCTGCCGAAGCATGCCACTTTCAATATGCAAAAGGAAGATATCTTCATCAAATCGAATCGAATCTCAGCGAAGACCTTGCCGAGAATTGGTAACAAAATATAAAGGGATTCGTAGCCTGAGGATCTCCAAAACTTCATCAGCATTCTGTAAGGTGGAATAGTGCTGCTGCTTACATCGGATGCATCAGACATTGTTCTTTCGATACACATCTCACCTGAGAGAGTTAAATAACTACGGAGAGGTATACACAATCAACTCTGTGACAGAGATTACCTTTGCTTGCAATAAAATAATGTACCAAATATTGTTACAGAAAAATCTTTTCCGGGAGGGAATACTACGAAACTCCACTATAGAGAAAAGAATCTCTGTTGCGAATATAAACATATGAACATCATTCGCCGCGTTACGCACATGCATGCAGCTGCGTACGCGTATAATTAATTGTCTCTCCACACTTACTGATAATGTTTGCGTCATTTACAGCACCTTGCCACCTAGGGAGTTCTATTCGACCGGACCAACTTGGTAGTGGCGATGACGCTTTTTTATGTTTTAAAAGGTTTAACTCAACGCAGCAAGCGGGAGGAAAAAGGAAAACGGGTCAGGCACAGCAGCACCCCAAATACCGGGCGGAAATAGGAAGCGACCCAACTGGTCACCAACCAGTTCGAAAGGTCATCGGATGTAATTTATCAACTTCACCAACAGATATACGCTACATTGCCATCCGTCCTCCGTCGTGTTTGGCTTCCCGTTTCTTCGGCGCTGATCGGTACGCCGTGTACCATAATTAGATGCAATAGTATGAGTGCGGCCGTGACCGACAGTCCCTTCACCTTAACCCCTTCCTTCCTGTTTACCCTCCACAAATCCGTGTGTGGGAGTGGTGGATAATTCACGATGGCTATTTAGACATCACAGGCAGCAGCTTTGGGAAATTTCATTCTACCGATACAAAGAAAACGGCCGTATCAGAACTCGGGACAAGGATACACTATTCACGGGCGAGAATAGTTCGCTTTACCGTTCGACATTTCCGCCTGGCAAACAGTTTATCAACAGTCAAGTGTTAGTCTCCACTGCAAAGACAGGTGAAGACCGGTGTAGGCTGGTCGGAGAGTTGGCAGCGTCCAACAAAAAAGCATGGGAAACCATACAACGGCACCTGGTTCTATTCGCTTTTTTTTTCGTCGTTTCTCAAGAGGCGATGGTGTACGATGTAACTACCACCGGAGGTCAAATCCACCCTTCAGAGAAACGTTTCACCTTCTTTTCCCAGTAGCATCACGTGGATGTAACAAAAGCGCAAAGCTTTTTTTTCGCTCTTTTTCTCCGAAAAAGCAGTCAGTTGTTTTTTCAAACCCATTCCGACTATTTTACACAATCAAATGTGGATATGCCGCTTTTTATGTTTTTGTTTTGGTAAATAATTTTTGTACATTCATTTTCCTTTCTTCTCATAACATTAGGTAAAGAGCATGGAAGCACAACAAGGTGAAGGTAAAGAACTCCCCCGACGTGGGATGGGGTAAACGGCCCCTCCTTTTAAACTACACCCGAAACAGAAAACAACAGAATGAAGCGGACACATACCGAACCGAAGAACCCCACAGCACTCGCGCCTGTATACACCGGTTCTCACTCTAGGGCAAACCCAAACCCAACGCTTCCAGACCAGAAAGGACGATGTTACGAGTTTTAACGTACAGCATTACGTCGCGTCGTTACTCGTAATGTGCCTGAAACAGAACCTGAAAGCTGTCCTGGCGTTCTTCCTTTCCGGCCATTTGCTGCCTCGTACCTACCCGGGGCTCGAAATTATGTCTATATGCCGGTTCTGCTTAGTTTGTGCTCATGTGTTGGTTGCAACTTCCCCTGCTATTTGTCTCCTTCCAGCCCACCTCCCAACTCAACCCATCACAAAGGGTAGTGCATTTTATGCAACCCTTATTTTACTTTCATCGGAACACAAGGGTTTGAACCATCAAGATTTAACCCCCCCTTTTTTCACTCGCGCGTGTTTGTATGTGTGTGTGAGAGAGAGAGAGAGAGAGAGAGAGAGAGAGAGAGAGAGAACTGCCGGCCTGCAATTGTCATCGCATTTGGCTGTACCACTACACACCAGCGCAAAACGGTTCACTCGTTCGCTAGCCAACGCCGAGCGGAACACTCACAAATCGCACACAAACTTTACGATTCGCCCTCCTTCCCCGAGGAGTTATGCTTTTTTGGATGCTTGAACCCTTTCGTTTCAAGGCTTTTTTTCACGCACACTCTTTCTCTCGCTCGCAGGAGCAGCAACAAACATACGTCCCTTGTCCTTGTTGCAACCAACAAGTACAGCACCACCACGCCAACCCAACCATGTGCCAGCCACGATGGAAAACGCTACGACGACATGGGGTGAATTTTAATTTTTAGTAAGGACAGTTAGAAAGCAATGTCCGGATTCACTGTGATCCGGAAAGAAGGGCATGAGGGCACGGAAAGGGTTTTGGGTAGAGCAGGAAAACAAAAACGATAAACGATCAAAATCACTCAGAGCATAATTTGGTGTGCCGCCGCTGTTGAGACGTTCCACACTGAAACGGATATGCACGGGTTAAGCACGGGCTCGAGCGCCATCGCCTTTCCCAAACAAGGTAAGGGATAGAATGGGGGGATTGGAGGTAGAAAGGAGGTTTCGATTTTCATTCAGGTTTAATTTTCACATCCGGCTTTTCCCTTTTACCGTCACCTGCAGCGAAGGAGCTTTGTTAGCTGGCACACACAAGTACACACGAAGTTTTATGCACCTTTTGCTATTTTTATATTTTTAAATTCCTTTCCCTACCGCGTACGTAATTCGTTCTCCTGTGCCGTGGAAATGGTAACATTTCATTGAGAACAACAAAATAAAACTTGGATGTAAGCTTGGAGTAGAGGTCGACGAAATTAAAAAAGCTACCAACAGAGAAATTCCACAAAACCCCATCTGGATAAGTAATTGTAGTCGCGCACGTACCTCCCGCTTACTTTGGTGTAGTGTTCCATGCGAATGGGAATGCGGGCAACAATAAAAATTAAAAAAAAAAGAAGGACCATTTCCGGCAATTGAAACCTAATTCATAACAACATTGTCATCATCCTCGCAAGGACGAACAAGGAAGCTCCACTGTTGGAATGTTGAGGGGATGGCTTCTCTGGGGAGTGGAGTGTTTTCGCACCTTTCTGCTGTTTTCGCAGCTAATGGAATGTGTAATCTTTACATTCCACTGCAATTGCAAAGATCTGCTCGAATCTGCTTGCTCGGAATGATTCCCTCCATCCAGAAGCACCCCGACAACACAAAGGTCCCCCACTTTTTGCAACTACACACAAATCATTTTGGAGCAAAAGGTTCGCTCTTAATAAGGGCTGCCGATGGGTGGATGCCGAGAGCTTCTCACTTTCATTGGATAGCAGACGGGCAGGCCTTTTCACAGTTAGCCACATTCGAACATTGTACTGTGTTGTGTCTGTCCACGTTCATAAATCAAATCAATTTCACCAGTTTTCTCCTGCTGGTACTGAAGGATGTACGCTCCCCGGTGCGGAGGGAGACCATTGGCCCCAGCTTTTTCATCACACGGCAACACACACACATATACAGACTCACGTCCATGGGGGTGACCATGCAGACGACGGTCGGTCCGTACTACCCCACACCAGTAGTGCAGGACACGCAACCGCGCTACTAATGGGACGGCTAATAGCTCCAACAATGCCTAGGTGGTGAATGTGTGGGCGAAGAGTGTCAGCACAAAACAACAACGCCGAGGACGACCGACGACGATGAAGAAGAGCTAAAAAAAATGACCAGCTCGACATCAAACGATGCAACGATTTATCATCATGCGATGCTCCCTTGCCTGGCTAACCTCGGGCGGTTCTGCGCACCCAGAATTCCACGCCACGTGGAATCTGCTCCAAAATCTGACACAGACATGCGTCCACACCGCCGGCACACATGTGTGACACCGCCGTGCTGCCGTCAATTCTTTGCAACGTCCCACCATCACCCCGTAACTGTGTGGTTGCAGGACTTTTATGGGGCTACTATATGTAACCGATTTGGAAAACCACTCCAATCCGATGGTTGCCATCTCTCTTGAAGTCAGCTGCAGGCGAGGTCAAGTCGGGCGTAATTTATGAACCACAATCAGCAATCGAAGGGAGTTACTACCAGCGCTCGCTCACCAAGAATGCAACTAAACTGCCAACTTATTATTCGCTGGAACTTTGGGAACGGCAAACTTCAGCTGTGCACTGCCAAGCTGGAGAGCCAGTAGCGAAAGAATTTGCCCAATTTTACTACTGATTACGGCAATTCAAGTGAACACGCCGTACGTTTAACTGCAAATGACATCCACCGAAGAACTTACGGTGACTATAAAACTGTTTTTGGCACGACCATCGAAAGGAATTAATTATTTTCTTCCCATCCGCAAGAATTATCAACCCTCGCACATTGTACAGGCGATTGCTTCAGCTGAAAAAAAACCCGCTTTGCAAGCATTTCTTTTTTGTGCCGGAGAACAATTTGTGTGCGCTGGCTACACTAACGCAAGCACAGTGTCACACGAGGACGACGGGGATTTGGGATCACTGTGATGAAAACGAAGATTACGAGTCCCACCTTATTGTGGTAAGTGATTTCTGTTTAAATCACTTCGTCATGCGGCTGCAACGTGCCAGACAACGTGCCCAGGCTGCTGCTTCTGCTGCTGGCCTGGGGCACACATCCTTTTGAAGGGCAATCGACGTCAAATCCGGTGACCTGGCCGATAGGTGATGCGGGACCAAAACATCCATTAATCACTGCCGAAACGATCAGGATACAACGCATTCATGATGTGATGAACGCCGCCATGCCAAGGAGCACCACCGTGATGCTCGATGGTGCTTTAATGTCTTTTCTTTCTGATTCCGGAACGACACCATTTGCCTGGTGAATCTGCTTAACGGAGTCGCATCATTAAGGCAGATTAGTCGGGTTGCCATGTATTATTTGATCTGATGTTCGGTTTGAGAGAATAACAAAAAAAATATCCAAAACATGCTGATTACTGAACTGTGGTTATCATATCTGTTCGAGGAAGAACATGCTGAACATTGCAACTGCACCTCATCTTATGAGAACCAATCAGATCAATCACTAATATGTTAATGTTGTATCAAACAATGAACAAACATAGAGTAAGATTTGGATTTAAGAGGAAAAAATACATTTAAACAGCTTAAAATATCCTCCATATAGTCGTATACTATCAAGTGTTCTCATGTTTGGAACTCCCTCAATAAGAGCACAATTTGTACATAAGAAATACTGAGTCGCTATAAAAGATGCTATAAATCTTATAGCTAAAACGCAAACATTACAATTACGCATTTCGCTTACAACCAAACTGCGCCATTGCAAGGTACACCCCTCCGGACTCCGGACCAAATGTAAGAAAAAGAAACAGTTTTACGTTCTAACACTCCCAAGCACCCTTCAGCATCGACGTGACGCAGTAACTATGTCATCGAGGACACTACTAAGATAAAGGACGCGTGCCACGACGTCATCATCGTACTCCTATCTCTCTCTCTCACTCTCTTTCTTTTCTACTCTGCAGCGTCATTTTTCTTCCTGGAGATAAAGCGGAACCGTGACGCTGCAAACCCTACAAACCCCCCGTCCGAAACATTTCGCCGTTGATTGCGACATCGGGTTTTGGGATAATTTATGCAGATAAACCGAAGATTCTGCATTGAAATTGCGATTGAGTTCTTACTGGGGACTCGTTGTGTTGTGTGGTAACGAATGAACACGTAAAGAAGGGGAGTAAAAAATACAGTTCCGAAGCAAATTGTACACGCTAAATTCACCGCTGGAAGGAGCTTGGGTGTATATTTACACCCTCTTCTACCAATTCTGCTGTGCTGGTCGGTTACACACATGTGTCGATAGCACATGACATCACTCAGGACCTCTTTACAAATGCAAAGAATATTCTTCCGTATTTTTTTCTGCTTTTGTCCCACTCCTAGGGTAACTCAATCACACCGCATGCATTATAGCATGCAAATAATTTTCTTTATTTTCCCAGAAAATATAATCATAAGGTATCATTTCGTAAAATGTGCATGCATGCATTATGCTCGGTACCCACCATCGCACACCACCATCCAAAAGCCAACCACGCCGGGTTGGGAGTTAATGCTGGCCCAGTCCTCCCCCCCAGACACACACCGAAACGTCAACGTCAAGCTGAGGCTTTGCAACTTTTATGAGCCCATCAAACTGCATGTTGCACCGTCGCCACTTACGCTACACAAACGGGCTGCAGCTGCACTTTCGGATGAGTACACACTGCACTTTATGTGTGTGTGTCTGTGTTGGAAATCTATGCAATCGGAACGATATTTTATGACACGAACACGTACCGATTTCCGTCCACAATTTACGACACACAGTCGTGGTGTATGGAGTTCGCGACCAAATCCTTTTCCTGCACATTCACAACCTTTCCTGCCCTCTGCTTGTAGCTTCCTGCATTTTGTGCGTCCGGTTTTATGCTTGTTTATATAGTTCACCCGGCAAATGATTTGGAACCAGCCGCTTCGGTTCGAGTATGCGAAAGCTCGGATGTTTGATTGTAGAAGTAAGGAAATAAAAAACGGCACCCCCTAATATCAACAATCAAATGGCCTATAAGGATATACTGTGGGCAACGCGCAACAGCGACAGCACCAACAAAGAAATCAAACAGAACCGTAATAAACAACTACACACGATCGGATAATTGTGTGCACGTTTTGATGTGTTGTTGTGTGTATGTGTATGTGTGTGTGTGTTTTTGTGCTTCCGTATTATACCACCGTCTCACTCGTTTTCCCTTTACTTCCCCTAACCAGACCAAAAGCGAGTCCTTGGCGTTTGGATGGCCGGTAATTTCAATTCTCCCTTCTTTTTGCTTTCGCTCTTTCGCTACCACATCATTCGTCCTTTGTGAACACACACACAATCGCATCTACACAACAAGCGAGCATACGCAAACACACTCATACGCCACATCTGGCCAAGGTTACACACGCACACAAGTCTAGCGCATCTGCATCTATACGGGACGGTCAAAACAGAACGAAAAACACACCGTACCAACACACAACACAAAGGAAAACACGAAAACGAAAAGGACCTAACGCACACACGCGCTACCTCAGCGCGCCGTAATCTACGCTTTCGCTTTATGTGTGCTGGGGGAACGATTTCAAGAATTACATGCACTCAAACGCCGCACCCGTTGGCGGAGGTTAACAATTTTTTTCAATGAGAAACCTTTTTTTTGTCTTTTTGCTTCCACTTTTGAGGCTTACTGGTAAGGGAAAGTATGTCGAGGGATCCCCTCCAAAAACGCACCAAAAAGAAAGAATGTCTCGAAAAGGTATGCACACACACGCAGGCCTAAAGGCTGTATTTAAAAGGATTCCTTTCGTGTCTCGGGTTTAAATGTCTTCTGCAAACGCGCCAACGGAACGGGGTGCCAAAGAAAGCCAGACGGCAGATGTTGCTCGCTTCCACACAGCCGGTGTGCTGTAGAAGCTTTAGAATGGGCCAGTTCCATCGGACAGCTTGCGTAAACGGCCCAACGCTTATCCCTCCCGTGTGACGTGTGCTTCAGCTGACACACACGCTTTGACAAGCATAACGCTTGCTTTGCTTTCGTTTGCGTTTCGAAACTTACACAGCGTTGACAGAAAAACCCATGCCTCAACCACACGACCGGGAATTACTCATGACGAGTCAGACATCCGGCCTTACCGGCAGGGCCGATCTGCTTCGGAGCGATTTAAAGGGACCTTTTTACCGAGACCTTCCGTCAAACAGTGCGAATTTGGGTCATTTACCCTTGGCAGCGGGAACTTGGCAGGCCAGGCGGCAGAAACAGCTGTCAGGATATTAGCCACCTTTGGACAGTAGAAGGAGAAGGAACGTAGCAAAACGAAATATGATCAAGGAAGGAGCGCGAAAAGCGGGATGGAAACCGGGGTGGAGGACCTAGCGCCCGCACGTTCTGTCGATTAATCAGCATCGGATCAGCTTACTCCCTCGTCACCGTTTTTTTTTTATTCTTTTCCCACTGCAGTGTAAGCCACATTCTTTTATACTGTAGAACAAAGCCTAGCCAGTTCCTTATGATCGTTCTACCGACGGAGGTATGCGCTATCCGAACGCAACGTCCTTTCTTTTTTTTCTCCTTTAACCACCAGCACCAATCACCTTCCACCTTCTTGCCATCAACGAGCCTTATGCATGCACACACACACATAGTAGGGATATTTTTATGATTGGGGTGCCGCGCTATAGAACACTTCTTTATCAGTACCTTTATGCACTCCATTAATTCGATTTGCTCCGTCCGACTGAATCTCGCACCAATGCTGGGCATCGATAGCGACACGAGGGAAATGCTATACACTGGCGGTAATCATTATACAACTTGTCTGATTTCATCAAGAAATAGAAGAAATTTAATGTTATACAGAGTGAATTTGCAAAATAATTGAGCTATATGAGTTTATATACTGATTGAATAAGATAGGTACACAATAAATAATGAGCCTTTTTATATACCTTTGGATAAAATTAATCATCAAACAGATGAAACAAGAAATATGCACATAACGCTCATGAAATTCTTTTGCTAGCATCATTTTATGAAGGTTGTTATGTTTCCATTACTAAAATCCTGTTTTTTATATTGAAATTAATGTTTTTCTGTAGTCTTTCACACAGCAAACTATTTTCTGATGACTTTTTATGGACATTTTTTTATTTGTTTGTTCGTTTGTTGTGTATTGATTTAAATTTGTTTTTATCAATGAAGTATTTTTGATGAAAATAAGTAATTAAATCAATCAAAATATTATAGCACAATATTGCTGATTAATATTGAATCCATCTACCAATTTAGTAGTACTGGCTACAGTTTATAAATAGAAAACATCCTTTAGTTCTACCTTTATATTTATTTCCACCTTTGTAATCGGTATAATACAACCGATAGTGTATTGTTTGGGATTTGTCCTTCGAAATTCACTTTCCACCAGGATCGGGAACACCTTTTATTTGTAGGGGTGGTTTGGGTTGTTCGGTGGAAAGAGAAGCAGCGAATGTCGATGACGTGAAAAATCGGACAAATAATATGGTCCTCCTTTGGGGAGCCATTCGCCACAAACTCGCACCATCGCTCCCACAACGCAACTGGAGACTAACGTTTTGGTCGTGCGTTATCAAATATTAACCTCTACACATGTGTGCCTGGAACCGGTGCGTTTACAAAATATCATTACGACCGGTTCGATACTCTCGTGCCGTATTTAATGCACCTTCTTTTTACCGGAAAGAAGGTTCGCACCCTCTCCTTACCCTTAGTTTTCCGATCAACATTATCAACCTTCACACACGATTGCATGCGACAGACGCGTAACGCGTGTGCTTACGCAGGGACAGGGAAACCCTATCTATCTCCCTTTCGTAGGTGACTCGCCAACCCCGGAAGGGCTACTGTACTCGGCGAACAGAACAAAAAAATATAAGCACAAACACCGGAACCGGAAGGACAACCTTACTCCCTTCGACAACGCCAAACCTCGGGGCACGTAATAAAACGTTGGGTTATTTCTCCTGCTGCCAGCAAAAAGCAGCGGGCATATTATTGAGAATAAAAAATGTGTGCGAGGTTTATCAATTTACGATGCAGTCCTCTCAGCTTCGACGATACAAATTTTTGGGGGGGATGGGAAGAACGATGAAATTTAAAACCATTCTTCCGCCAACGATGAAACCGCAACTGTGACGTATCTTGTCGATCGGAAATCGGGAACGGTTCGATGGCTATTCAAATGGAGTGTTCCTTCTGCCAATCAAGCCAACGAAGGAAAAAAGCAAAGGCGAATCTTTTACTCTTATTGTTGTTGTCACGCAAAGTATGTGTGTACAGTAGCAACCCCGGTGCACCAGTGAAGCGCACAAAAAAAAGGAAATTTCTTGCGGTAATTTACTGCACGTGAGAGAATGTCCCAACCATCGCTATCCGGCGTTTGGAACGACCGTAAAAAAAGGTATCTCTTCAAAATATCATTACAGCATGCGACAGTTGTTAAACCCCAGAAAAACAGCAAGGAAACTGTGTGTATATGGGTGTGTTCCTGAAAAAAAGGGAGTCCTTCTCCAATCCCCGAGCTTCTGACGACTGATGCACTTCCGCATACAAAATGCCTAATTAAGCAAAGATGGTAAAATAACCATTTTTTTCACCCGGTTTGCCGAACAAAGACACTTTTGCCCATCTTTCAAGAGTTTATCTTCCGATTATCAGAACGGTACGATTTTGTTTTTTTCACCAGTTTTTGGAGGTGTACAGAAAGTTTCCTGGTACTTTCTTGATGCTCGAAACGAGCGAGAGCCTTTGCGAGATAATTTGATAATAATTCAATTCTCACCAAACTTTGTCTATGCGGCTCAAAACCTTTGGATAACCCAGCAAGAAAAACGTTAATTTCGAAGTTACAGAGTTGACAGCGTTAGCGCGATAAATTTCTGATTTTTTCCTTCCTTTTTAAGTTAATCATAACTGATGCGCCTATGCACGTCTCACCCGTTAAGATAATTTAGAAATATAATTCATTCCCCAAGGGTCGCAGCACAGAATTTATAACATAATACTAGGCTGGATAAGCTATGTTTAATTGCAAAGCAATATAAATATTAAACTACAAGAACTTTACTTTTGTGATGATATTAAGGTGATGGAAAACGACACAAAAATATTTATTGTACTTCGGGAAGAATTCTACCAAACTACAAATAGTTTAAAATATCTTGCTCAACCTTTCCATTCTCAATTCCCCAGCTTCTTCGCCGAGCCGTTTGTAACTTTGTTTTGTTTTACCAAATATATGCAACCGTTAAACACACACACCCACCCATCAGCAACGCTCACTTCATCTCCACCGCGAGCCAGATCCTCTATTGCTCACCCCGACATTCAAAACCTATTTTTACACAAAGAAATCCACCTTCGGATTTGTAGCATTCCTTCCTGCTGCTGGCATCGAATTGCTACCACCAAGCAGCAACAACAAAAAAAAAAACCGCATGTCGGAACACGTGTTGCCCAACACCATCCGTCGCACCCCAAAAACATACAAACCAAACGGCGGGACGTGTGACGACGATGAACGGCGGCTAGCGAAAAGAGGCAAACATTCGGAATGACCGAATGATGACTTGGCTTGGCGCGCACACTTACAACCAGAGACTTTGAAATAAAATAGAAGGAGGGAAGGAAAAGGCGTTTGGAAAATCTTTAACGAGAAAATTATTCGCAGCTTTCGCGTATACCTTTCTCTCTCTCTCTTTCTCTCTGTACATCTCCTTCTCTAAGGCTGGAAAAGGCTCACCCCCTGCCGGGTGGTGGGCCAAGGTGGAGAAAACTCACGAAACAAAAGCAGGATCATAAAATGCAGAGAAATCCACTTCCATTTCAGCCCGAAACCGATTCCTTTGCCGGCGCTATAATCGGAGTTTTCCACGTTTTTTTTTTCTTTTTATCCTCCCAATCCCCAGACGTGCGGAAGAAAAGCCATTGCACTCACGGCATACCACGAGAAAAAAAAACCCTCCCATCTGCAAACTGCACACAGAAGGGCATAAAGGAACTCATTCCACAGGCTAGCATTACTTTATACATATATTTTTAGTAATTTCGTTTTTTTTAAATTCTCTACTCCGTTCGCAATACGATGTAAAGTCACCCACGATCGTCACACGAAAGCAAAAACGAACCAAGAAATACATATATCAAGCGGACGTAAACATTTCTCCGGTGACCCTTTTTTTGTTGTTGTTGTTGGCCTGTGCTGCGCTTTGAGAGTCTGGGTTGAGCACTACTTCCACGGTAAGAAATCGCACAATTTTACGAACGGATCAGCCGGGTCGACGGGAACCCGAATGAATCATTCAACTCCCTCTCGCGAATAGACATGACATCCACTCCCACACACACACAACCCCTCACGTTGAATTTCTTTTGTGATTTCCATCGGGGCCCGTCCATCGACCACAAACCAAGGAAAAACCTTGCGTCGAATTATTCAATTTCCTCTTGACAATATGTTGAATGAGCAGTTCTTCTGTTTTCAAGCACCATCATCATCAACATCATCATCATCGGCATCAGAAGCCGTAAGCATCCGGTGCTTACCGTTACCGTAGCAGCAGCACCCACATGTAAAGGACAAACCCGTGCCAGGGAGTCTTACATCCGGGAAAATGGGAAAGGGACAATAAGGGCAAAAACAACAGAGCAAGAGGAAGAGAGAGAGAGAGAGCGCGAGAGAATACAATAAAGAAAGACAAAACGATCAATCGATATTTTGCCATCGCTTTCATACAAACACTCGGCATTCCTGCTGCAACTTGCACCGTTCAGCGAATATCCTTGAAGAACCTACTACACGCGTCTTCTCCCATTTTGCATTCGCTTCTTCACATTCGTCTGTTACTAACCAGCATTGGAAACACGGTACACGACGATGGTGGTGCGATATATCGCAATGATTCACTCCACCACCAGCAGCGGCTGGTGCACTTGCACAAAAGGACAAGTGACCGGGAATACAAAAGGATATGCGAGCGGCAGGGATGATACACACTTCGACGGCCGGTCGGAGAAAGGGACACTAGCGTGCCGTATCGCGCCACTGTTCACTCGCACTCAGCTGTTTGATGAACCCAGCGCACCTAATGCTGACAAGTGCAAACCCCTTTTGTTCCGAAGTGCCGAAGGATGCTGATGGTGCTTCTTCGCGTTGGCACCAAGTGTGCTGAGCCGCGTCGGTCGGGAAATGAAGGCATCGAATCAATACGCTACCGGACCGCTGCGAAACACTTTGTTGCTAATAAGGCAGAACATAAAGGCAGCCAAATCTTAGCGTTGGAATATTATTCACAACCATCTATGCTGCTGTATTTCGTGCAGTCATGTTTACATCATCAATTCGTTTACAGTTTTGTTTGGAAACTTTATCAAAATTATTCCAAAGGTTATATATTAATTGAAACATTAAGTCGACATTTCATGTTGCGCAAAAGTAAACAACGAAAAACAATTGCATGCACAAGATTCTCACAACATAATATGTACAGTTAGCACCATAATTTCGAACTTTCGTACGATCTCACCTAATAAAACACTAACCACAGCACCAACAACGCGAACACCTCCTCGAGGCACGTTCTAATCAAATCAAAGTCCCAACAAACTCTCCCATTAATTGCCTCTCTCTCTCTCTCTCATTCCAAAATTTGTTTTCCAAAATTTGTAGCTCACGTAGTGTTTTCCTTTCCATTCCAAGTCGTATTTTCTCAAACATCATGGATTCGAATTTTCCCGCACCACAAAACAAAAAAACACAAGTTCACCTTAATCTTGAACAGGGCCAACAGAGCTTTATAGATCGAAAATCAGACCCTAATTTCCTTCCCCCGAGGTGTATGCAATAAAAATAAAAATCACCAAACAAGTCCTCCTCGCTAGCTCCAACCGAAAAGCTCTTAAATTTCGGTACTCCTTTGCCTTGCGATGGCACGTGGTTTTCGGTATGTTTTGAGGTTTTATTTTTCTCCTACCATCACCACCACCACCAGCAGCTGGCCGTGCATTCGTCATTCCGATAAACAGTGACGCGACATTCGCTACTTTCCTGCCCGGCGGTAAACCCACCCCATATACGCCACCACCGAAATCGCTCCAAATGTTTGGCCGTGGTGGCCGGTTGTTTTTTTTCGATATTCCGTGCTATTGCCTCGGGATATCAACCCCCCCCCCTCTCCCACCTTGGATGGCATGGACCGCGCGACACGGGTGAACGAAAGGCCAATAATTACCATCGGTGGAAGCCAAATGTATGTGCATACAGAGTAGCAGAGCACGGGTTCGAGCGTAAACCTCGCTCGGAACGAAAGCACCACACAATACCGAACAGAAGCAGCAAGGGGTTAGCAGTAGTTTAGCCATTTCGGCCAGCGGCCACGAAACGCCGTTTCTTCGCGTTGATCCGTTGACTGTGAAAAGAAATTACATTAAAGCCAATGGTCGAGTGAGTGCCAATGTTTACGCGTGCCACAGCACCAGTGGCACCACGGTCTGCCATCGAATGCGGAATGCGTTGTGGTGCGATTTATGAAGTTGAAGCCAGGCTTCGTGTTATTTTGATTTTTATCATTATCAGCGAGCATAAAGTTCCGACGGTGGGGATTAAATATGTGTACGCCAGAGCAATGGCTGTACCGCACATCCCCCGTGCGCCTAAAAGGTAAAGGCCAGAAAAGCTAGAGGGCAAGGTACCTGAAATCCCGCAATAATTAGCAGTGTGTAAACCTCAACCCGATAGCTAAGCCGATTGATGTGAAAAGCGTACACATCGTGGATAACTGAGCTCTAAAATTCTTGCACAGTTTCGCCGTCGATCAAAACCCTGGATCTCTTCACATATGATCACATGAGAGATGCGGAACCGCACAGCTGTATAACAGCATTGGTGTGCGAGAAAGAGAATGCAACAGAGCCATAAAAACTCCTTTGTGTGCATACACCGACACTATCGTAAACATATACCACGCGCAGATCGTGGTCCACGCGGGTCTTAAAAATCATACGGATGGAGTCAGCATGCTTTCGGGCAGGGTTGTTAGAACGGAACAGGCCTTATTAGACTAATTTTCACCACGTAGCAGGCTAGTCAGACCGTGCTACGGGGGGACGGTCCGAATGGGATTTGAACCCGGTCCGGTCGTGTTAGGGACTAGCACCGTTGTCAAATACACCACCGGGCCGCCCCATGGTGCAATATATTGTTGCCGTGAATATTTAATTTAAATATGAATCATGAGACATGAATGGATTGTTCATTCATTGCCCGAGTGTTTAAATCATCGTGATTCATGTATTTGTGCCATTAGAAAAATTCGAATCAAAAACCACTCCAACCAACATCTAAACGAAAATTATACGATTTGCGGTAGGCTTTCTCTTGACAATCAATCTGAAACAGCAATCAAAGAAAACCCTCACCGATAACACAACTTCAATAGTACAAACAACTATTTTCTGCACTTGTCAAAGAACTGAACTAAAATTTCCTATTGAATCCTAATTCTTATCTACAATTTTAAAAGTGGTTTTTCTTCCTGAAATTGATAGCAAAAAGTAATACTTAACTTCTATGTAATATTTATGCCAAAAAATCAATTCAGTTTTTTTATCAAATTAATTATGGATAGCAAAAAAAAACCGCGTTCAAACTAAAACAAATTAGACAACCCTGCAATCCGGCTAGAATCGCTCACAACAGAACACATGTGCGCTAGCGTTGCCTTCCCCCATTGCCACACCGTTCGTGTTACCCCATTGCGTGTCCAACCAGCAACATATGGAGGCTTACCAGCGAACAAGAGAAGCATTAACTCGGCCGCTTTTCACAGTGCGCAAAACAACAACAAAAACTCCATAACGTTCCGCTACGATCGGGCGAGCACCAACCAACGCCCCGAATTGTTTGTACAAAATTGTACGATCGCCCCATACAACGGGGTGAAGCATCCCCTCGAGTAGACTTACACACACACACCGCACCCTGTTACATTAGGATAAAGGTAAAACAATGCACATTTGCACTCGGGTGTCACGAGCCGACAGAGACGGACTGCTGAGTTGGAAATGTTTTATCCGATTTTAATGAAATGTTCGATTATCAAACTCGATTCGGAATGATTGAAACAAATATATATATTTGAAAGCAAAAAAAGCACACTAAATCGCATACCGTGTGCTCTATCGCATCGACTACATCGGAGGGCTTGGATACGCTTCTTTCTCTGTTGCATATTGTAGCATGAATGGGCCCGATCCTAACCGACGCCTGAGCGTGCATGTATGCTTGCGCTGAGGGGAATAGCAAATGAAAAGCGTAACAATGAAACCAACTCAACGCTTCCACCACAGACACACCGCCTACTGCGTCATTGCCAGTCCGGGGGAGAGTGTTTTAAAAAATAACACATCGTTCAATAACAATAGAACAGGCGGTACGACGTAACGGGTTCACATACGTCACACACGCGGACGTCAAACGTCAAATTGTCAAGCGTAGTAACCATGCTAGGTTTTATCCTTTTATTTGATCCATTTTGTACGATATTCATCCAAGCGCGTGCATATTAAGCTGGAAACAGTTGTTTTTTCTTCTCCTGGAGGCTTTTTTTTGTTTTTGTTTGTAAGCCAAGCTTACTTCAAGTCTGGCTCACAAACACGGCTACAGCGCGCACAGCAAACGCGCGCGCACACACACACACACACACACACACGTTCCTTTTCAAGCCAGACATTATGACACACGCAACATACATTCAACAGCTTCTCGTAGGCTACGGCACTGTCGAACTGCTTTTTTGACGTGTCTCCCTGCTGGCTCTTCGAATATCTTTCGTTCGAGAAAAACAGATGTTCACTGGATGGTTCCAGCGTTCCTTTCCTACAACAGCCAGAACAAAAAAAACGAACGCCCATCAACTTCGTCCTTCCGGAACGATCCCGTATTTATGACGCTAGACAGACAACTAAGTAAAGAAAGAACGACAACCAAAAAGGATCGTGATCCCCTTATACTCGATCTCCCTCCGAGGGTTTGTACGCTGCGCTGCACTCGATCGGGCGTTTGGTGCGTGGTCGATGCCACACATGTCCTTCCGAAGCTTTGTGAAAACGTGCAGGAAAACTATCCTCATAATGCCGCCAACGGTAGCGAAACCGTGCCCAAGCAACGACCAAGGAACCGTCCGGTGAGCCCTTTAAAAAAACGCGATCAGAGCAGCAGATGGTGCGCTGCGCTACCGAATTTGGGCGGGCGGCTGCGGTTTTATGGCTGATTGTTGGGCTACATGGGTTTTTTTCTTTTGTTTTGTTACCCACCCGTACGTCGCACCAATTCCCACCTCCATCCATCATCTATCAAATGCAGCCCGCCGTTTGGATATGATCGTGAACGCTATTATCGACGCGGGGGAACCACTCTCAAGCAGCTCACGCATGAGACCGACATCATACAGGATATCGTGTGAACTAGTGCCAGCACTGTGTCACAACATTATCATAATAACTGTAGCCCTTTCGCACAGCGAGAGGTAAATGACCTCCCCTGAGCGGACAGGGTCGTTTGCAGGAGACCCCAAGGAAAGGAAATTCTTTCCCAGTGCATTGATTAGGCTCTGCCGTTGCGTACGACACGGTACGCAACCCAAATGGGGTCTTTTTTAACTCAAGTGTGAATTTATGGCACATATGTTCGAAGCCCCGGCTGGTGATGCCTGTTTTGATAATTGTACCATATGGGTCCCCAACCGCTTGCAGGAGTTGTTGCCCCGTTGGTAATAAAACTTTATAACCATATTACCATACGCATTAGCTAATGACACGATCGTTAAAATGTTTTTGCGAATAAAATAAATAAATAAATAAATATCCACCGGACGAGACAATATTTGGGAATGCTTTTTATATATAAACTCGAAACCACTGCAATTAACTTCAAACGATGGAAATTTAATAAACTTCCCGACACGACACGGCAATAATGAGGAAGCAAACAAAACAAATATTATTATTTCTGCCGACCTTCTGCTTCTGACGCAGCTTCTTCCACCTGCAGGGAATTGGTTTCATTTGCTACTTCAGATTTCACTTTCGCTGGGCAGAGAACCAGCGCAAATCAGTGATCGCCACACGGCGAGTAGCGTGCAGCGAGCGGAAAGAAAATCAAAAACAAAAACGAAAAACACATCAAGAAAGCTATTTAAAACTGCAATAAAATCGCAACAAAGTGTACCAAAAACCCTGCCACGTCCACAGGCACACACGCGCACGAGGGTCATTCCCAACAGGCCCTTCACGCTGCAGAACGACGTGAATCTTGAAAAATTCCCAGCTGTCTTTCATCTTTGCGCGCATTCTCTTTCGCTTCGGTAAAAGGAGCTTCCCATGTAAGGCGAGAAACAGCAGATTAAACTGCCTGAAGAACGCCGCAAACCGCATAAAACTGTCTCGAGCCAAAGGTTCCCTGTTCCAACACTGAAAGTACGCAGGATATGCTGCGCGCACACACATTCTCGCAGGGCTCAGGGGGTAATAGATGGCAGGGCAACACACTAGGAAAATAAGGGCCCCCGCGTGTAGAGAGAAACCGTTGCTGGAAGCGTCGGTGGACCAAGTACACACTTGTGTGGATGAATTAATGATTAGCACCCGGACCGAAGGACCCTTGTGTCCTTGGTACGCTACTAAACTACACGAGTCGGTTTAGTTGGAACAAAACAAAGAAACAGATGGGCTGGGATGGTGATGGGAAAACACCACTAACCTCCCCCTGCCGGGAATGTCAATCGTCTTCAGTCTTGTGAACCCGTGCAGCAGGGCAAGCAACAAACGGCCAGCGATTCAAATTATGCGTAAATTAATGGAAAATATTTATACCGCGCGCATCGCGGTCGTTCCGTTTCTGCACAAACTTTTTCCTTTTATTTTCATTACAAATACACACACTACACTGCACAACGAATGCATAGCTGTGTGTGTGAGTGTGTGCTTCCAAAGGTGGAAAAAACGGTTGCAAAATGCATCCCCCACCATATCAGCTCGATGCAGAGCAACTTCGATATAAAATCGGATTGCATACAGTAGGAAACGAAACGACTGGAACAACATGCCAAAAGGAATGTGCGATGTGTAGCAGAAACAGCGTACGACCATTCTCATTGTCATCCGGCAACAGAACCCCGAAGGGATGTATTCGGCACTGCCAGATTTCACCCACAAGCGGGAGGTCGGGTCAATATCCCGTGGCTGTACGCGTTTCCTTTCCATGTTATCTCTCTCTCTCTCTCTCTCTTACTCTCTCTCTTTCTCATTCTCTCTCTCACTCACTCTCTATTCTCAAATCCGGCAGCCATTATGATTCGTGCCGCTCGTGATTAGTTTTCGGCAAAGGAACGGAGGGATGATTCGTCACAACTTCTCGAGCGGTTGTACAGGGACCCTCGTTCCGTGCAACATTTTGCAAGCGAACCAAGCGTACACAACGCACACAAGTACGCCAACCATTGGCCGGGTTTTAACAGTTTTGCACCCTTCGAACAAAAATAAAAATAAAGGACGTCCTATTCGTCCTGGGCGATGGTCGAATTCTTTCGACCGAATTCTTCTCCATTCATGCAAGTTGCTCTAGCATGCGACCTGGGAAGGGGCGGGGCGGGGGAGGGGGTTTGTGCATGCCCTTTTTAAAAAGATAGACAAAAGGGGCAGCCAACGACCTCTTCCGTTTTGAATCATGTTCACAGATTTGTTCACTACCGGTGTTGGTATCTTGGGCAGCTTCTGGCATCAATTGTGTAACTGATTCTGTTTGGATATTCAAACATTTGCAAAATTAAATTAAATATCCCTTTTGTTTACGGTGGAACGCGAAATTTGACTCTCTGTTGAGCGAGTTAAATATCCGATGAGGATTTGCGTACCGTTTTATCTATCTCTATACAAAGCAGTTAATTAGGCAGTGATTTCTATGCAGTTTAGTTCAGCATGTATAGAACTTCTTTATTGGTTGTTCAATATCAGGAGTGAGATCTTCAGATCCCTCAACACACTCAATCAACTCTTCAAGGAATGCTTTCAAGATTTTTCACAGTGATTTTTCATTCAAATCTCAAAGCAAAATTATAAGTTTATGTTTGCATTAAGCGATTCATGGATATCACAAAAGGCGACAAGAACACTCTATGAGAACCAACTCCTTCAGATGATTAATTTTAATCTCATCTCTCCCGGCGCAATTCCAGGAACTGATGCCTACAAATTCTAGAACTGGAGAGAAATTTTGTAGGTAGAACTCATGAACGTTAATTCCAGGCAAAACATAATTCTGTCTACGACAGGTAGAGATGCAGTAGGGTCGCATAAATCGGGATGTCGAACAATAATTGCACCACCAAACAAAATATACCGACGGATAAACGCTATTCAAACATCATCAAGCTACACAACATACGGTGGATCTTTTGTAACAAAACAAAACAAAAAACAAGCACCAACAAGCGTATCATATCATAGCGTCCAGCGATTTCAGAGTGCGCTGACTACGCTTTAGGGACATCATTCGCCTGTCAGAAGCGACACGATCGCGTACACACAGCCGCATTATTGCACACCACACATTACGCGGCGGGTGCGGGCTTGCTCAACATCCACAACAAGGAATTCGAATCGTACAAACAATAAAGCAATAAACCATTACCAATCACTCCCCGGTCGCTTGCTGCAGGTTGTATACAGCGCCCGATGGTTACGGTTACACGTGTGGTTTTTTTTTCAAGAAACTCAACAACTGATATAGTACGCCTTGCTGCTGCGTTCAGCGAGCCCACAAAGCCTGACACTCATTAGAAATTGCTGATATGATACAGGTCGACGCTACGAGTTCGGGCTGAAAACAAGGCGCACGCTTGTTAACCCCCGCGTATGGCGATGGCACACTTACGATCCAGTAAAGATGTAATAACTTACTAACGCAACCATCCTCGGCTGCGACTCACCCACCCGGACCCACCAGAAAAAGGCTCACAAGAAGATCGTGATCATATAATGTGTAGTGTGCGCGCCCAAGTACCATACGGATCGACGCTTTAGGAGGCACTTAACTTCCCACCCCCCCAATTGGTTTATGTGTGTCGATTTATTATTGCAACGCTCGTAAGGCGCACAGCAGCGCAGTTCCCCCAGATTGGGAATTGTATTAATTTTCCACCACAACAAATTTCTAAATTTTCACCTTCCGCTGTGTTCCATTGCGTCGGTGGCAATTTATATAGATCGCCGCCGGTTTGTGAACCGGTCGGTCAAGAGCCATAGCGGCATCACGGTACGATACCCAGGGCTGCCTCCATGTCCACTCTCTCTCTCTCTCTCTCCTTCCGCTCTCTTCCCCCAAAACGCCAAATCAGGGTGGTGGACTCGGCGCTAAAACTCAACCCCCCTCCCCCGGATCGCGACGGTTCAGTGGCACTTCCGTAATGCAGCACCACCCCGGACGTTGACTGATTGACCCGAAACGGAACCGCTGCTGGAAAAGCCTCGCAGGTACCACTACCAGCACGGCACGCTTGGTGGTGACCAACTGCCACATACACACGATCGTACGGGTAGGGAACGCACTGAAGATCGACGCCGAGCGAGCGCGCGCGTGAGCTCATTCGCGGCCCCATCATTGGGGCCGACACACGCACGTGCACACCCCGGCCCGTCGATCTCGGTCCGCATTCGCGTGTGGAGGAAATAACAAACAAACCAGTAACCAGCGAATGAAGACAACAACAAAAAAATGTATATATATGTACGAGCAAAAGCTAACGAATAAAATGCTCTCGATGAGCGCGAGTCAGCCTCGGATGGCTGATTTCGCTCGTACATCCTCCCATCCCCCCATTTTCGGAACCGTTTTTCCTCACTCACGGGTATGGTACGAACAAGAAACACACTATCATAACGATGATGCGTTCGCCCAGGTATGGTGCCTGCCTGCCTGCATTATACGCATATGCAGGCTGCCTGATGTGGTTCGTGCCGATGCGTAACCCTCTAACGGCATGGCATTTTCTTTGGCATAATAAAAAAAAACACACGAGTTGCATCAATTTCTTACGATGGCAAGTACGAAAAATGTCATTTCCTAGCATTTAAATGCAACACAAAACAGGCCGAAAGAAAGTATCCTTTTTCGGACAAGCAGCAACTTGTGACCTCCGCTTTCTTACAGCAGCAGCAACACAAAGGCGCTTTATCTCTCATCAAAACAAACTAATTAGCCTGCCTGCCTGCCATCGAGCTGGGGCAGCTGTTTACCCATAAGGAGGAAAAGTTCGAGCTGTTGTTGTCTGTGCCAATTTTCACCGCATTAGCTTGTTTTTATTTTCTTGCCTTTTTTCCCTTCACTCTTTCTCTCTCTCTCACACTCTCTTCGCTTGCCAAGCGATCAAGATTTACGATCGGTCGGGCGCTAATTTTTCCACTTTCCTTGTTTGTTTTCGTTTTTTTTTGTTTTGTTTTCCACATACACACACACCTTTGCAATCTGCCGCTTATCATCAGCGAGACTAACTGGATCAGCGCCCGGCAGTATATGGAGGACAGGAGGATTATCTTTCCCGCTGTCTTACTACTCATAAGAGTGATTAGCGACTCTCGGCGGGAAAGGTACCAGAAGAACTACAACAACAAAAACTCGCAAAACATATTTGGTTTTTAGTTCATTTTTTTCTTTTACTTTTTCTTAAACTTAAACTCTAAAGGTATATAATTTTAAATTGTTCATTTGATACGTTGTTTTTATATCAAATGTTGCTATTTTGCAAGATAATTAAATTTATTTATTTATTTTTTGTAATTATGACGGTTTATTGGTAAAATATTGGTTAAAATTTGCAACTTGACAGTAAATATTGGAAAATTCCAAATATTATTGAAGCATTTAATGGATGGATAGATATATTGCCCTCAAGGAAAAAGATCCCATGGTCCAATGCGTTCGAGACCTAATACCCTGAAGGACGTACGCCGAATCTTCTCAAGAGCGATCCAAAATAATAATGTCTGAAAATCCCACCCAAAATATAGTCCAGAAGTAATTATAAAACAGGAAAGACCGAAGAATTCCTCAATGCAAACAAAATTAAACCCAAAAGTTATTCGCAAATTTGAGAAACTGTATCTAAGAATCCATACATTCATTAATCAAATGATCAAGATTTGTATCAAATTTTCAATGTCAATTTTTTTTACAGTTTTATCATCACCAAAATGAACACAACAAAACAAAACCTAAGTCTGGATTATAGAGAATTCTTTTATTGAACTCCTATTTTTCATCCTTATCTAGCGTTGGTAATGCACTTCACACGACCAGCAATCCCGAAAGGAAAGCCAACGGGTATATAAAGTTAAGATGCAAGTAACCTCAATCCTGCTGATAATGGCAAATCCAGTCGTTCGCGCGGACAAGAAAGACGGGCACGGCCGGTAAAATCTTTACTTTCCAGCACAAATGCACTGGTGTGTAGTTTTGTATGTTCTTTTTATGGTTCGGTTTTTTTAGCAGCAGCCAAAATTTTCACCCTGCCCACCCAAATCTCAATCAAACAGTACGCCCATTCGCCGTATTATCGGAGGAAGGCAAATAAGTAAAAATAAAAAAGTTGGTTGGTTGAAAATAATTTGTTAATCATCGGCCAGAGAGAGCCATAAGTGGGGCTCCCCACAAAGCGCACTGGGGTTCTTCTCTCGGGGCCAAGCCAACCTAGGAAATGGTCCGTTTGCTCCTATTTCCACCTCTTGCCGGCATTGATTTTTGGTTTTCTTTGCATTTCTTTTCTCGAACACTTTACGATCGTAATTTTCCTTCCTTTATTTGCTTCCTTCTCGCAATAACCTCCGTTAGCAAGTTCGCCCATCTGGCAGACAGAGAGAACGGGAAAGAGGGAAGGGAAGGTGGATGGGAAGGGGGGAATGGTGCGGGGAGGACAGATGCGCGTGAATCATCGTGGGCTTCATGCGTACCAAGCGAAACGCGACGCACCACGTGTGTGTACCGTTCGGGTTGTTCGGGTTCGCCTTGGTTCGCCTATCGGCATCGGGGAGGCAACGCAAAGGCTTTTAGGCCACAGCCACAAGCCCGAAAGCAGCGGTTGTTGTTTTTTTCCCCCGGCTCTCCTTCTCCTTCTGTCTGACACCAGCCCAGGATCCAGGGGGCCCTCCCGGAGGGACGGGCCCTGTTACTCTGCGGAGAGATGTTTCGTTACGAAACGACCGATAATGACCACGGCCCACAGCCTAGTGCCAGATTTTGGCCCGAAGCTATATATATGTATATAAATCCGTGCGTGTATTGGTAGCGCACTTTCTTCGTCTAGTTGCGTTCGTCGTTTGACGTTTGGCGATGCGATGCGAGAACCTGACCCAACACGCGAATATCGCGCACCGGTGAACGATTCCAACAGTGAGTTCAACACACACGTTGTTCGCGTTGCTTCCTCTTCCACTTCCTACGGCTGTTGATCGTGACGATAAACGATCGAAAACGTTTTCTTTCGATTGCGCTTGTGCCTTCGCGACTCACAACCCGAACAGGCGGGCCGAACACACGGGGCAAAACCTGCTGGAGCGAGATTTTGGCAGGTGCGAGAGGTCATCATCGAAAGACTTAATCGAACGATCCACTGAAACAGCATTGGCGAGGCAACCCGGCATGTTTCCGCGGAAAGACGAATGCTGTAACGGTTCACCATCGCATCGAATCGCATCGAATCGCTGTGATTCGGACAGCCAAATATGGCAGCTTTGATTGTGAAGCAAGAATCGAAAGCGATAGAAAAATATGTTGGCCGGGTAGGGGACAACGTGAAATGTTTCACTACATAATAAGCTTTAAATATAAATTTAGCAATCGACACCAAAAACAAAAAAGAGTGAAATAACAATCATTCTTTGGATAAATAATAATATACCAATCATACAATTACATAATATGTATGTCAAAAATAAAAGAAATTGGCTTTACGTCTAACATTTTAAAGAAAAACTTTTAAAAAAATCCAATATTGCAGAAAATAACCCTCGCGAGGAAACAATAGACCAAAAAATGGAGGATGACAAAAGATTTATAAACTCACGTATCCACTTATTCGGGATAAAATTCATTATTGCCGGCTTCTTCTAATCAAATCCCGTCTGTCATAGTCGATTCCGGTCTCGTTCATCACACCCCTGATCACAACCGCGATGAACATCCAGCCCGGATCCGTGGCTGCTGTTGTTGTTGGTTCGCCGATTGAAAACCTTTGCCGCACGCAAACCCTTGGTCCTTGGTTTTGTGATCAAAAAAGGAAATCTTTCCCTTCGCGCGCACGGACTAACAACTACACACGCATACGCAAGGCGAAAGGACATGCAAGCGCGCTCGCTCACTGTCCGAACGTCAACCGTACCGTATGCGCTTGTAGTGGAAATAAGGGGAATTCATGGAAAATCGACGACAAACGGAGATGCATATATACAAACGTAATATCGTACAAGGAAAGCTGCTGCGCGCTGCACGGCTTCCCGCGGTGAGCGCTGTGCTGTACCCCTCACACACGTACCGAACATTAAAACGTGTACACATTGTATTACTATCGCTTGGGGTTCCGCTTTTGTGTTGTATGTGTGTGCGCGTGTTGGAAAAGGGACATCGCCAAAGCGAATGTTTGGGATGAGTTTGAAGGCAGTCGCACACGAGCGACTTTGTACTGCGTTCGTATCATGTACTTTGGGCAGATAATTTTCCCGCACACAAGCTGGCAAGGCTATTTCTGGGACATTCGGGAAGATTTTAGCAACTGGCAAACTGGCAAGGTACAAAGGGCAACGAAACGAAAGAACGATGCGATTGTACTGTAACCGCCAGCATCTGGCACCGGGAGCAAATTAGCAGTTTCCATCCGTTGCCAAAGCATCATCCAAAGCTCTTCCGAAAACCTCGATCGGGATCTAGTGCACGTGAAAGCGATTTTTTTCTTCCAAACATTCCTGTTATGTCCGGTTCCGGGGCCTGTTCCACCAGAACCAGCCGGACCATCGCGCTAATGTCGGTTTTCCAAAATCGACCGGTAAAGGCTACACCGACGCATCGCCGTATAGCCTGACCAGTACCAGCGGCAGGAACAACAACAACACCACCAGGACGGGGTGCGCTTTTCCATCGGAGCAATTATGGGTAGTAGCATTATTATTGTTATTAGCACTGCACAGATCCACACCACAAATGTGGTGTAGGCGCTGCTCGTTGGCATAATGGTGCATTACCTGTGATTTCTTCTGCTGTGTTGAATTTTTTCTTTCTCTCTCTGTATTCGGCTCCCTGAATTGTACCGGCTAGAGATCCGCTGGATGTGTGCTGCTTCCTCTAAAAACTCGGCGCACATACACAAACACACACACACACACACACACAGGGTAAGCAACCAATTTGCCTCGCTTTCCCCTTCTGCTTGCGGTGAACCCGGCCGCACGAGTGCGCGTTTGCTGGTGGATGATGATGTTTTCCTCACTTTTTCTCTGCAAGTGAACACGATCTATAATGCACGGGTTCGATCAGTGTGGTGGGGGGAGGAGGGATGTTGTTCTCCAGCGCTCTTTCAATCACAGAAGACGAAAAAAACAACACCACACACTCACGTACACACACGCATGCACACCAAACTTTGAATATCAGTTTTTGACTATAATTTTTCCTCCCTCACTTGGCGGTTTTCCTTTCGAACACTGGCGGAAACGGATATCACAAAAACCGGCCTGCGCTTAGTTTCGGTTTAAAACTGTAAAACAAAAGAAAGGTATGTATGTTTGTGTTATTTTGACGCATCCGTAATCCTTCCGATCGATCGGCGAAGTGATGCTTGTAAACGGACTTGTTTGAAGATGCTGGGTGCTAGATTAGGATTGTTCTTTTTTTTTTTTGCTAAGCTCACTAACATGAATACAGCTCATACGAAATAAATTAAATACGCCACAATGGCAATGATTGCAATTTTTTTATACAAGGTTAAGATAATCTTTAAAGGAAATAAAAAACAACTCGCTCCATAGATCACTACCACATAGATATGAATGCTTCTATACGCAATGTTTTGATCAATCCCGTTAGCTACTATACCCAATACAGCGAACTTGCTGGACGCGTGTGTTGCCGTTAACTCGCCGCACTTGCAATCAAAGCCCAATAATTTTCACCCAAATTGTAGCTAGCTATCGAAAACACAAGCGCGATACTACTCGCACCTCTTTCTACGCGTGATTAATGTGATCAATCACAAAATATCTCACACCGCCTTTACTAGATTACGTACAAGACACAACGGCACGCGCGTTCGACTTGTTGACGCGGGTGCACACTCCGGAAAATTGAGGCAACCTTTTCACGCGCAAGGACGCCCGGAACAAGCACTGTTCGTACGTGAAATTACCGAATTGCTGTACTTGCAATAATAGTATAAACACACACACGCACGTTTTGTCACCAGTTTACCGTAGCAGAAGAACGCTTCCAAACAGTGTTGCACGTCGCAAATGTTATGGCGCGTTTTCAGCAGCAGCGTAGGAGAGCAGCGAAAAGTACACCCTGTTCGCTTTGTAACGCGCAAAGTTAGATTAATGCTGGCGTGGAAATGCGCCGTGCTGTTGGTTGGATGTGGACTGTCGAGCAAAAGCCGAACGACAGCCGAAGCTGTGCTGTGCTGTACGGGTGAATGAAACAGCACCACCGGTACGAGTACACCGTTCGCTTCGCTCCAACAGGAAGCGCGTTCGTGATGTGATCATAATCCCTAGGGCTCGGGTTATTATCTTTCTTAGGAGGAAATATTCGAAATGTGATCTTTTAATGATAGGTGTTTAAGTTTTGCTGTTTTTAATTATTGATGTATAATTCTATGCTTATTTTTAAAGTAATAAGATTTGAAACTTGGGCGGCCCGGTGGTGTATTTGGCAAGGGCGCTAGGTCCCAACACGACCGGACCCGGTTCAAATCCCATCCGGATCGTTCCCCCGTAGTGAGAACTGACTATGCAACTACGTGGTATTTAATAGTCTAGTAAGCCATTTCGATGGCCGGCATGACCTGGTAGGTCGTTAAGCCAAAGAGAGAGAGAGAGAGAGAGAAGATTTGAAACTGTTCACACTATCAAGGTGCTTTCGATCTGTGATATTATCGGGTTAACAAATAAATAGAAAACTCGTGCATTACCTGTGCAAACCAAGAAGGCATCTTTTCTCCATCCACTCTCTCCTCGCCTTCGTTCTACTTCTCACGTGACCTTTGATGTAAATCTGAGCAGCAATCGCCTTAATGCGTGCAAAATTTAAGAGCAGTTTGTTCAAAGATTTCAAAAAGGAATATGGCTTGGTTTTGATTATAGCACAATATCCTCCTGAAACTATGTTTATTTTTCATTTATTTTGTATTTCTTAACAACCTATTATACTTACCAAATTATACAAATTTCAACGTAGCATTACTACCTAGCCGTGGTACATGAATGAAAACAATTACAAGCGTAGGAACAGGCCTAACATAATTTACAAAAAAAAAAAAACAAACGTAAAATTTAGGGCTGATTCAAACTTTAATATTAGGTGTATTAATGTGTTCGTGCGGTTTTGGTATTAATGCTCCCATTTATTTATTACATATTTATTGAATCTGGCAACACTGCCAATTTGAAGTGTCATTATTGGGCTACAATATCCACTATCTGTCATTTTGATAAATAGTAAATAACATAGTATCTGCGAGCACCGAACATGGCATCATTTGTACCAAATAATGTGTTTTTGCGGGGAGTTTTGCTTCATTATTTCAATATGAAGAAAAAGGCTGCCGAAAGTCATAAAATTTTGGTAGAAGTGTATGGTGACCATGCTCTAGCTGAACGAACGTGTCAGAAGTGGTTTGCACGGTTCAAAAGTGGCAATTTTGATTTGGAAGATGAGGAGCGTTCCGGAGGACCACGAAAGTTTGAGGATGGAGAATTAGAGGCAATACTGGATGAAGATCCATCACAAAACCAAAAAACACTTGCACAGACACTGGGAGTGGCTCAGCCAACCATTTCTCTTCGATTAAAAGCAATGGGAATGATCCGGAAGGTGGGAAATTGGTTGCCCTATGACCTGAAGCCAAGAGACGTCGAACGCCGTTTGTTCACTTGTGAACAACTGCTCCAAAGGCAAGAGCGGAAGGGATTTTTGCATCGAATAGTGACTGGTGATGAAAAGTGGGTACATTACGATAATCCAAAACGTCGTGCAACGTATGGATACCCCGGACATGCCACATCATCGACAGCCAAGCCGAATATTCATGGCGCGAAGATCATGCTGTGTATTTGGTGGGACCAGCTGGGTGTGGTGTATTATGAGCTGCTACAACCAAACGAAAAGATCACTGGGGAGGTCTATAGACGACAATTGATGCGTTTAAGCCGTGCTTTGAAAGAAAAAAGACCACAATACGCCGATAGACACGACAAAGTCATATTGCTACATGACAATGCCAGGCCACATATAGCGGTACCGGTTAAAAATTATTTAAAAACACTCAAATGGGATGTCCTACCCCACCCGCCGTATAGCCCAGACATTGCCCCTTCTGATTACTTTTTGTTCCGGTCGATGGAACACAGCCTGGCTGACCAGCAGTTCCATAATCACCAAGAAGTGCAAAAATGGATGGAGGATTGGTTAGCGGCCAAACCGCCATCTTTTTTCCGCGACGGGATCAGAAAGTTGCCTGAAAGGTGGAAGAAGGTTGTGGAAAGTGACGGACAGTATTTTGAAAATTGAATAAATTACCATTTCGCCAAAACAGAGCCCAAAACTTTGGTTAAAAACCGCACGAACACATTAATACTCCTAATACTTCGAACATTTTTTGCTGGCCCTCAAAATTGTGGTTAAGCACAACAACATGTATTTCCTTCAAATTATTTTTATTGCGTAATTTGGCGCTGATATGCAACGCAAATGAATGCCATCAAACGAAGCATTTATACGACCAGTCCGAACGTCGCTGAGAGTGACGAATATCGTTTAACAAAACATTTCCCTGGGTTAGGAAATCACTCACCAGCGGCTTCTCCATCTTTTTTGTACGTTACAACCTCGCGTGGATTGTTTCGCCCTTACGCTTCTCTTTCACCTAAATCCGTTTTCCATTTTCCGTGACGGTGGCGGGAATATTTTCTATATTAAAGGTAACATTTGCGTTTTATTGCAGTTTTTCTTCGGTTTTTGCCCGCAACAGCGTTTTCGGCTGTCTCTCGTCTTTCTTCTCTCGTGCAAATGTACCGCGGCCAACCGTTCCAGTCACCATCGACCGGATTCATCGTTTCGTGCGATCGAGGGTGAATTCTGCTTTTCATTCTGGACACAGTGGGCCAAATCGTCTGGTTGTTTCCGTTCTCGCTTACACTCCATGCGCGTATCACCACCGATTCCGTCGCACAGTGGTGCACAGCTACTTTGGTGGTTTTGAATCCTGGCCGGCTTCTTGCGCGTCGCTATAAAAGGGAGGATGGTACTATTTTTTCTCCTGCTGTCATCTTTGCTCAGCTGCAGATCTGTTGGCGCTGGAAGTTCTTTCATCAAAACCGTTACCGGCATGGCGCTTCTTCAGCATGGGTGGGTATGGGAGCAACATCACGTTTTTCGCAACGGACTCGCGGAATATGATGCAGGCGGTGTAGCTTGCTTGCATTATGATTCCGCACCTCACAATGTTATTTTGCTCTTTCGGA
>STHB01000010.1:7430227-7450161 GCA_018908115.1 Anopheles rivulorum
GCCGGCTATGGTGCAACTAATTGCATTTATGCTGTAACAAAACCCTGCGCACACAACGCCAACAGATTGATATCTGTCCTGTGCAACGCACCGAAGACGGTAAACTCCCGCCGAATGGACTTCTTTACAATTGCATTCCTTAGTTTGCAGTAAATCCTGTTTTTATTTCCCCACCACCATTATACAGCACCCGCACCCCTTCCTTCTTTCCTACCCCCTGGTCATTATTATCTGCTATCTTTGGCGACCTTTGTTGGCGGGGATGGCTTGGTAAAAGTTTCCCAGCCCCAGTTTTCATTTTCGTGCGCACAGCACAAGCTGCTGGTTACCGAACTGAATAATTTCTACAATGAACGTTTCGGTTCTAATGAAACAAGCGCCAACAGCATCTGCTGCAGCAGAAAAACAAAACCGTGAATCTGAGACACAACAAGAACGGAATCGTGGGTATGGGAGGGATGGGAGAAACTCCCAAAAGGGTTACCCTCGTTTGTTGCGCAACCTTGCTCAGTGCTGGAATGGATCCGTCTTTGTCGTGCAGCAAACACAAAAAGTTGGTGTTTTAATTTGTTTTCTTTTTATTTTTCGGTTTGCTTTCAGCTTTCGTCGCCTGCATTACGGGAACTGAACTTAATTTCTTTGGAATAAGTTTACGGTACAGCGAAGCCGTAACTTTGTCTCTAACGCTATGGTGCAATCCGTATTCGTTGCAGTTTGGAGCGAGCGTACGGCAGAGGATTGTTGTTGATTGAGAAAATATTTTCAGTTCGTTTGCTGTAGTACTGAAGCATTCGGTGTAGATTCATGCACTATGATACATGATCAACATTATTTGCAACTTCGATTGGTTCATAATTTTATTTCATCACATGCTCTATTTCCTTGGTTACAGTGGGCAGCTGAAGATATTAAACATTTTGGTTCTACGGACTATAAAGATGTATACTCAGTACAGCCAGAACACTGGACACGTTGTCCAAAAACAGAGGCTTTTCCAGAAACAGAGAATTTGTATTACTATTGTTAGGAAACCATATGAATTGAACGGATTACATCCTTTTGCATCGAGGACATAACCTTCATAAGGACCTATCTTTCTAAAGGAAAGCACCGTTCGCAGGTTACTGTCCGATTTACCGAAGACGTCAGTAGCTATCGCAAATAGCCTTGGTGCTATCGAAGTACTCAATTCAGTAAGCAACTAGCTTGTCTCGGACAAAGCACATGCTTTAACTTCAAGTTTGATATAGAGTTCTTCATTTCGCTTCTGTAAAATAACATTTGATTCAGAAAAAACACACAAAAAAGTCTTGAATTTCTAAGAATTTTACAAAAATACAAAAAGCTCCTCAGAAACTCTTTTGGGCTCGCTAGCAGAACATGTGAGACATGGATGGCATCGGGAGATTTCTTATATTCAATATATTTGAAATTTTCTTATGCCTATGGCGGTTTCATTGACGGTTCGTCTGTATGATGCCATGGCTTATGTCTAATAATGTTCAAATAATAAATCTGATTTCAACGAACGATGCCGTGAAGGACATGACTTCTGAGAACTTACGTTAAAAATAGTTACAAAGGAGGATCACTTTTCGCAGCAGATAGAATATGTGTGTCAATTCACGACATACTGTGGACAATAGATATATGTAATATTTTAAATATTTTTTTTCAAATTCGGGAGAAGATGTTTTAAAGTTCTAATTAAATCTCAATAACATTCTAATTAAATCTGTTTTCTTGTGAGCAGAGCTGTACGGATCACATCGACTCAGAATTTTCGGAGTCTCAGAAATTGGCGGGAGCTTGCAGTTAATTTAATTTACCATAACTATTACGATCGTGCCACATTGTACGGTTGTTTTGTATAAACATAAACTTTCATCTTGTTTCCAAAAAAAAAAATCCTAACCTCTATGTATGATTGCTCTTTATAAGACTTTTCCATTTTCCCAAACCAAAATGGAGTTTTCACCGTTAAAAGTAAGGATCGATAAAAGGTTGAATGTGTTTTCTTGCTTGGTAATGAAAATCATATGGCAAGTTTGCACCGAAAACTTTGCCCAATTTTGCTTGGATGAAGACAAACTATCATCACGCGTCATTCAAACAACAATTTGGTTCGCAGCAAAAGATGCTACATATTGGGTGACATAGTTGGAATCGCACTTTCAGTTGATGTGCCACCGCTACTGGCCTTGGCTTTACTCGGTGAGTGCTTATTTTGCAATGCTGGAATCATTCGAATGAAACGTCATCGGTGCTCTCCACATGGCAGACAGACTTTATTCAGGACAAAGTCGAGCTGAGCCGGAAACCGGAAATTGAATGAAGAAATCAAAACAAACTTCAGCCGAAGACGGATAAGCGGTGGCGGTCCGGAATCCAAAGCACTTTGCGATGCTGCTGGCTGAATGGGTGCTGTTTATCGGTGAGTGAATCGTTCTGCTGCAGATGAGCAAAAGATATCCACAACGTGGAGCATCTGCTGTGCGCTATTTGTGGGAGATATCTTCGATCAATAAAACAGCTTGTGCTTGAATGCGAGTGGCGATTTCCGTTGTTGGTTTAATGTTAAGTTTTTCGTCTGAAGTTCGGGCCGAAAAATACGTCGAATATATATTCACTCAGCGACTAGTTCCACGTTGTTTTGTACTTTTCGGGTTTTACTATGCATATCGTTAAGTGGCTTTGCACAAACACTCGGTGAACAATAAATCTTCAAGAAAGGACGATTTCATTCTGCGTAACTGATCCCTTCCATGAAAATACCTTTTTATTCAGCCATCGTTTCTGCGTGGCGAGCTGTAATGCTACCAATTTCTTGCCGAAATCTTGCTGCTCTAATCCAAAGCATACAAGCCCGAACCACAGTGCAGCAACCCCCTGCGCCGAAAGACAGCCCGGAGAAGACCTATCAGATTCAGTTTGCTGTAACATTGCATTACATTTTCGTGGCAACGGACGGCAAGCTTTCGTGCAAACTGTTACGGTACCGCGCGCGTACTAAAAGGGTTGGCATGGGCGGGTTGGGTTTTGTTCGTTTCAGAAAACTTACCGGAAGTACATCAGCGAAACGATCGTGTGCAGCAGCACGTTGACCAGATGATAGCCGGCCGGTTCGAGCCCGTGCAGCAGATAGTTCCAGCGGAACGTTAGGACACACAGCGGTCGATATGATTTATGACTCTGTTCCTGCGGGTTACGGAAAAGAGAGAAACGAACAGAAGCGTTAGCGTTGATGTGAGCGAGAAGAGAAAATTCAAAAAAAAAAGAAAGGAAACATCATGCACACACACACACACACACACACACACACACACACACCCACACACACACACACACACACACCTGTTAGACTGAGGGGAAAAATATACAAGAATATATATATATGAAAGTTATGATCCGGGCCAAGCGTTGCTTCTATTAAGGCTTTAACAGGCTCAAGTCTTCAGGCAGAAGGCAAACGGATTTCACGAACAGAAGCCCGTGTACCGACCCCGACCACGGGCCGGCAAGGGATATTATATGTATATATAAGCAGCGAAAGAATATCCTGGAATTAATAAATCGCATGAGAATAATTTATGGTGGATTTACCATCCTGTGGGAGCGCTAAAGGTGCCGCTCCCATAGAGCGCCGTCGTGCACTAGCGATCCTGTCCGGTGACCGATAGTGGGAAAATAAATAGACCAACCAAGGATACAAACCACACACACAGACCGCCGCTTCAAGTAAGGTGGTTATGGAAAGCAAGCAATAAAAAGAAATCATTCACTTTCCACGCGACGACCATTGCCACGCCACGTGTTACTGGCCCGTGACGACCTCCGTTGACCTCCGCTTGGCTCAAAAACTAGGTTTTTTTTTTATTACCGAATTTATTTTCATTTACCCTCCACACCGTAACCTCGACTTTTCTCTCACAAACTTTATGAAAGTTGCAAGAAAAAAAAACCGTTCTAGCTACAGCTTATACGCTCAAAGCTAAGTTTTTTTTCTCCCTCTCTTATCTATAACACATTCTCTGGCAGGTGAACCCAGACGGCGATGATGATCGTGATGAAAAATCGAAAAAAAAAATTACACTCGCCCGCAAGTAATAATCAACCACACCGGGAGAGGCTTGTTTGGCTTTTATTACATTAAGTACGGATTGGGATTACCCGGTCCCGATCCAGGGAAAACGAACCAGGAACGTTCGTCGAACACGGCAAAACGGCAGGACAAAATATAACTTTGTTCACTTTTTCCGTGGGTCATGCGTTGGAGGATAATCCCGTGGGTGAGCTTTACCGATCTTCGGTCTGGATGCGAAAACTCGCCTCCTTCCCTAGCGTGAGGTGAAATTAGATTTTCCCTGCCCGATAGAGGAGGGCGAACCACAATTAAGGTTAGCCTTAGGGCAATATATACAACTATATACATTCTGTGCGCTTGCTGTCCTTGTCCTCGTTTGTGTGCGATTCGAGGAAAATGGTGAACTAATTATAAACGAAGCGGAGAGTTACAAGCAACGCCGTACCAATTTTAGTCTCTGACACATCGATGTGGTACGTTACATACAATGGGGGTGAATAATTTTAACAAGACTTTGCAACACGAACTTGCTACCTTTTGAAATAAACATTTTTGATGTTGCGATTTTCGAGGAAATGTCGGACATTGAGACAGAGCACTGGTCGAAACAATCATAACAACAAACGAATAAGCTTAATCTCCCCTGAAGTTTCGCAAAACATGTTTACTGTTTCAAATGTTGCGTTGCTATGAACATAACAACAACTAAACATTGAATTAAATAAGCGTCGGTTGTTAGTTCAAATAATGGTACAGTGTGTAACATAACAATACGACATCCAAACTATAAAAGAATTAAGGACTAAACGGAAAAGAGACATAATATTGACGTTCTACAAAGATATGCAAAATAATTCTACGTATGACAACTATCGCGAGAGAATATAAAAGTTTGATTTATTTCGAAATATTTCTTGAGTTGTAATTGTGTGCAAAAAAAGGCACAGAAACAATTAAAATATCGTTTGTTTGTTAAATGGAAAAAAAAAAAATTCCACATGGCGAAACTTTGAGAAATTGTTAAAATTTGAGTAAGTATATACATAAATAATCATTGAAACCTATTCTTCGTAATTTATATAATCTATTTTTATTTTATCTATAACGTAAACGTTCTCTTATCAAACAAATAATGCCTTTATAGTGATGTTACGGACTGTTGTGCACGACATATGCACAATGACTGTATATTTTGTTACAATCATCTCATTCTTTTTGTAAGAAAAGTGTTTTTGCTTTGCCACTTTCGCATGAAACCCCTTAACGAATCTATATACTAGTCGAATTTCAGCGCGGTCCGGGAAACGTAATAATAATATAGAAAATTCTTTCAGCACATTTCAGCACCTCATCATAACGAATTGTTATTCAAAGCGTCATGACCCGCAACAAAGAAAGATGCCTCGTCAGGAACCCGTAAACGTCAGCTGGCTGGTAGAGTAAATATGCTTTTCTTGGGTGTAAACATTAGCTCACATAATGGCTCATGCAGCAAGAAGCGGACCAGGCTTGAGAAAAAATGCGAACTTTATTGTAATTCGGGTAGCAAAACAAAACACAAACAACAAAAAGGGAAAGCTTCTTTTGCGGCCAAATGCAGCTCCTGCAACAATGTTCAGTGCATGTGTTGTGCGGATTTTTCTTTTTGTATTGAGAGCGTGTGCGTGCCGCTAAAGGACCCCTAAAGTCTATCATTCATAATCATTCATCTCATTATGCCGTGCGCATATCAACAAGCCCTTCGGTAGAGATTTTTTTTACTTCGCTCTCTCTCTCTCTCTCTCTCTCTCTCTCTCTCTCTCTCTCTCTCTCTCGCTTTCTCTCTTTTTTTCTCTTTCCAGAAGTTTCGCTATCCTCCCTTGCATCGATTTAGGGCGAGAAAAATCTCCAATCACGCACCAAACCGGTAAGGCCAAAAACTTTTCCCGCCTCAGTTTCGGCGTTGATGATAATTAATGGCTTCTTACGCGCTAACAAATCGCTCTCGGGTGCGCACATTACGCGCCGCCGGCAAAGCTGCCCATTTATTCATACGCAATCCATCATCGGTCGATAATCGGCGGCGCATTGTACGTCAAACAGAAAGCGAAGAAAGTAAACAGGGGAAAGAAATGAAGAAACCCATCCGAACAAAACCAACAACCGGCAACCGTGAATGTATTTACAGCAAATAAGGAGCCACCATTTTGCTTGGCCACCGGGCGTATGGGAACCTTGAGTACCGTATGCACCGAAGGTGTTGTGGAATGGGTAATGCTTTTGGAGTATTTTTACCGTGCAAGATTAACCGAAAGTCGATCCCGTTGGGAACAGAACCGGGAGGTTTGTGAAATGAACCAATCAATTTACGGGCAAAACGAATAATGAATTTCCTGACGTCTTAAGAGCGTTCGGTTGCGTGTAGGCTCGTAGAGAGAGACAGAGAGAGAGAGAGAGAGAGAGAGAAAAATATGTTGGCTTGGAATAATGAAAGGAAAATAATTAATCCTTTTCGGTACGCACTTGTATGGAGGGTGTGCTTTTGTTGTGCAGTGCATTATAGGCCGACGCGTTTGGCTGGAAACAAAGTTGATAAAGGAAAGAAAATGGTAGTGCTTTAGGAATGATACACTGATAATACGAAAAGTCATCTTGAAGTATACGTTGTTTATTTATTTCAATAAACGAATCGATTAATTAAGAGCAGATATCCACTTTGTAACAATTGAGTATATCTATACCATTTCCCGAAGTTTAAAGTCTCTCTCTCTCTCTCTTTTTGGCTTAACGACCTACCTAGATCATGCCGGCCATCATCAAATGGCTTACTAGACTATGAAGAACCACGTAGTTGCACATTCAGTGCTCACTACGGGGGAACGGTCTGGATGGGATTTGAACCGGGTCCGGTCGTGTTGGGACCTAGCGCCGTTGCCAAATACACCACCGGGCCGCCGCGAAGTTTAAAGTATATATGGCAAAAAATACAAATCCGTACCCTTGATTAACCCACAGCAGAAAGGGTAAATCCGTCGCCTTGCAAAAATGCGTTGTAACAGAACTCACATTTTTTCTTTGATTCTAGATTCGAATAGATTGAAACTGGGTTAAGTTCCAACAGTTTTTAGTCATCATAAATTTGAACTGTGTTCCAGGTCGTCAAGAACTAGATTTATATATTTTCTATAATAACATTTTTACGAAGAAAAGATCCTTTTTCTTCAACTTTTACCTTCTTTAGGATTTGCATTTTTGAAAGCAAAATTATTAATTATTCTTATAATTAAATTATATGAGTTATCTTTAACAATTTCTTGGTCGATTAACCGTCAAGTAGAAAACAAGTACGAATCCTAGTGCGTTAAAGAACTATATCGTTTGTGCTAATGACTCGCTAGTACAATAACTAGTGTATCTCAAGTCTGGTCATAGCAGTTGCCTTGCTTTGAAAATTCGGCCTCCAGCTAAGAAGTTGCATGGAAGTTAGAAAACTGCTAACTTTACCTGTACTGCTTAACTGTGACTGCTGGTTTTTCAGTTGCAGTACTTGTGAAAAATATAATAGTTTGCCCTAAGTTTATAATCCTACGAAAAATCTATTTCTCTGAACAAACCTACAGTCATGTAATAAAAGCTTCCAGAAGCGCTTTAAATATTATTAAGCGAATGCTCTCACCGCTTATGCCATGATCTTTCCTTTACTGTGCACGCTATCATTCACGCTACAATAAAGATTCTAGCTAAAGCTTGTTAGATCACTTCAAGCGTGTTTAATGCCGCCTCGAGACGGTGCGAATAATATTGCAAAGACACACTCAAAGTCACTAAAGCACCCTAGACATCAGCAGCGGTTAGAAAGACAAACCTTCACCAATGCGCCCGGCAGTACGTTCGGTTGGCTGAATAAGTCAGACCCCCCCTCCCTCCTCCCTTTCGTTGGTTGCCTTTCCCATCCAGAGACAGTAACCAAAACTGCCGACCGCGTGGACAGACAGGATCATGCCGGCTTCCTAACGTTGTGCCGGGCAAAAATATATGACGGTAATTTATAACTCAATTAAAACGGGAACAACGGGCGATGAAGAAAAGGCAACAGCAAGAAGAAAAAAGTAGCCTCAACCCGAATCGAAATGGAAGCTCAACCGAAATGTTGCCCCACGATTTCGGCAAAATGAAGGGCGAAACAAAAAACCAACAACAAGCAAAACCGTCGAATCGTCAACGAGTGAACGATGATGGAAATGGTTTGGGAAAATCGGTCCCGTTTTCAGGGCCTCTTTCAATCCCCCTCCCCCACGCTCGTGCTTAAAGTCACCACAATAAAATCCCCTCCAGGCGTAATACAGGAGTATTGCTGCTTTTGGGGGTTGTTGTTTTTTCGTTATTCTTGGTTTTGCGAATCGCAAATTTTACGCGAGGAAGAAACTGGCCCAAACCCCCGTGGCAAGAAGTGACGTGAAGCGTGCGGAAAAAGAAAAACACAAATCATTTCCACCCGAAACGGCACGACAGTTTTCTTCGGTTTTCCTTTGGCGCCATGTTCAACCGCCGCAGACGCTCATCTTAGTTTAGTATGGTCTGACATTTAGCTTTACGAATAAGTATGTGTGTTATTATGTGTGTATGTGTTAGTGTGTGTGTGTGTGTGTGTGTGTGCGTGAGAAAGTTGAAGCAGAAGTGTGCGAGCCCGGGCAGGAGAATGTCGAAGGAAAAAAAAAAGGGGGAGAATAAATTGATGAGCAACCATGCGTCTCCATTTCGCCCGAGCATGATGGAGTACACAGCTCGTATCGCGAAGAAAATCCACCACGTAGCAGAGATGGGAAGAAGAATATTTTAAACTCTAGCAACGCGATGGAGATTGTTGCCGGTTATTGCATTTCTTAAAGAGTGTTTTTTTATTTTTGAAGTAAGACGGAAAAGTTTCATCCAGAAAGGATAATGAAATTCGAAAAGCGACGAGTTTATCAAAATGAAATATACACATCGCTTGAAAAGCAACGAAAAAAAAAAGAAATACGATGGCAAACAGAACAAATGGGAGGAAAGAATTCGTCGAGATATTCAATTTTATTCGTTGAAATAATTATCTGTGGCTGTGTGGATGCGGCGTTCATCGCACCCAAAAGCAAAGGAGCAACAGTGAGAGCACAGAATGTCAGCAGCACTTGCGGGCGAATTTCAGCTTACCTTGCCCTTTTTCACAGCAGCTTACAGCGCATAACATTTCTACGCAACCAGAGATAAATAACATTTCCAATCACACACGGAAACAACGTTTAATATGACTTTATGACGATGGGCATGTTATCTTCGCTTTTAGAGGGCACCAACCAATATCAGCTACCTGCAGCGCAACAAAATCCTCGCACACACACGTCGTCTTTGCGAAAGTTAAACAGCCACGTGCGTGCATGTTCACGCGGTTCCGGATCCAAGTATTGCCAGCAAGCGTCCACCGTTTGCTTCGCTCTTTCACTGTGCTCCAGAAAGCAGCGTACAAATCGATTATTGGAACTTTTATTCAACTTCACCGTGCCGTTCCCACCGGTAAAGATAAACCGTGGTAAGAAACCGTGGTCTGGAAGCTGAAATTGAAAATAATCGAACCGCTGAAGAATGTTTTTGTTTTGTTTGTTGTTTTTTTTTGTGTTCAGGGGGCACCATTTTCCTCGCTGCGTAATTGTTCTACACCTACCGTGCGCTTACCTGCGCATCATTGTAGCGTGAAATTCCGTCGATATTCATAGACGCATCCTTGAGCACGCCTGCCTTCGATGCCGTTCGTGCTGAAGGGGCCAAATGCAGGAAGCAACGCACAAGGCAGTGCTCCGTAATCGCTGCGGACCGTTTTGTCAGGGCCAGAACAAAGAGCAGAACAATAGTACAAAAACAAAACAAAAAAAAAAATGGAGAAGGGAAAAGCAAATGCATGAAGAAGAAAGCGCTAGACAACAGGCAAGTGAAAGAAGTGTGTCCTTTTGTTCCGTATGAAAGCTTTCCAACATTTTCTCTCTTTTTTCAACCCGTGTCTTCACTAAACGCCGAGAAAAAGCACACGAGGGCCTCGTTAGGGTCGCGAAGCTGTGGAGCTGTTGCTGGATGGTGGGGGTTGGTGGTTTTACCTTATCGCTGGTACACGTGCACATGCCGTTTCAATGGGAAGGCTGAGAGTTTCCGATTACTTGTTTCGGTTTTCGAATTACGATCGACGCTGTCAGACGAAAACAAAATAGGAAAGGAAAGCAACAATGAACCGAATCCTAGACACGAGTTGGGAAAGTCGAGTTTTGGGCGTAGAAAATAATTTAGCCAACCGTAAACGACTATCTACCGAAAAGCACCCGGACGAGTGTGTTGCAAGCAACTCGATGTGTAAGACATTTCGTACCGCTGGTTGAGTTCGTTATTTTGTTCTTTTTCTTTCATTGTATCTCTTTACCTTTACCCGGCGGCATTCGGTGTTAAGGGGCCGCTTTCTTTAACAAAACAAGACAAATCCAATGGGCTGGAGTGAGTGTGGCTGAGGCGTAATAGAACGACATCTGCGGAATTTTCACGATCGACTAAGTTTGGCCGTTTGGCCAAAGCATAGAGAGTTTGGCAGTCTTATCCTAGGTGTTACACTTGAAATAGTTGAAACACTTTTTCAAGCCATCGACCAGCAACAGACACACTTTTCCTTTCGCTTCTCACTGAACGCACCTTGAAAAGCTACATGCCTACAGGCACAGACGAAAGAGAACACTTATTCCATTGCCAGTCGGTTTACATGCTGATTGTTGTGGAAACGGACAACGGAAAATGGTAACTAGGTTGAATTAGAAGTTGTAAGAAATTCAGCAACTTATCGTTGTACTTCAGGCCACAGTCGTTGTTTAAAAAAGGTAAAAGAAATGTGTTAAATCGTATGAAAGTTACAAGTTTTAATTTGGTTTGAAATTTAACATAGAGAAGGAATTTTGAATGTTGATGATTATTGTGGTAAAGTGGCCGCACATTCTAAAATATATTTATTAATACGGTAAGATAAGATTATCGAATTGCGCAAACAAATGCTTCACACTACACATAAACTGTTTAGTTCTAAAGAAATAACCAAACGCCTAAAAGTATGTAATCCGTTTGACAAAATGGCCTATCAAGTATTATTATTATTTCTGATGCTAGCGACGATGAACGTTATACAGCACAAATGTGGTTCTATCCGGATGGTGTAAAACGTTTAACACAAAGCGAAATGTACATGCGCACGCTAGCTAATTATGCATCCCACTCTACAACCAATTTCTGTTCTGAAACTTCTCACAGATAAAACATTCCCACTTAAAATAGCCGAACCGAAGCTATATATATATATAGCATCCAAATTCAGCTACGTCAACATCCTGCTACAATTTCGGGCAACCGTAAAGATCCAACGCTTATCGAAACAGACCTCAAATATTTCTGCAACCGAATAGGGTTGGCTAAACAATTTAATTAAAAGCACACTGCTCAGCAACAGAGCAGGACGGTGGAAGTACCAGGGCGCTGTCACTTAAGGCAACTCGTCCACTCGCTAGGTTCGAGCAGCGCTTTTCCTTCACTTAGCCCCACCCAAACGTACCACCACCCCCTTGCTTCTTGGTATTTTAAACTACTAGAGTCGAAAAATCCCTTACCCTCCCGTACTAGCCGCAAACGTCCACCATCAACCTCTTGCCGACAGGAATGATAAAAATGTCCTTGCACAACCCTCGCTACGATGGCGACTGGTTCCATGGGTGGAGTTTTTGTGCAACTGGCGATGAGCATCGCGTCGGCATGAAGTGGTTTTGAGCCACCAAGTGCACCAACACACACACACACATTCAACACACATACATAACAGCATAGCGACACACCACTGCTCTACTGACCTCCAGGATCGTTTTGGGGATTGACCGGAAGCTACGGGCAAATGGCACCAAGAAGCCCATTACTCTCGGCTGGCAAGTGAGCAGTACACCATCGGGTTTGTGATACATACACGGGTCCTGGGGAATCGGATAAGGTTTCCCCGCGTTCCGGGAGTGCTCTGTTCCGATTGGTCTTGAATTTTGGCTGCAATTCAATTCGCTTGGCAGGGCGCTTGTTTGTGAAGACGACACCGTACGACGGGTGGCGCCGGCATCACGCGAACGCCCGAGCTGTTTTCGGAAGGTTTCCACTGTTTGCTCCGGAGCGACTTTGATTTCACTCCGGAGCTCTCCCTTCAATGTGTATATTTTAGCACTGCTGTACGGAATGGGGGCCAGTAAAAAAGCGAAGAATAACATGTTGGTGCATCCAATTTTCTTTTTCGACAACTGCATCTGACAAACTGCCTCCAACTTCCTTTCGACCGTTTATTTCGATCGATCGCCCGGATCGACCGAAGGTAGCAGAAATAAGCAGCACAAAGCAATACATTTTATCGGGATGCATAGTTCGGCCGCATTCAAAGCGAGTGCACAGATACACCCGACACGGGCTAGATGCGGTAAGCACGTAGAAAATATTGGGTGAGAGCGGGTGTGAGATAATTGACCAATCCTTTCAATTTAAAGGAAGCACGGCTGATGCAACACACGGCCAGCATACCTACGAGAGCGAAGCCAACAATCGATGCGCACGATGGTGACGTCGGGGCCAGTAAAACAAACGCCAGCATAACGAACCGTAACGAACGATTATTTATGCGGGTTACGGGGGACGCCCGCTTTGCACATTTTTTTAGTATTTTCCAATTTATCCATGCACCATACACACACACACACGTGCACATTTGCTCCCTGAAAACCGGCCATTTGTTGGCAGTGTTTCAGTTCGTGTCCCATGCATGGAACCTGCATCCCGGTAAGCATTTGCCAGCATATCATCAGACACAAACAACGTCGAAATGTGGGGTTTGGGGGGTGAACAAAAAATAAAACTAAGGAATGAAGAAGAAGAAAAAAAAAGCAACAACAAAACAACAAACAAACAGAACAACTCCGAGCGAGCGGCCAGGTGAGGTCTCGTTCGGGTGCATAATAAATAACAAATTTAATTTATGGAAATTGAACAAACATCTCCGCGTGCCAGCGGTTCGCTACCCCGTTTCCCCTCCTTTTCGGCAGATTCTCGGATGCAATCGGTGTGGAAAGTTTATGATCGAATGGGTTTACCCGAGATTGGGACAAAGAAGATAAAGCTAATGCAGTCTGTTTTTCGATACGTTGATACCAGTGTCTCTGGATCGGAGCAGAATAGTAGTAGCTTACTCTACCTGGTACACATGAAGACGCCAGGCACAGTTTATGTGCTTGAGCGGTGAAAATTAAACCATTGCTGCAGGAGCAGACAACCATCGTTCGAAACCATAACGATTTTATTGGCCCAATCAACCCATCAAAGATGGCAAACCATCTATTTATAATGTGTGGCATGATGGTTTTTAGCTGCACGTGTCTTGCAGTGGTACATGCCACCTAGGGGCGCGTCGGGAGTTGTTTATCAAACCGGACACCGGCTTAAAATGCCTATCATTTCTACGTCCATTACGCTGAAGATCGAACATTTCCACCATCTTTAACGATTGGCACCATTATCCTTACATGGAATGGTTCCCAATTTTTCGAGCCCATCCAGTGTGTCTGATTTTGCCTGATGTGAGGAGCTGTAAAACCGAATGGCGGGATATGACTTGGTACTGCTCACCCGTACCATGCTATCGTCCTTAGATCTACAGTGCAAAAGTTTAACATCATCAGAATTCGATAGGTGGAAAACTTCCGCTTCCGGGCGGATTTCCACCGGTTAAGGGAGTCGTGCGTTTCATGCACGAGTCACACTGTCTAGATGGCACGTGACAGGACAGGAAGACACAGGCGAAGGAAGCGAGGGAATGATAACTATATTTGGGTCGATACGATCAAGCAACGCTGCGAAGAGCCTTGTACTCCGGAGGGAAGGATTGGACTTGGTTGGCTGAGCATCGCATCGGAAGTTTGTGGAGCGAGCCCCGAATCTGCCAACACACATCTCTACATATTTATCTTATCGAGATTCTAGCGCTGCGCCATATACCACCATATACCGCTGGCATCAGCGGTAAATGGTTGTGGCCATATTGCAGAAATCACACACCTCGGGCGATCCTTTTTTCCTCTAAAACCATTTGTACCAATTTTAAGCATCACATGCCTGGTGCTGGTGCCTCTAGCCGAAAACTTCAAGGGCGAACAGTTTGTTCTGCTCGCAGCAGAAGCGAAACACAGCAAGCGGATGATGATGATGATGGCGATGATGGAACAGCACTGTATTTGCGAAAGGAATTTTTGTGAACTTGCCAGTTCCCGCAGCACATTCTGCTGGCTCTGGCCACCAGAAAAAATAAACCCCCGTGCAAAGAAACGGTCGTACCGTACACTTCCGGGATGGTAACATTTTCCCTCGGATCGGGAAACGTAACGTACGATAACGAGCTAAAAAAAAAAAAAGGAAAAAAGCTACTGAAATCGACCTGAAAAGAGTGCAACCAGAACAGAGCGAAGGAAGTAAAAAATGATGCTATCTTCACTGTATCGTTGTTGAACATGATGAAATGTTGTATCGATGGTTTTCTAGCGTATGTTTCTGAGGTGCACTGTGTTACCTGTTTCGAAATGGTATTGTAGCATGAGTAAGACAAAGGGTACGCTTTTCTGGGATATGGAATTGAACACTTCATGAATGGTTGGAAGCTTCATTCTACGCACCGATCTAAACACGGATAAGATAGGCTTAAAGCATACTTTGTTTGTAATGCAAATTAGTATTGTAAAGGAACAAAACAAAAATGTCGAACGCTGCAAACATCCGTTTCTGTGTGGCTTACCAAACCTGCACAGCCCTCTCTTTGTTAACTCGGACAGTAATCCAAACGTATTACCTGGAACGAAAAAAAAACAACAACAACAACATGAGAAACAGATTAACTCATTAGCACAAATTTTTGTTTTCGCTTGCAAAAACATGTAGTGATTGAACGCGAGTGAAAGGAGCGGCTAATCAAGTGATGAGACACCGTTTTAGCATGACAGAAGATTACAACCGAAGCGTGTACACTTACCGAGACGATTAAGCATGAATGATTTATCGATATCTGGGAGGAAAGCGAAACATCATTCGGGGTGTGATTTTAGTCGCTCCGAGAAAACCGGAGGCAAAAATCACACCCAAACGGTGACTAAGCGGTCTTGTGGTCGAAAGTATTTCACAAACCCTGGATTGCGGCGGCGAAAAGCGGTCGCAGCTCTTCGTTTTATGAGGGTAGTTTTGCTTTATTTTCCCACCATTATTGAGCCTTGCAATCAAGGGGGTAATTAAATTGTATTGATAGGATAAGTTTCTAATCTTTCCGCCATGATCTGATCCTAGGTAAAATAAAGATATATGAGAAAATGCTGTGCAGTAAAACCAAGCAAACTATATTCCTTCTCCACGAGTTCCTTACATGTTTGGAGAAAAAAAGTCCAACAATGAATCAAATATACTTATACGTTCATTAGACAATTGTACATCACACATGAAAATAAAAAAAAAATCTTTATTCTGCAAATCGAAACACTGGTGGTATTAAATTTAAGGTTAAGCTATGGATTTCACGTGTCAGATAATCTGGCACGTGGGGCGGCCCGGTGGTGTATTTGGCAACGGCGCTAGGTCCCTAACACGACCGGACCCGGTTCAAATCCCATTCGGACCGTCCCCCCGTAGCACGGTCTGACTAGCCTGCTACGTGGTAAAATTAGTCTAATACGGCCTGTTCCGTTCTAACATAAATAAAAAAAAAAAAATAATAATAATAATCTGGCACGTGTTTGAGCAGCCCTGACAGAAACAAGCCGATCGGAACTGAACGAAACACGATCGTGTGCATCGGTCAGCAGGGCTCTCACGAGTGAGCGCCCGGGATGAGAGCAGGGGCTCTCATCGCAACAAAAATTATAAATATAAGTTATTTAGCATTAATAAACCCTCTTCTACTGTAACGCCGAATAACACCACTGATATCTATGAAACGTAGCAAAAGAACTTATCGGACAATCTCCAAACTTATCCGACTTTATACTTTTTACAATCATGACAGATGATGACTATACACAAAACAAATCTTAACCTTATGCCTTGGGGCCTCGGTGCCTTTTCGGAGTACAAAAGATTTACTGAGCTTTTGTTGGTAAATCAAGATACAAATGCGCAAGAGTACAAATCACTTTTGCAAGCTTGTGTTCAAAGCATATTTGTGTACACGTTCGCATTTGCACTATATGATTTATGAATCACAAACATTGTGTGCACGTTCTACCAGCGTTATAGTCAACATTACAGTTTGTATAATCTTGAAGGAGTAGATAATAATTAAAAAGCTACTCTAAAGAAAAGCAAGAAGCATAACTTGAAAAGTATTATAATAAACTTAAAAATAAAAAAAAAACTCAGTTTTACACTAATTTCCACCAGTGTACACAAAGGAAAATTGAGGTACCATGTATTTATATGTTACGAGAAAAAAATAAATCGAAATTTCAGGATAAATCATTTACCAGAAGAAACATTTCATTTACAGTCAAACTAATATTAAATTGAGAACAAAACCAATCAAATTGCAATACGTGTAAAGGCAATCTCTTTGGATACACTAGCTGGAGCATGCTTATGCCGGGCACGTATGTGACATTGACCTATCCATTAGCACATATCCATTTCGTTCTTTCACGGCGATGGAGCACACGCAAACCTGCCCGGACGGTAACGATCCATTCATCGTCCTGAAGGCCCAATTGTCAAATAATAAATGGCACAACGTAATGCCCTCGAGAGATTGCCATTTGCACACACCTTATGATACCATAATTTCCCATAACAATACACCGTGGGGACGGGCTGGTACAAAAAAAAGGGGGACGACGCGGCCGCAATCGGCGATGAGACGCACCGGAAAAATGCCATCTTCATCGAACAAACCCATCAACACTTGACGTCAATTTTGCGCACTTGTTGATGGGAGGAGGAGGAGGAGGAGGAGGAGGAGGAGGAGGAGGGGGGGGGAGGAGGCGTGAGGTGAGAAGCAACCGTCACAAAACAGAAGGTGAAAAGCAAAAAAAAAAATCAAGAACCCATTGTCATATATTTTCCACCCTTAATCATACCCGTTCCAGTAAGTGGCCTACTGTGTGTGCGTTCGTTGTGCATTTCATCGCTGCGAATTCGTGTGGTGTGGTGTTGGATTATCGAACAATATTGTGCTGAAACGATCAAAAGGAGCCCGAAGCTACCATGCGTTGGAAGCACAGCATTTTCTCTTATGCGTCGAAATATAATTCATACGCAATGCGCGATTAGTGCGAGTATGACAGTGAACTGGAAGAGAATGGATAAGCTGGTACCGTACCGTCTCCCGAGTACCTGTTTATCACGCACGTACCACCCAACAAGTTCGGGGGGGAAGAAATATTTTTTTTGTTATTCTGTGCCAAACAAGTTGACACGGGCGCGTTTTGGTGGCGCCTTTGCAATGTTCATGCGTCTAGAATAGCAATTCAGTGCCACGGCCAATATTCATTCGCTGCTAACCGATCCATCGGCTTCATTGTTGCGCTTGGGTACAACATCGGTAAAGGGAACGCAAAGAAAGCAAGCAAGAATTCCGTCCGCAAAACAGTCAGCGTCGGGTTGTCGCATCGGTTTCATCGTAACCGGAACTGTGCCTCGTTTGGCTGCAAGTTTCCATTCTTGTTTCACACGGTAGCAACGACAACAACAAAACAGGGACAGACTCACGACACATGATCAGCTTTCAGTGACATGTGCCAAAATAGGAACATAAATAAATTCAATGCGCTCCATAACGTTCCAACGGTTCCATATTTCATGATCAACCTTACTTGCCACACAGACCGAAAGGGCGAGCGATGGGGACCAACCGTACCCGCATGGATAATGGATAAGGCAACTCTTTCTCGCGCACGAAAGACAGTTGAGGGAAGAGAAAAATTTCACACCATATCATCATCAGCATCAACATCATTTCCACAGCTTTGAGCCGTCCGTACATACACGTCTGCTACCCATAATCACCAGCCAAGCACAAACGTGTGCCACAGCACTCAAGTGGTAGCCTAGCAGCATCGCCTCCAAGGATCACCTGAAACTTTCTAATCCTGGCGCCCGTTACCGGGATGATTTTAACAAACACTGCCGCCTCTAAGCAACACCAACCGCACACATACGGAAACGCTGGAGCCAGGTATCTTGCGAGACAAGCGAAGCGCGCTTGCTTCAACCACCGCAAGATTGGATCCTGTTTATGTACATACGTGCGATCTGCTTTTCCGAAAATGCAACCGGGCTTTCTTTTGGCATCTCTTTTCCCAGGGTTTTCCGTTTTGCATTGAAGCTGTGGTTCATACTTGTTTTGTTGTTTGTTCCACGGTCGAAGATTCTCCCAAACGGGTTTCCAAAGCATGTATAGTTCGCATTTTTTGTTTCCACATCTGATGTGTATAAAGCGAACGAAGGCCTGTGATTTTTTATTCAATCTCCGTTGAAGTCAAGTAAACTATACAGCGAATAACGAGTGTATTTGAAAATGCAGCAAGCACCTAAGGTCCATAGGTCCCACTATGGGCCTGAACTATGGGATGAAGGTTGGTAAAAAAATAGTTTACATCTTTTTTTTTTTGGCATATTTTATTGCGATCGAAAGAATGATTTTTCCGATGTTGAAACATTTTTCTTTAAAAAATGTCAATTTCACTAATACGGCTTCGGTCGGTTCTAACATAATAATAATAAAAAGTTCATTTGTATAAACCTTTATCTCTTAGTCATTTGAATTATGCATTAACTCTCCAAAGAATCATGACTCTTTGGAGATTCATTACATTCGAAGAGATGACAAGATTCTAAAACTTTACGCAATATTTGCTAACTATTATAGACTATAATTTGAAGATACTATAATCTTATATTGGCAGTTTTTAATTCTCTGAAGCATACAAGAAAATTATGAATCATTATCCATTGATTCTCAGAGATACATCATGGTTTACGAATTCAAAATATAAAGAAATTTGTGAATCTTCATAATACATATCCAAAATTAGTCATTTAGGTTTTAATTATTCAAAATTAACGAGAAATCCTTCTAAAATATGCGTTTATTTTATTCATGAAACCATCCTTTTACGATCATTCCCTATAGTCACCATTACTGTATGTTTGTCACGAACATCAAAAGAAAAGCTCAGCTCATGCTGAAGGGTTTTGTCGTTTTCTATGGTTGTATATGCTTACACCAATGCAGTGCAGCTGTTGAAGTTCAATGAGCGTTGGCCACAAACAGCTTGCATCTTCATCAGTGTCGTCTGCTCGAAACGCCAAGTAGTAGAAGTAAGTGCTTTTTAGAACAAGCGTACAACTCGTACTTTTCGCCCAACTGTCATTAATCTTGGAAGAGAATGTTTTACTTTTCTAAAGGCAGCGTATTATTTCCTAGCCTTTCATTCAACCTGGTTTGTTACGGTCGTTCAAGGACAACCGTTTTCAGCTACCCAACTTCAGCGGCATACCTTCTGCCTTGGAACGCAGACATTCAAACACATAAAGATACACACCAGTTTCTCTCTCTCTCTCTCTCTCTCTCTCTCTCTATCTCTCTCTCTCTCTCATCTCTTGTTCGTTTTTTTCTCTTTGTTTTTCTCTCTCTCTACCATGTCACTTATAATCCCAAGGATGAAAAAAAGGTAAAACTAAAAGCAACCATCTTTCTCGCCACCAACTACACCATTCACGGCGTTATATGCCCAGTTTGGTGCTTTGTGTCCTACGGCCTTTCAAAAAG
>STHB01000010.1:7516349-7542802 GCA_018908115.1 Anopheles rivulorum
TGTGTGTGTATGTGTGTGAGAGGGTGTTTTTTATATTTATTCCAGAGGGTTTTGTTTTTGTCACGCGCGTGTTGAAGCAGGGAGCCTACCATTTGCTGTGGGATGTTCACATTCGCACATTCTTTTTGCCCTGTTTCGCCAATTCCATAGACATAATGTTTTTTTGTTTTGCTCTTTTTTTTCGCTTCACTGGGCTCATTTCTCCCCGCACGATCCCGGTGGGCTTGCTGGTTTGTTCTAATCAAACGACTGTGTCTTAATTCGTCTTAATTGCGGTGTCTTGTTTCATGACGCATTTCTTCGCTTTTTTATGTGTGTGTGTACCAGCGTTCCCTAATTGCGGGGCTGATTGTTGTGGACTTACATTGAAGCTTTTTTTTTTAATTTGCCCTTTTTTTTTCTTCCCCATCATTCAACACCATCGAATGATGAGATAGACAATAAATGGCCGGAAAGGGTAATGTGTTATTATAGTGACTTTCTTTCAATTTGTCTGACGAGATAGGAAAGCGGCAACGCGAAACCAAACAATCACTATCCATCAACCAACAAACGTTGAAATCCATTCACCAATCACAATCATCAATGTTACTAGTAAATTAATTACAATGTAACCTTTTATTCGTTTTTTCTCCGTTATGTCTCTACTCAGTGTTGCTTACTAACATAGTTTTCAAAGGAAATGTTTAGTCTACTCTAAACAATTGTAACGACCAATAACTTTTCCTTAAGTTGTGTCACTTTATAAGAGAAAGTTTTAATACATTTATTTAATTTAGTTCAACTATTGATTATTTTCATAAAAGATAATCGAACATAATCATGAGTACTGCGATTGCGAACGTCCTGGTAGGTCACGTCATGAGCTTGACATCGAACTATCTGCTAAAACTATTTACATGGAGAAAGCATGGTAGGACCAGAAGATTCAGTTATGAAAAAATCAAGTAATATAGAAGCCACAACCTTCCAACCAATGTTTAAAGGGAAATCGAAAAAGCACACCAGCAACATTCCTACGGACAAAGGCTATCATGTGTTCTGCAACTAATGTTGGATTAGACAGGTCAAAAGCATTTAAAATAATAGTGAAATATTCGTGTTTTCAGCGATGTAAACAAGACTCAAAAGTGATTTAAGCGTCTGAAGACAATGACATCATCATCACCATATAATGAAGATAAAGTGAAAAAGAGGTAGAGACAGAGAAATAGAAAGAGACTGAGAGAGAGTGAGAGAGAGAGAAAGAGAGAGAGTGTGTGAGAGAGAGAGAGAGAGAGAGAGAGAAAGAAATGAAACCCGATCACACAAATGTACAAATTATGATGACAACTTCTGTGGTCGAATGTATTCTACACCTGTAGTTGTGTGATGCGTATTGCATAACCAGCAGGCGCATATAAGGTGTTTTGTCATTTTATTGCTCTGTTGTGAACTTTTTATTTCATTTCATTTCTAATCATTTTGGCTAGTATTATGATTATTATTTATTTTTAAGTTCTTTTAATATGTCTAAACTTTTTCAAGGTAAAATCTATTTAAAAAATAACAAATTCCTTCCTTTAAAATATGGTTTCCATGACAGCTTTTCCATTAAAAAAAGAAATATATTGTTCTTAAAATCAACAGTGCAACGTTAAACAAAAACTTTCTCGAAAAAAAAAAACAATAAACATACAACATTCGCTGGTCTAAACCTTAACGGAACGCTTCACATCATTATCTTCTCCAACCGAATGGTTATGTTCAAACTTTTCGTTGCCTTTAAAGCAAAAACAAAACAAAAACCGTTCCTATGCTTTTGAACTTTGGCCATGCATCCATATCACCATCACCACCCTCCCATCCCCCTCTTCTCCACCGTAGTGTGACAAACTTTCAGTACAGAAGACGTTGCAAAATAAACTTTTCACATGATCACATGTGATGTGTCTGCGTGGCGCTTCAGCCGTGTCGTAGCCGCCACCTCGTTTCGCTCGTTTCCGTTCAAACTAAAATCAGGTACGTCAGCAAAGTATTCGCAACAATCTTACATTTCTTTCCCTTCCAACACATTTGTGTTGGCCTTCATCGCCAACAGTGTGTGTGTGCGGAGTCTCATCGTGATCGTGAACTTTTTCACTTACCATTTACGAGGCGAAGGTTTGTTTGTACTTTTCGTCCCAGTCGAGTTGCATCTTTTTTCGGCAGTTGCGACAGGCCAGTCTGCTGGCCGTGATGAGCGCTGACCGTGGTGGTTTCTGCCTAAGTCGCCTAAAGTGAAATTGTGTGTAACTTGCTTATTTTATGGCATTTAGATTTGGCCATTTCACCGCACATCACCCATACCACTCGCGACCGAGTTTAGTTTCCTGGCCATTCGGCGAGGATTACACACACACACACACACACACACACACACATACATACACATATACGAGCACGTGGAAACGAAACCTGGAATCCTCATATGGGTTATGTTGCGGGTCCGGGATGTCGTGTACTTTTATGTTGGCCGTATATTGCGCGCGCCCGCCCGCGTTCACATTTGGCGTAAGCCGTCCGGGTTTTTATGAGCTATTTAAGGGCACGGGAAGCATCGAGAAAACGATTGCACGAATCAAACGACGACGACGACGGCAGCGTAAATGGAGCGTCCGCAAGGATAGTGTCAAGCTGCACCCGTAACCCGGGAAGAACCGAACAGTCAGGAAACTATCCCCTGCCCGGTGCAAACAGGTTGCGGCGGCGACGAGTTTTATGCGAAATCTCGCTTCAAAAACCTATCCGCACGTAAGTCAACCCAAACGTGAAACGGTGGTAGAGATCCACATTTTACACGTCCGAAAGCAGGCCGAAGCATTCGCTTGAACGGGCAAGGTATTAGCGGGCTAGTGAAGTTGCAGCTTAGTGTTTGTTTGTGCGGAAAGTTTTCCTCATTCAGTGGCTTTCACCTATTTCGCCGTTTCGTACGGAAGGAACTGCACAGGAACGGGCGTGTGTTTGGTTATCGATTCTTGGTCGGGCTGTAATCCTTGCCGAGATTATTGATTCGAATACCATTGACTCAAACAAAAGTCGTCGGTGGTCTACCGCACGGATCAGTGCGAATGTTTGGTGGGAAGCGAGAAATTCCCCGGAAGACATTGCTAATGATGATAATGCCAGCAAATAGCTTTTAAAGTGTTGTATCACATGTGTGTGCCTGCGAGTAAACTTGTTCGGAAGAATCGCTTTTTGGGCGTTTGCTTTTATTAATACTAGTTTCACCTATTTTTGGTGTAAAATCTTTTCTTTAATTAAATTTAGTTTTTTTTTAATTTTTAAAAATATTATAAATAAAAAAGAATGTAAAAATATCTCCTTAACTACACATGTTTAAGATAGTTTTCTACTGTACAAAAATGAACTCATAAAATAAAATAAAACTAAAACAATAAAACGAATCAAATTCAAACATCAACCGTTAATTAACCCTTAATGCTGCGTAATTAACTCTTCAGATAGCCAAATTTCCATTTAATCAGTTAAACTGCCATTCTGCGAGCGTTGTAGCGTTTTCCGATGCGGAAGTTTAATGTGTATTGAATTGTAATTCCGTTCCGTTCGCCCAACAGAAACTCAAATTTTGTGGTAGCCCGGCAGCTTAGCAGCTAAATCCAACCCATTAGCAAAGCCCCGCCGAGAAGCGAACCAATTTTCGAACAAACGGCTAATTTGTCTAGTTTCGGCTGACCCGTTCAACCTCCGTTGCGTCTGTTTGACTTTGCATATCTTGCCCTTTGCGCAGAGTTCCCCTTTCCTTCCCCATCCTACCTCTCCTTTCTTCCCTCCTACCGTCCGTCCCTCCATGCTTCTTATCATGGTGAGATAGTTCGTAAGGTCATCAAAGTTTCGACAGCGTTTCGACAGAATGGTAACATTTCCTTATTTCCCCGAGCAAACGGGTTCACTTTGATACGATTATTCGCTCCTCCGTCCAAGGCATCCCTTTCGGAGCAGATCGGATGTTTTGGTGCGAATGTAGTAAAAATAGCAATGTAGCAGGAACCTTGGCAAGGCACAGAATCGATCGTCCAAACCCCCGGAAAACAAAACTAGATCACAGCTATCGGAAATGCCGGAAAATCTACGGGGCCGGAAAACTTCCGTACGCCGGCCTTGGTGCGCCCGCATGGTGCGCCCCGAGATGAAGATATGGTCCGATGTCCGGCTTTCTCGCTGTCCGGGACTACCGGTTCGGTATCAATCAAATTGTCGTTTTGGGGCAGAGAATTTGAATATATTTGAATAATTCTCGATTACCGGGCAAAAGCGTCGAAGATTGCGCTGCGTCGGTGACACTGCTGCTGGCCACCGAAACGTCCGGGTCCGGTCTGCCCCGGCAGGAGCAGATTATCGGTCCCTTGTCAGGATTAGTGACAGTTTACTGGTGTTTACTCGATCCTAACTTTGTCTTGGGTTATATTGGGCTGATAGGACGAACGGTTCCTTCCTTTCCCTGGTTCGAAGTTTCGCCCTGAAGTTGCGTTCTCGGGCTGTTGTGCGGCTGTTCGAAGGAGTGTCTTAGCTTGGCTCCGGTAGGTTTTGCCTAGAGGTAGGTTTTGTGCTGGCTCGGGAGAAAATTTTTCTCGACCGGCTCTGTCAACTTTGTCCTTTTGGGGTTATCACTTGTCATGTGAACGGGTTAGCTGCTCGGTGAATTGATTTCGAACGAATCGGAGATACGGTGGAGATCCAATCAGAAATGTATTGTTTTTGGATGTTTTTTTTTCGTATATTTGTTTGTTCAAGTAAATCTTCCCAAACAAACTTCATTTATTGTTTTCTAACGTTCTTAAGATTTTATAAATAATTTCAATAAGTTTTTTATCTAATGTTTTGTTTAATTAACTAACAAAATCGAACAAAAAGCCCATCATGCGATAAAAGAAGCTGCGGCGTACTGTCAAGAACAATAGTGAACTTTTATTATCACATCTTGACTCAATTAGACGGAATTCTAGAGCGAACACTAACTGCCGAAGCGAAGAACCCATGGTGGAATAAATTGGTAATCACTATCGAACAACATCCGACACATGCATGCCGGCATTTCGAAACTTGCCAAAGTGTCGAAAGTTGTCCCATACAGAGCGCCCAAACTTTTGTTCCAACTTTCACCAAATGTCACTTAAGGACGACACATTGAGTAATATGGTAATGCTTCAAAAGGCATACCCAGCTGCCGGAAACCGGTTGTTTATCGTATGGGAGTTTTTTCATCGGTTTCCTGTGCCCTTTATATGTATTTCCCTGCTCATCGGTGACGGCTTCTGGCTGGGAAGCACTAAGCCTTCCAGCTGTTCCCATGCCCCAACAGAGGGACAAGTAAACGAAGGGACCAGAAGATAAGACAGCCCTCTCGCCGAATGCTTGTGTTATTTTTATCGCAAAACTTTCACTAAATTATGGACATGTGACAGGTTTTTGGTGATGTTCCCTGCTCCCTGTAATAGTTGATTGTTTTGAATGTACGATTAGCTAACGATAATTTTCGTTTGACGAGCGTCGGAAATGGTTCGTACGATAATGACTGTTTTGGCGTAACTTATCACAATTGGCCGTGTTCTTTTCGGTGCGTTGATTTGATTGGGTTTTTGCTTGTTTGAATTTATTTCATATTTTCTTTGAAAAAAAAAAAGAGCTAAATTCGAAGAAAATGTGTTACAAAATTGTCTGGAAGTATAATTTCTGCATTGTGCTGCCCTTAAAATCTGAGTTTTTCCAAGGATTCTTAGAATCGTCTTATCTATCGCTGCCCGTAAACCGAACCGAATCACACTAAGCTGACCGAAGCTGATGATGTGCGGAAGATATTACACACTGACCGAAAGGAAAGAAAATAAACGGCTACGAACGGTCGGCGTATCGTTCTGGGCAGATCTTCAAAACAGCCCTGTCCGGACATTCGGAGCCCCAAATCTCAAGACGGCCACACAGCGCCACAATCGAAATCGGATTAAATTTCCAGTCGACTGAAGCTGCTGTTGCAGGTTTTTTGAATCGGGTTCCTTTCCAATCGGACGAACCAGGCGATTCCGAGACTTTCTTGAAGTCCCAGGCAGGCTCGTGACGGTCATTCTGGGAGATACGGAGCGCACCGGGTGGCTGGCGTATGTGAGCCGAAACTGTGCCCGAAAACGGAACGAAGAAATCAATCACTTTTCCGGCTGCCGTCGTTCCGTAAAACGTGGTTGGAAAATGTGCTTTCGCCAGTGCCGGGCGCTGGGCAGCTTCGTATGAAGTTTTTTCTTTCTTTCTTTTTTTGTGAAAAGCAAATCTGTTGGCCCCCTGGTTGTTCCGGCCGTTCCGAAAAGGTGAATTTATTGCACCGAGTTTTTGGGTTATTGGGAATGGTAAAAAAGAAGAAAAAAACACCCAAACCTTCCAGCGTATGATCGATTCCTTAATCTTCTTCGTGGTCCAAGGTAGTGTGTGTGTGTGTGTGTGTGTGTGTGAGTGTACATTTTAGCCAAATTCAATGGAAAAGATTTCGGAAAGTGCCGGACATGAAAATGATTGATTTTAGCAATATGGAGCGATAATGTGGGTGAAAACAGAGTTCTCGATTTAAATAGAATTACCAATTATAAAGACGGATCGAATTGTTCCAGATTTATGCTTAACCCTGTGTGCTGGGGATTCATATTTTTATTATATTTCAGGCGGCACGTGTTAAAGTAATCAAAAATGTGTGGAGAATTATGATTTGGAACGAATGGAACGAAATATTTAGTTTGTCGCCTATAAAGATTTGATATTGAAAAGCGATCAATTGTGAACGCATGATTTGTAGTTTACAATGAGTGGTTTAGTTTTGGAAACATATAAAAAATGATCATTGATATTTATTATAAAATATATTACTTTTAAACAACAGCCGAAACAAAATAAAAAGCTAAAGCAAATTGGGTGACCTTGATCAGTCCCTTTTTTCATTCATGTGGTATGCAATAATACATCATTCTATAATTTACTCATTCATATTGCATCATAATTTTCTTGTTTCACAACTCCACTCTTCTGGGCACTGATAATACCAGAATTTAATGCATTGTGGAAAATGTGGAATAATTCTACATAAAACTAATATTCATTTCTTTGCACCAAAACAAAGTATTTTCCCTAATTTCCCTAAAAACATGCTCTCTTTCATTGTTTATACCAGGTGATTCAAGGATCAATCGCTGTCAATCGCATTTGAACGTAAATAAAATGTCTTTATTTGTATATACCTTTTGATTCAATGATTGAAACAGTCACTGTCAACTGTTTTTGCACGTAAATAAGTCAATTATTCTTATGGGTGACAAGTAACATGTTTCCAAGTAACGTATTTTACCACTTTTATTCACTTAATTCGTGACACACACTTCTAAAACCTTAATTTTCAAATCTAACGGCGTTGTAAATCAAATATTTGTTGAAGGACATTGTTTGCAAACAGTTGAAGCAACGGGCTTTAATTTGAGTTTCTAAAGTTCGTGGTAATGTTAACATAGGAATTCAAAGTAACATGTTTGTTAGGACAATATAGAGATAAGTTCAGATGAATTATATTCGAAATCGTTAGTGACTGAACATCTCCAATAATGTAGTGATTAGATATGTATAATAAAAGTACATTAAATTCGTAGTAAAAAATAAAGACAATATTCACATCCACATACGTTCGATTTTCCCCACAAATATCCCCTTTGCTAATTTAAACTTAGCAATATGAATAGTTTGGTTCTCTTTTAGAAAAATGTCATATAAAATTTATTTTCGTATCTATCCAAAGATCTTTCAAAAAAACATGTTGCTGAACTCGTTTAACGTGGACCTATAAGTTTTGCTTCACTCAAAGCATATGGCAGCACAAAATGCTCCACCAAAGTTCCATCAGTCTGTGTTCAAAGCGTCCACAAAACGCCATGCTGCAAATAAGGATATCCGCCTACAACGAAAGGCTGGGATGCGGCGAGTAAATTACGTTGTATAAGAAATTAATGCAATCGAGACTTTTCGTGCACGTTACACGTTCGCCTGGCTAGTGCTGTTCGCCCGGTTTTGTGCCAGGATTGGCAGGTTTTTGGCAAGTTTTTGCCGATGATTATCGTTCTGTGCCGTTGGCACAGTTGATGGGAAGACCGAACAGGTTCTACCGGGGGAGAATTACGGGGGTCGAAAATGCTTCACGAAATAGTGCACGGGACACACCGACGATAGATCATGTGCGAGACCGTGAAGGGTGAAACTAAATTATATCAGCATCCAACCCGAGCAAAACCCCAACCTTCCCACTTGTCGTCTGCCCGTCGGCAGTCGCGATCTCGTCAGCATTACGTTCTTCATTAACGTACCCATGTGCCGGTGGCACATGAAAGTGCGTAGGCACTTCGGGGCATCCTCAGGATTCGCAGCCGTGGCGTAATAGGGCGCTTGGTGGCGTGCGAGACACAAAACTCAATCACTTACGGTACACGGCTCGTGTGTGTTTGCCGTGTTCGGCATGCCCGCATGCCCTTGTTCGGTGCGCTCGGATGGTGCGCCGGTGGCAAAAATTCGCACTCGATCAATATTGACTGTCAATTTGGAAGCTCACAAAATCGAATCTTTACCGGCATGCCCTTAATGCCACCATGTTGGAAGTAGGCTTATGGAAGGTGGGTCTCTCGTGGAGGGGCCCGACGCGGTTTGCAACCCATTTCGGAACCCATTGTCTCGAAGACGAGCCTTTTTGCACAGAACCCGGGGCACCGTGGCCTGATGCCTGCACCCGTAGGCACGTGATTTATGCCGGCGAATAGCTTTTTCTATTTAAACAGTCGCTTGCCTTTTTTGTTGGGTTGCGTGTGCGTGTGGGCATGATGTTTGGCGCACAGTTTGCGATGATGGCTTACGATAGATGCGCCGAGCTGGAAGCGTAAATCAATCGTGTTGACGTTCATCGGTGAGTGTGTGAATGGTGCACGACCTTTGCTCCACACACACACGCACAAACACATTTGCCAGCGCCGAGCAATCAATTTGGGGCCGGCCATTATTGATGCATGCATGCGCGTGTATCCTTGGATGAGTGTTTTTTTCCTTCATTGTGTGCGTGTTATCATTCCTGCATCCTTTTTCCTTGTGTCAGTGTGTTGGCAGCTAGGCGCAACCGTTCCGTAATTAACTTATGTAAACGCAATTGATGAAGTGATGGAGTTTATTTTTACTTTTCGTAATTTTAAGTTCCACCTGTTGTTTTTTTTTGCGCATTTACAGAGCGCCCCTTTTTACCGGGGATGATTTTTCAATCGGAAAAAGTGCTTATCACAGAAGTTAAAAGCGCTCCTAATTGGGGCACCCGTGGCCCCTGTTGGTTGATCGGTTGATTGGCTGATTGATTGATTGAAGGGAAGATTTTGCCAGAACAGAATGCTTCCCAATGTGTGCATGTGATTGGAAATGTGTTAAAATGCTAGCATTTATTTTAGGTTAGCATTAATTGGAAGAAGTAAAGTACGTACATTGCTGCATAATTTACATTTACTGTGTGATAGTTAGAGGATTCAATATAGTAAAAAAAATAAAAATTAAAATGGAAATGAATAGTAATTTTTGAAGTGAAGAGAACCGAACGAGTGAGGCGTTGGTTTTGAAATTTACGAGAGTTTATTTCAGCGAGCATGTTGGAAAAGCCAAGTTCTTGGCGCCATTTTTTTCATCACTTTTTGCTTATCTGTCAAAAATAAAATTAAAAAAAAATTCGAGCATTTGCAAGGAAATCGTTAATTAGTCTTGAAAACGGGATCGAATAAAATGTCTTGTTCAGTTTCTATTTTGTACCGATCATGCAATAAGTTATGAAAATTATAGTTAAAATCAACATTTCTTTCTCTTTGTGATTCTTTTCTATCACCTAGTGTGGTTTGTAAAATGATTAATTTTTTCAAATTTATATTCTGGATTTTATAGCAGTGAAGTTGATCACAATCTGGTTTACATTCTTTGATTTATTCAGTAATCAATATATTTAAGTGTTTAAGGGATGAAATAAGAAAAAAATATTACTGCCTTTCTTGAAGTAGTCCACGAGAACAATAATCTTAATAAAATGAGTATTATGTTTTATTAAACAACTCGCTAAATTATATGACACACATGGCAAGTATGTTTGTAGAAATCACATTTTAAAGCCATGTTTATTGGTATTTTTTCAAATTTTCATATTTGAGACTGATAATCATTTACAAGGTCAATATATACGGAGCTGTAAACTGCATTTCTAAGTGTCCAGACAATTTCATTACAATCAAAGTCAAAAAACATAGCGATTTGTTATTTTACTATTAAAAATATCTTAATAATAAAGATAATTTTTAAAAGTAATTAATTATAATGCATTTTTGCGTTCCATTTTCAATATTATCCTTTTCCTATTTGTACAATTAGCCAATAAAGAAATCAAATACGAGCATAAATAAAGGATTGCATCGGTAATACAAAAAAAAAGTGTATTCACTTCTAATGAGTTAGAACGATGAAAGGTGCAAAGCTTATCATTATTTTAAATTATAATTATTTGCCATTTTCTTGCTGCCCATCCATCGTGCTAATGAAAGGTAGGAACACACTTTTTTTTGCTATCGATGTTCCAAATGAGGCAAATTAATTGTACTTTGTGAGATTTCCTTCCCCAAAATGGCCCCAACCAGTCGCCCCGGTTTGTCGGGTTGGGCCACTAATGTGAGTAACAGCAGCAAGAAACCGACCGTTACGCTATCACTCCGGTTAAAGTCAAACCCGGAGCCGACAGGACGCATCCGTCCCAGAAGGGTTACGCTTGGCACCAGGATAATCGTAAAGAGTATCCTCATTACAGCTCAAAGCTGACCGGTGGACGGTGATTTGTCAGCACTTTTTCGTGGGGGCTGAATAACTCCCCCAAATGCCGGGGGAATCCCTGTGAACCGGTGCGATCGGGGCTGGCACGAAATGGGCCACTTGCCACCGTTCAATCTCCCGTGGGGATGGTTCTTTGGGGCGCGTCGGGTTCAACCGCCTCCGCTCAGCTTTTAATGACCGGCATTATTCGGGGCTGAAGAGAAATCCCAAACCGGGACCGGTTTGCGAAAGAAGGCATCTTCAGGTGAATGATAATTATGAGCACCGTCCTTAAAGGCCTTCCGTGACCCTTAGCGTGATGCTTTAAGTGTGAGGAAACGTTAAAGCCGAAGCCTTGGTGCACCACCATATCCGTGTCGATTTTTGATTCCATTGACTTTAAGTAAATTCTGTGGTTAAACGACTAGTGTATTATTAGACAAAATTGCAACTTCTTTAGCTGGAGGCACCAGAGAGAAAAAAAAAGCTGTTTGCGTTTGCCTCACTGGGTGCCAAAAACGTTCTCGCTGTGCCGTGTTGTTAATATTTCAAACTTTTCCCAATCTAATCACGCCCGCCGTGCGTATCCGCTGGGAATGGCGAGAAAACATTTCCCATCACTGTCAACCTAAGCAAACAACTTCTCGGGGAACAAAATGCCGGCCACGGACGCGTGTTTGAAAATGCACGCGAACAACTTACAGCTTACGGTACGCGGCTCGAACCGGGGGGTTTTTCGCTGCCGATGGCAATTAGTATGGTTGGAAAAATCAACATTATTATCATCGTCAACGTCAACGTCACTACTGGCAGTGCCGGCCCATTCCCAAAAGTACCGAGCCCGGCCAGTTGTGGGCCGCAAGGTTCTTCGTGGGCGTGGAAGAACCTTAAACAAAAAAGAAGCAAGTTCCCAAAAAACTTTCCATCACCCTCCTGGCCCGTCCATTCTCATCGCTTTGTACGGGGATGACACCAAGGCGCAAACAGCGGGCACCGCCGAAAATTGTTGCGAACAATTAATTTGCTGTCTGCCAATTGTGGTCCAAGTTTGTTTATCAAATAATAAAACCTTTCAACCGCCCTTCGGTGTTGGCCCATCACCATACGTAGATGACCAGGGTTGAGATGATGGGTTTTGGCGATCGATGCCACCCACCACGAAACCCCGGTGCAGTGCTTGCGTTGGGAGGGGGCATGATTTTGACTAGAAATTATATCAATAACGGGTGGTTTGGGTCACCTTCGTTGCGATACAATCTGTGTTTGATTGTGGTCAGAGCAAGTATTGCGAGAGAGAAAGTTGGCTACAAACGCTTCGACACAATGTACTTTACGGTAATTGACTTAGATTGGAGTGTTGTGAGGGCGAAGAATGCTATCGAAGTTTTGCCTCCGGGGGTACTACGAGAAAGAACGATTGAATTTCGATGTTGTTTTGCTTTTTCCAGAGCAAAGGCAAGTCAAAATGAAGGTGAAAAAGTTCTAAAACAACAACAAAAGTACAATCCATTTACGAGCTGTTCCCTCAAATAGCAATTCGGTTTCATCTTAATTATTCGAGTTTTGGGGAACACTAGCTCAGCATTGGCATAGTTGCAGTGAGAGTGAGTTGACCATATCTGTTTTTGATTGTACCAACTTGTGCCACCATTGGTGATTTTTTTTTGGTGCTAAAATCAGATTGGAACATACAAATAACTGCTTGATTCGTGTCAGATGATTCGTGTTGATGTGTTGTTTATGACGTGCAGTTATAGTTTTGATTACTTGTTGTAGTCATAATCTAAGTGAAGGGCATAAGTGAAATACGACCAAGAAACAATGAAACACATTAAAATATTAACTCAAAACTTGTAAACATTTTAATGCATGTAGGAATAATTAAAACAGCAACGTGTAAAGCATGAAATTATACTAAAATAATATTGGCGATACATCATTAACCTCTGCAGAAATAGTTGGGCCAAGATTCTTTTAAATCGTTCTTCATATTTTTTATGCTTTTTTATATTAATGGATCTTTTTTCAAATATTTTATAATCTACATCATTTTCATAAGTTTTTTTTTACAAAAAGTATTAATTTAAAAATAATTACTAATATGCCATAGTTTAGTTGTAACTGAGCATATGACATTTAAAACAATCGACGGTGTGATGCCAATTGCCGACCTTTAGGCGCTTAACTTACTCGACTCGCTTAACTTAAGCTGTGCATTCCGTGTGCTCCAGTGCATTATGAAGAACGCAATCATGGAAACAGTTTACTTTAGCTACCATTTTTCTCATTGCACAAACTTGCTTCCGAAACAGTCAAATATTATCTTAATCTTCGTCGTGAAAATAATTACTCTACATGGGGATTTTTTTTTTCTCACGTTCTCTTCCTGATACCCTGGTTAAACTATACCAAACGGGCAAACATTCAAACCACGACTGTGCACACTCGGGTGTGCAGTTAATGGGCAACGAATCCACAAGTGTCCAACGGTTGGAAGGGAGCAGCATGTCAAGCATTCGTGCACTGTTTTCATTCCATTTCTACGTCCCTTGTGCGATGGTTTATGTTGTTCTTTTGCCCCGGTTAACCTCGGCACGGGTTTGCCGGTGTTGAAGGAGTATCGTTTGCCGAGCCGAAACCGCACCGACCGAACGGGCCACAGAGCTGCTTGCGCAACAGCAGGTGTGTCCTCATTCGGCAAACGTTTACTTTAACAAATGAGTGATGGTCCCACATTCCCTTGGTGTCGTGGTTTTTTATTTATCGAACGTAGCGCGAGGTTACTAATTTTCTTTTGTCATTCTGAACCGTCATAAAGCGTGGGCATTATGATTTATAAAATCATTTAATTCAATAAGTGAATAAATTATTGAAGGATATAATTCACGAAAGATCTGAAGATCATAAAGACCCTGTACCGTCAATTATTCACTTACTTATCCAAACAGATTTGAACAGATTTCACAACAAGAGTTCGGTGGTCGACGGGTGGTCTGTCTTGCTATTCAATTTGATCATCATCATCATCAGCAACGGTTCAAAGGGGATAAAAGGCTCAAATGAAACGCATAAACAAACAAACAAACCATTCGCAGCCATATTGCACCATACACACACACACACACGCGCACACACACACACACACACACACACACACACACACACACAAACACCTACCGAGGTAAACAAATAAACAAACAAACAATCATTCAAAACTGGCAAACAGTTTAGTGTTTTGAAAAAAAGAGAGAAAAATTCAAAGCAGTTCTAGAGCCGTTTTGATGTTTCTTGATGCATAGCAAAAAAATGATGAATATTAGATAAAATTTTAGTTTTACTTGATTATACAGCATGTGCCATAATTATGAAACTACATCTTTGTAGAAAAAGGCGAACAAATAAATAAATAAATAAAAAAAGATGTTTTGTAATGTTGTAAGTTATTTAACTGGATAGCTCATTTTAATATTTGTATACACAACTTTTGATAACTTCATTTCTGAAACAGATATTTTTTCTTAAATCTTAATATATTTTTTATTTTTTTATGTTAATTATTTATAAATCTTATATTTTTCTAGTTAAACAGTTTTTCTCAACAACATATCTTAAAATCTTAAGATCTTGATGCATTTATATTTCTTTTCAATATGTTATGCATGTAAGTTTCATATCAAGTTTTCAACGCTTCAAAACAAGTGTCAACATTGTATAATAAATTGCAAAAATGAAATCCGTTAATTATAACTTCGTAGCACATCGTTGTTATCTATCGTTTCAACTTGGTCTCTTCTTCTAGAGAAAAACAAAAATAAACAAGCAACCTTATAGCTACGCTGCGGACTGTACATTCATCTCCATACAAGGCATGTGTCTACGAGTTGGGTGCTAAACACATTTAAATTTTAAAAGCAGTTTCATCGCAACGTGTCACGTGCAAAAGAGAGCGGACAGAAACGAAGCGAAGGCTTTGTTCCCTATCATTATCTTCTGCCAGCTGTTTCGCTCGTACTAACCGAGCTGTACCGGTTAGTTTTCACACACACGGTCGCGTTACCCCATCTTGTCACACACACACACACACACATACATACATACACGCACAAGGATGCGACGGTGCGCCCACAGCAACGATGGTCAATATCGACGTGGAAGCGTCCGTCGCTCGCTGTGTGTTCATAATTGACGGCTTTATGGCCATTTTGGCTGATACTTTGCACTTAATTGCACGCTTAAGCACGCTCCTTTTGAGCCCGTTGCCGGGTAAGCGGAGCCCAGGAAATGCGGACCAGGATATTTGATCGTGGCAATCTTGGGCGACTTACACGGAGGCTTCAAGATGGGTGCTGGTGCTGGGTGGGCAACCAAACCAAAAAAAAAAGAAAGTGCACTAAGTGGTAATGGGATATGAGTTGCAAGTGGAAAGTTTCGCTGGTGTTAGGAAATGGGTGATTATTTAACTTGTTACGGGCAATAGTGGGATGTGGCGATGTATGCAACCAAGGCCACAAATGATAGCTGTTTGTATCCTTCACAAATGCATCACACATTCATTTTTGTTATGCTGAAAGTGAAAACATTTTCCCTCGTAACTTCATTAACAATATACATTAAATATATTGAATCGTTTCTCTCACACCAAACAATATAATTACTTGTTATTGCATCAAGTGCCTTCCCATGTATATATATATATAGATACATCCAGTTCCAAAACAGCACCAAACAGGCGTGAGGTGAAAAGCTCTTTGATTTACTGCGAAGGATTAGCATGGGCATGGCAAAAGCATTACTGCCAATAGAATTTACTGCTGCTGCCGGGTACTGCTGTATCGGGGGATCAAACTGGCAGCCGTTCGATTTACGGGCCCGATCACCGATACCGTCCCGAAAGCATCCCGAAAGCGTCACCCGGGAAATAGAAAACAGATCCCTGAGCGCTCGTAACGCTGGTTGTTTTTTTTCTTCTTTTGGTTCTTTGTTTTTGGTTAGCTTCAGTGTGACGTTTGGGTCGTTCCGCCGTTGCTGTTTGAAGCACCTGATTGAGTATGTTTACCGGCACGTAGGCATCCCTCGCCTCCTTGTGATGGTTCCACCGTAGGAAGGAAAGAAAAAGGGCCGAGGGGTTGGTTCCCCCGGGAGACGGTCGCGGTGCGAAAATCATGGATGCGCAGACTAACCGAAGGCACGTTCGTTCCATTAGATTTCTGTTATCGGTTGGATCTGTGTCACCGGCGAGTATGTAAACGAGCATCCATTTTCCGGGATCAGTGAGTGGAAATCCATCGCCAGCGCCAACGGGGATGGAATTTTTTAACCAAAATTTCCGCACTTTCTGGCTCGTGCTGGCGTTGCGACAAACAACGCGACCGGGGCAACGCGTCCCGGCTTCACCGTAAGCGAATGGTTTTTGGTTAAATTATAGCGCATGATTTTATAGAACCTCGTTCTAAGTGATTCATGGCACGGCCGTCAGTACCGGTAACCTTGAAAGCTCGAAATTCGTTTAACCGAACCCGGGGGTGTGTGTTTGGGGCTGGTTGTTTTTTTTTTTTTGGCGAGGCGAGCAAATTTGGTCGAACGATAAGAAAAATGACAAATAATGCTAAAGAGTGTGTGTGCGCTATTAAAATTGATGCAAAGTGCGGTGGGCATGATCATTATCTATGGTAAGTGGGCATGAGCACAAGGCGAAACTATTCATATTCGGTTGGTTGTGAATATAATATAAATAAATAAATAAACAAATAAATAGGACTTCCTTAGTTACTTCCATCGATGCAAATTTCGTTTATACTTTTTGAAACTTTTAATTAAAAAAATAATTGCATAACTTAACTAAACCGATAATTACTAATCCAAGAATCTCATATGTTGTACAATAATCTTACTGAGCGATTAGATCTTCAAACTCAGGATTGTTAGAAACCACGTACCACGTATTTCTTGCATAAAAGATAACGTTATTTATATTAACAAAATGCTGGAATGTGATGGAATTTAAATTATGTTCATTACTGTAGAAATAATTTTCAGTTAACGGGTTTTCAAACCTAGTTTTTTCGTGCAATCTTTAATAAATTAGGTAATAAATTTGGTAAATTTGGTAAAAAGACCTTTTCATCGTATGTAATGAGCATTTCTTAACCTACTACAAATTATTTAAAGAATGACAGTAAATTTATTAATTTATACTGAAAGAGATATTTCGTTTTCTTAACTATAGAAAAATAATTAGTTATTTTCTGGGCTTGCCATAACATAATTTTGAATCGAAGTCATTTGAGCATTTAATTATCGAAATAATTTAAATTACTGTTGGATCCTAATATTGCAAATAACTTTATTTTTAATAATCTGATTAACAAACAACAGTGAAACATTTTGTTACATTAACATAAAGTTTTAAATAAAATTTTTTTTTAGTCTATTGCGATGGACATCATTTAATTTACCGATTATACATTCACGATGTGTTTTAAAAAATCTAAAATTCATTTACAGCATTATACTTTTATTTATACATAACAAAAACATTATACCCAACAAAATTTAAAATCTTTTGTTTAATTTAATTGAACTATTAAATCACATCCGTTACTAATTTTGTACATACCAGTACATACCAGCACAGTGGAATATTGATAACAAGCATTTACCTGAAACGAAAACGGAAAAGAAACTCTTGCTTTAGTTAATGTAATTGATTCTCATCATGTAGAATGGTACACAACATTGTACAAAAAAGTCCCCGGCTCTAGCCAAACCACAAACAAGTTAACAACACGACCTCATACAAATGAATGTTCTGTTCTGCATCTAGCTTAACCACCTGCTAATGGGAGAAAGAAAAAGGAAAGAAGGAAAGAAAACATGGCCCGGCCAAGAATTAACAGCATCCGGAGAATGTTTAATTAAAAATGCATTACTTCCGCTTCATGAAATGGCACTGAATCGAAAAACCACACCAGAAGAATTCTCTCTTCATTGAGAGGAGCGACACACAAAAAAAAACACTCTCGAACGGACGAACGAAACAATCTACCGCAGGAAGAAGTAAAATCATTAAGTGTCAACTAGAAACGTATGAAACAAGCTGACCGCATGCATGATCTGGTTCAGAACTTGTTATATTTTTTGTGTGTTTGTGTAAGTGCAGGCTCATTTGACAGTTCAGCTGGAAGTGCTAGATTTACATGAGACGATCTTCGCTCCGTTGCGATTGAAGTAATTATCAAAACGGGAAGCGACAATCACACACATGCCCACAAAGAAAACACTTTGAAACGGCCGGAAATTGCGGTGGACAGCAGGCACTCAGCTTCAAGACGACACACATGAATGAGAATGTCCGGAAGGCTGGCAAGCCATTGCCCATCCGGTTCGGTTCGGCTGCTTCAAGATTGTTTGCTTAAAGAAGGGTAGCTTTATCAGAGTGAAATTTTATTAAAATTATTAAATCTCCCCGTAGTTGGAAACAATAATACCCACAGGATGGAACTTTTTGCTGTAGAGATGTCTTGGCATAATATTTGCAATATGAATAACATTAAAAGCGAGCGTGCGCTTCAGCTGTCCGAGGAACGAGGGAAACAATGAATAAACTGACGGTTAGAACAATCTGTGCGGTCTGCTGGTGACTATTTGGTAAGGAGAGCAAACCGCGTTCCAGATGGGCTACTGAAGCTAAACGGCACACGCCACAAAGTAAGCGAAAAAGTAAGTAAGATGGGAAAAATTCTTTCCATACTCCTGCGGGAAATCTTTCGGTTTGCAAAACTCTTCCATTGCTCGGACGGTTACAGAGGTCGGGCTGGAGCCGGCACAATACAAGCAGCAGCAGGAACCGCCAGTTCAAGTTCTGTTCGATGGGTTGTCACAGCCACCGGGAAGCGCAATCGTAACTCCTAAGACTATTATACTTTGACCAAGCACGCGAATCACTGGCAGTGGATCGAAATGCGGTGGACCGCACCAGGAATAGCAAAGAATTTTATACCACTACTGCTGCTGCTCCTTGTGTTGGGATGAAGTTCCTTCGTACCCAAAAAATAAAAAAAAACGGGAACTGTAGTGGTTTGTTTTCCATTTCGTAACAATTCCCCTGTTCGGTCACATCCAAATGCCCCGACCGCGTTGAAGGTCAGCAGTGACGATCGGTGGGAAATGAACAAGTTTGGTACGCATTATTTTCTTCTTTGTCCGAGCAGCAACGGTTCCGTCCCGGGTGAATTGTTATTGTGGGTGACAGCTGAGCAAATAAAGTGCTTGGGCGAGTGAAGTGCTGCTTTACCGGGACCGGAGTGCGAGACAAACACCTTCCAATCTGATTGATTTGCAGATGTTCGGGTTTTTTGATAAAAGGAAGGAAGAGGAAAAAATGTTCTTCATTTAATCTTTTGGAATGAAGAGGTAAAGATGGTAAAAGATACACACGCTATTCACCAATTGGTTTATCTTTTCTTCTCTTATGTGTTGTAAGGAAGGTAGTTTAGACATTTTTGTTTGCATATTGACGATGGTAAGTATAATTTACACTGAACATTTTTTTATTCATTTTAAATTTAATTTTATTTCTATTGGAACATTCAATTATCCCTAAATGTCTAATTATTAACATGTTAATTATTTTTTAAATTATTCTTCTAGGTTTTTTTGATTGCCTGTTTTGGTTTGATGGTTTTTTTTATTTTGATCATTTGGTTTAACCATTTTGATCGCAGTGTGAGCATATTAATTTTAGAAAGACACATTTAGGAATTGAAATCGTTTCTTTTATGGCTTTCGCTGAAATGTCAAAAGCATTGAGAAAGCAAATTCTCTGAGCAATAAATTGCGTTTAGGTTACACATTATTGGTATTCACTAAAGTATTACTGCTGTAGCTCTTTGCTGGTTATTTTAAGACTGATTTTGATAACATACAATGAGTTAAAATCTCAAGTACAATATATAATAATATTTTTAATAATGATTATGATTTATTTAGATAAATGTTGATGCAAATGTGATTGTATTTGTAGTTTTTGAAATATGTTTACTACATGGTTGGTTATGGCATACTTTTATATCCATTCGCTCGGTAAACTACATTTTATTTATTGTAAAAAATATTTATTTTATTTAAGTTATTTTCCCGAGGATGTTGTCTACTTATTACTACCTCGACCATTATGGTAGCCCCTACTGTAAAGAAAGGTTAGGTTAGGTCCAGATTAGATGATGTTAAGACAAACTTTTCTTTGCTTCCACAGGAGCTTCCTGGAAATCTTTTCTGGAGAGTACATCATCTATAATGTATGCAATGTTGAGCACTATGATAAACGTTAGCAACCGATGACTGTATTAAAAAATATCTTAAAAAGGCATTGAAAACCCATTATTTCAATCATTAAATAATGCATAATATCTCGCACGAAGCTTCTACACAGAGAGAAAAAGATTTTGAAGTTTGACAGAGCAGTGAAGTAACAGACATAAACGGATTTCTAAACTTGACAGTTTAGTAAATCACTAAAATCTTCAACTGGCAAGTATAAACGAAATTGAAACAGGATATTCACTAATATTCAATATCCGATGTAATATAGCATCTTGAGGACTACCTGATTGAAATTAGTATAGTCTCGAAGAGTTGAAAGTAGCTACAAGTAGCTGCAAGTATCTAAGCCATACAAAAGGACATTCTATAATTGCATAGATTAATACACTATTGCCCTTTTCATTATCCATTGGAGACAAACCATCATCCGAATAAGAGATGATGCAAATAGTAACAATGCCGATGGGAAATAATTCTTACCATATAGAGTCAATCTTACTTAGCATCTGTTTAGCACAAACCCTGGGACAGTGCTTTATCGCTATCGGAAACTGTTTTCCCCAAAAATTTCTAACCTGCCTTCCGCTGCACGTTAATCATCATCAGCTGCAGGAAGAAAAAAATGTAACGAATCTCCATTTTAATGAGGTCATATTTCCATCACCATTTAATCCATCTTTTTCAAGATTAGCACATGATGACTGTTGGCAAAACCGGCTGGAAGCATCACCATCGCCAGTTCTAGGTATCGTCACCGCCCGGGTAATGAGCAGGGATTATTAATTCTTTCACTGTCACATTCCTAGAGAGCCAACTTAAACATTTTATTTTTTTCGTGCTTTGCTCAACCGAAAAAATACTGTTTGCCTGACACACAAAAAAAAACAGCTCTCGAGGGGAAAAAATGTGACGGCCGCGTCCTGTGCCGAATTGAAACGTTCGCCACGGCCAAGTGGCAAAGTTACAATCGTGCGCTCACGAGCGCTCATCATTTATTTTCTTAATTTATTTAATTTTCTATCAAAAAATGGTACCACCGGACAAGTTTTTCGCGGCGACCATCACACACACACACACCGCGTGTCATGGCCGCCCGGACAGTGCGAGGCCGTGAAACGAATGGAATGAAGATTAATGCCTGTGTACGAACGGCAAAAATTAGTGTTTCGTCCTTCGCGGGTGTATCAACCGGCGGCAAACACCATTCGGAGGCAATTTGCGTATCCTAAACCAGCAAGGAAAAACGGTTTTTCTTTCAGCCTAACATTCCAGTGACCGGTTTGGGAATGATATAAGGTACAGGGCGGAATATTTTTTCAAGTCCCGATTCGTGAACGCGAATCGCGAACCGGGACGGCAGGACGACAAGTGAAAACAAAAATGCTAATTCATGAAAACGTTTTGCGGAGCTTTTCTGCGGTGGTACCGAGGTTCCACGTTCTTGCGGTGTGGTGAGTGAAAGTGAAAAAAAAAGGAAACTTAAATACACCCAGCCACAGAAAACATGGCAGCATCTCTTATCGCACAATCGCACTTTATCGCATATCTTGGCGCACGTAAAAGCCACACCATTTCATAAGTTTATTCCAAGCAGCGGAAGTCGTTCCCGGTTCGGTGGCCGGTGAGACGGAAACTTGTGAAGGAGAGGGAGTAGAGGGGGGAAGGGAATAATCTGAGAGAAAGGTTCGCCTGTGACCGTAGCCAGCTGGTTTCGGTGCTGACCCCGAAGTTCAGCGCCGTATTCCGTCAATCTCCGTATCTCCGGCAAAAAAAAACCTATCTTTGTGGTGGTGGCGCTATTTTTCGCTATTTGGAAGTTAATTAAAATTAATTCGCTGAATTGAAAACTCTACGCCGACCAAGTCCGACGTGAAAACCGGGGCCAGGTAATTGCTATGCGGTGGAAAATTAAGTCGACCGAATGGGCAAAATCCACTGGGCGGGGTAGTTTTGGTTTGAAAAGAATTTTCACCGCAAAAATGTAGCAGCAACGGACAGAACAGTGCTGGCCGTTCTTTATTAATATAAGACATAAAAGTGGTGAAAATGGTTCACTCGTGTCGCTGGCATTTTTCTGCACACGAAAAAAAACTCTGCCCAACGGCAAGTTTGTTGCCCATTTGTTTCACCTCCAGCTGCAGCCATGAACCGTGCCCAACTTCAAATATGCCTCATTGTTAAAATGTTCTGCATCGCGAAAAAACGGCGACTCATCATTATGCGATTTCACATTTGCCGAAAAGTTGTCCATATTCATAAAGGTGTGCACAGTGTGCAAGAACTTACGCCGCAGGATGTGGATGTGCGCACCGTGAACGTTCTGCATCCGCATGTACGTCGAAACCGTCGATCTTTCTAACCCATTTTGCTGTGCGGATTGCATACCTTCGGGAGGTTCCCACAGAACCGGTTCGGGAATGAGTCTTCGCGATGCAAGCTGTACCGTGTTGCACACGTCCCATTCATCCGGTGCAGTGCAGCATATTCATTCATGCATGCAATTATAAAAATGACTGCAGTGTTGCGATTGCATTTGTTTCCGATGAGCGTTTTTTTTTTGTTTCGACCCCTTGCGTGGCTGTACCGTCACGCTTCACGATACGTGCATAACGCGACCAGACAAGATGCGGTTTGCGAGGGCTTCTTTGCAATCGCAACGCACCATTTTGTTCGCGTCGGCGTCTGGACTTTACGTTTTACGACCCTCATCTGGAGGAGCAACCTGCGCCGGGTCAGTAAGGTAATGTATCTTCTTCGGTCCTCCACACAGCCCGGGAGAAGTTCTAGTGCTTGTGTGGGTATGGTTTCCGGGGGGTTTCAGCAAAAGAACGAAAGGAAAGAGAGAAAAAACTGGTTGACTGACGGTGTCTTCATGATCACGCGCGGAGTCACGCAAAGGTGTTTGAGTGTTCGGGCATGGGGTGCCGTTTTTTTTTCCTGCTGTTTTGTATGCACCCCACACATCTCGTTACAACTTTAATCCCATTCCTGCTGGTAGTTAAAACAGTAGCCACGCTTCTTAGATAACACCGTCACACTAGAGATGCGCACTTGTTCGAGCGACTAGCCCACAAGCAAGCCGAAGTCTCGCACTATGCCACATCTTAGGGTGGAGTTGTTTTTTGTTTTTGTTACGTGTATGTCTGTTTATGTGTGTTGGTGTTCGTCTTCTTCTTTATCTCCTATTTCCACCTGCCAACTTCACGATCGCGATGACTAACGCGATGGCACTGAGAAGAGGACGCGCGATAAGTATGCAAACAAATACGAAAGGCAGCAGACATCGAAACCATTCTACAACCACCAAGTTCGCTACCAACTAACCGCGAAACTTGAACTCGTGGGAGTTTTTTCGGCGGGCTGGATGATTCATTCTCACAAGAAGAGCTAGCAACAGAATGGGGTTGACGAACCCCTTTTTACCGTTTTACGTAAGCAGTCCTTCGCGTCGTGGAGGTCTGGATGATCCCCAAGCTTGTGTCGCTGCAGGCCGCTACTTGCTTTGCAATATTTTCTTTCTGTACGCTTTGCAAAGACACTGGCTGGGCCCAACTGCAGTTCCAACACACAACATCCCCACCCCTTTGGGGTTTTTCTTTGGGATAATTCTTGCATCTATGAATATTATTCACTACCGCTCACTAGTGACCGCTCAAGGGGTAAGTCGCACCCTGCGGGACAGAATATCATTTCCCCCATTTCAAGCAGTACGGTAGGGGAAAAATTGAGCGCTGGAAAATGCTACACAATTCAACATCTTCGTTGCCGTAGTAAGTGCTTGTAAATGTTCTTTGCCATTCAGATTTAGCTTACCGTAGCTGTAGGCGCGATTGGACGATGGGGAACCGGATCGTGGGAAAAATGTTGTTCTTAGCGGGTTGTTTGTTTTGTTTTTTTGTTTGTTTTTCATGCTCATATTTGACTTTAAAATGTTTCCTTTGTGTTTATGTGTGTGTTTTTTTTTATCACTGTAACGATTTTTACATACATTCAGAGTTGTACAATTGTATTGAAAAATTACATGTTTTACTATGGCGCGGCTGTGGTCAGCTACAAGATGTTTCGTGTTTCTTCTGATTAATGTGATCTCGTACAAGGGCTTCCATTTTTTATACCAAGTTTCATGATGGTGAGTTTTATAGTTTTGTATTTTGAAGATAAAGGCTGTTTCGTTATTGTAAATGACTCCCTTTATTGCTTCTTTGTCCATCGCGTATATAAGAATAAAATATTCAATGCTCATTGTTCTTAAGGTCACGTCAAATACCTTTAGTCTGCTAAGCTGTCTACAAACTTCCTGACTTATACATCAGACACCTAAATATTTAAGATGCTTATGTGTACGTACTTTCGAAGTAAAAGTCTATGTACTTTCCTTGAGCCAAAGATCAGCTCCGACAAGAACGATGATGTTGAAAAACGCCTCTAGCCGAAGGAAGCATCTTTAATTCAAACACCTGTCACGAGAGTCTAAACTGGGATAGTGAATAATCTTTATAGTATCTGCGTTGTGGACGCTGTGCAAAATAGATGAATCCTTCTTAGTAAGATGGTCGGAAGGGTTTACGGCCCAGTATGTGTGCAAAGACAATGGACGTGTCTCTATTTTGACGAATTTTATCAGGTATTTGATGAACTCACTCTGGTGGACAAATGTCATTGGACGATACAATCCTTAAAGTATCACAGATTTAGATGCGATAGCCCAACAATAAGACGAACTTTTCCCGACTATGACTAGTTCGCAGTCATAAAACATAACCGTTAAGTGTGTGTTCTCTTGATAAGATGAAGAAGTAAACATTTAAACGATAAACATTCAAGTAAAAGGTTGAGATCTCTCTCCACCACACTAAAACGACCGAGGAACTTGAGCTTTCAAGATAATTTTTGAGACGATTTAATAAGTAATCCTGTATGATAACTGCCCATGTATTAATAAAAGTAAAATTAAACAGTTTTGAAAAATCTTCCGGAACGCATTGCCCTTACATCGACTGGATGTTTGTTTTTACTCTGTTTACTTGGTGAAGTGGCATCCAATACTCTAACCGTCTTTAATCGTCTCTGACCACTTTGATAAATTCTGATTCACAAATTACCAGAAGTGACTCTTTATAGCTTTGGGCAGAGGATTGTCAAATTTCAAAATATTATAGAACGAAAGTTCTACACGCTTCTTTTAAAGCTCAAACGCTCCTGAGTCAGCTGATGACAAGAGCAGTTTAGTCGTCAGTAATACTTTTACGTCTATCTTCAGTTGAGGATTCTTCTTACGAAGTTTAAACGCATATTTTGTTACTTTTCTGCTGGTACCAGCATAACTGTGAAAGCAGCCCTAGAAGTTGTAATATCTGCTTTCGTACAAGATTTTAAAGTTATCTAAAACATATGGTAGTCATATACAGAATAAATCGTCTAATAAAAGTTATATTCAAATTTACTATTGTTGAATATACCAAGTTATAGTCTGTTAAGGACTCTTTATTACCTCCAACAAAACCTAAAAATGCCTGAAAATAACAAACTTGCACAAGATATTCTTTTCTGTTTTTCGTTTCTCCACCGCATTTGATTAGTTCCATTTAGAAGCTCCACAGTGCACCGTCGTGGCACGTATATCAATCAGTTCTCAATTTATAACAGCCGGCAGCATATCGCCAACCATTGATCTATGATGGCCGTACCACAGTCTTCCGACCAACACTGCCACAAACTGCGTCCCAACATCTGCCTGGCCCCAAAAGACAATGCAATTATGTGGCAGCAACCACACGACTTCGGACGAAGTCAAGTGTCCTGGCAGGCAGGGGTAAAACCGCGCCACCCGATAATATCATTCGATTTGACGTGAGCAGAATTGATGAATCCGTTTTTAATTCAAACCATTCTTCGCCACATCGAAACGGTCCGTACAGCCGTTTGCTCCCACCGTACCGAGTTCGTTTTCTTCTTCCGCCCAAAACCCGGGAATGCTTTCACGCGGGTTGTGCCAAACACAGCCGGAGCAAAACTGCTCGAATCAGCGCGACTGTTGCATCCGTGGCATGAACATGAAACATTTCACCGCCCGATCCGGGCCGGCTGGCCAGAGCCTTTCGGCAGGTTCGGGTACAGCTTGCCACCAGGAACGAGCGAACGGGTGAAGCTTTTCAATTTTAAATCGCAATCTATCACGACTATCGGCGGTGGCTTAAGATACTGGCGCTGCTTCTGTTTGATTGCGATATCTTTGGAATTGATTTTTCCGCCCGGGTTTT
>STHB01000010.1:7857649-7878305 GCA_018908115.1 Anopheles rivulorum
AAAACCCATCACAGCGAACACATAATGTAGCACATTGTTGTGAAGCGCCCGAAAGAAACCTCCAACACATACACACACGCACACATTTTCGCTTCAACCCACCCCATTTCAATGCCAGACAGACACATTTCAATGGAAAAGAGGGAAATTTTTGCAAAACACATCATTTCCCGCACCCATTCGCCACGAGCTCCTCACGCGCCTAAGCGTCGGATTTTGGAAGGCATCGCAGCCGCACAGAAACAGATAACATGTATTTTTAATTAAACCTCTACCGATCGGTTTCGAAGCACGTCAACGCCATCGTGCGCACAGGCGGGTATCGGAGCGTACGTACCAGGCCGACGAACCACTTGCAGAGCCCTCCGGGGGTCTTGAAAGCTGCTACAACTGCTGGCTGCTCGTCGGATGCACGCTCTGCACAAAACTCCTGAAACCGAAAACCTCCCGAGGGTAGGTCGGAGCAAAAATGCTGCCGGAGATGGACGAAAAAAAAAAGCAAAAGCACACAGCCGAGCAACTTTTGCTGCGGCCCCAATATAGCTTCCGGGCTCGTGGGGGAAATGGTTCGGATCGATGGATTTTTAAATTTTTCCATCACTTTCTTTTAAGAATTCCGGATCGATTTTTGCCTCTTTTGACGCTTTTTTTTATAAATTAGTTTATACTCCGTGAGATGGTTGAAATGTTGGTTGAAATGTTGAAGATTGTTTTAACATATTTCGTTCGACCATCGTTCAGAAAATAATCCATCAACTGTGCAATTGATTTTGCAGCCAAATTTTCGCTAGTCGGTAAAAGTCGTCTTATTAGTGCAGTTCCATTCTCTTACCCCCAAATATACACGCAAAAGCTTTAGAAATGTTCCCATCAAAACAAAGAGAAAAAACACGCACACACACTCGTACAAAACCCAATCACAAACGATCGGAACATCGGAACAGCTTCGTTGAGATGGTCACAGCTGGCGAGAAAGATTGATCGCTTTTTGTGACCGATGGCAACAGGAAAGAAACAAAAACGACTTCACTTCTGTGCTGTACGGTAGAAATCACCGGGGAAGCCGCCCGCAAAAAGGGTCACCGGTCGAGAAGCACTGGCACTGGATGGTACCGAGCAAAACAACAACAAAAAAAGCCTGCCAGGAAGCGAGGTTGAAATCGAAAACGATTCACATCCGTACTTTGGCAGAATGTCAACACCGCAACCGGCACGGCTGTCAGCGAATGTGCTGCTAGGATTGGGGGAAGCGTGGGATAAGGGTGAGAGAAAAGCAGAAGTGGGATGAGATCTTCGGGTGGGTGGGTGTGTTCTGCTGGTGGATCGAAATGGGAAGGATATGTTTTATACGGATGGATGGACAGCTGCTTGTGTGTGGAGCAAATGGAGCAGTTGCATATGCTTTTCCCTGTTGAGTTATGCTTAAATCATGCGTCCAAGCCAGTGGACATTGGAATTGGGTAAAAAAGGTACCTTAACCGTTAATTTATCCTCTTCGAACGGAACATTTCTCACTACAATAAGAGATATTGTGAGGGATTATTTAAAGAATTAAAGATGGTTAAATATTCTGAGAAATGTTGTTCAATTTTTAAAAATATTTTTAAGTTTGTTTAACAATATGCAAGTCATTGTGGCAGAGGTTTTTCCTATAAAATTTAAAATAAATAACACAAAACAAAGAAGTTTTAACATGTTACTTACACTATAATGCAGAAACTGGCCGATACATTGAAATTTTGTCGCACTTGTCAAAAACAATCTTTCTTCTCCGACGGGGTGATTTTAATTTCCCAAGTAAAACAAATATAAACTCACAGCACTGAACTGTTCACTAAATGATCAGATTTATAAAAATTTCACTATTTCACTTTCATTAAACAAAAAAAACAATGATCCACTATAAAATACACTCACACAATGGCACTAGTATAAAGGATGGAAATATTATTAAAAAAAAAGAAAATAAAACGCAACGAAACAAACCATCAGCATCCCATGTTTTGGTTTTCCCCCTTTAGTCGGTCAATTCAACCACCCCTCCATCAATTCAACAATGACAAAATGCAGGAACCAGGGCCCCGTTTTTCTTCTCTCTTTTCTACCTTGCTAAATGCAACCGATTTGCAACCAATTTTCCCACTGCATACACACACACACGAAAGATTCACACAGAAACGCACATTTCCAACCTAGCAGTGGATGCACTTTTCGATGGAGCTCAACTTTTCCTTCGCCTGGCTGTACTTTTAGGTAGCAATTTTTCACCGCAAACACACACATTCCCAAACACACATGTGGGTGGATACAAACGAGGGTTAGTATTTTATTTTCCCAACGCCTTCCTTCCTGCTAGCACCACACGTTATACGTTACGCCTATCGGGTTTTGGCCTCTTCTCCATTTCCGGTGACAACGGTGCGGTTTAGCAGGTTAAAACAACGCGACGGTGCCGACCGATACGTACCGGTATGGGAAATCAAGCCCTCCCCTCTTTGGTGGGAGGAGAGTAGGGGAAAGGAAAAGAAAAGCGATCAATGGAAGGGAAAGCACACACACCGGCGAATGGGAAAATGAATGTCCCAATTCTCAGCCCACGTGCTAGCTAGTGCGGGAAGGTTTCCGGAATCACGCCGTTTCGGTGTATCAAGCTCGAGCTAAACCCGTTGACTGTGGTACCGTAGAAAAAGGGCACCCGATCAAGTTGCGGCTGGTTAGTGGCAGCGTGGCCTGTCACTAGTTTGATACTATCGCGAAACATTATCCACCTACTTTTAGCTGCCCCTTTAACCATCGTTCGGCTACAAAGTGTACAAAAGCGATGGCGGGAGAGAGAGAGAGAAAAAAATATATAGCCGAACGATATTGATAAGAAATTAACAATTAACTGAGCTGTCACCTAGCTGTCATTCGTCCTTTTGACAGTTTGTTTACATCTTTTGACAGTTAGTGTTTTAATCATTTCACTGACATTTTAAGTGGAAAGTAGAAAGTTTTTTTTTTATTGTGAAGTTTCAGAAGGCAAATTAAAAACTAAATGATAAATGAGAAATTAATATATATTTTAAATGACGGCAAAGGGATAGTTTTGTCTTGTAAGATTTTAAAAATTAAATTTTATTCCAGATATCTGATGATAAAATCGCTCGGGACAAGTTGTACAATTGTTGCTAGAAAATTTGTTACCAATTAAATCAAACAACCATTTCTGGCCACCCTATCCGCGATCGCTTCCCCCTCTGCGTCCCGTTTGTCATCGTACGCGTTAACCCCCCCAGCCGTTTTCCCACGTGATCGAATCGGAGCACCTTTAATGTGTACTTGCCGGCGTCGTCATGGCAGAGCGGCAATGCCAACGACCACGACGACGATATTGCCGTTGACAACGATGACGACGACGACGACCGCGACCAAGACGACGATGACGAACGTAAATACCGGCTTGCGATGCGCGCGCGTAAACGCGAACGAGAGATGAAAAATAAAAACAGATCACACACATGCACCGCGCCCGTACGCTGGTTGTTCACTGCTGCGGGATCTCGCGATTACTGAGGCGAGAGTGGCGGCATTATGGCCCGAACGCACAGCCACACCAGCGCGAAGCCGGTGGGCCCCTGGAAAGCGTGCAGCGTCCATCCGTCGGGCGACCAAGACCAACAAAACATCGGAAAGGAAGGAAAAAAAAACAGAACCAAATCAAACGGTTTGGCTCCCAGCATGAAAACCAGTTCTCTCCCCTGCGAAGCCATTTGGGAAGCTCCCAGGGCCAAAGCGAAACAGGCTCGGCTGTTTTTAAAAACGAGTTACTCCCGTACCGGAGTTTTGCTCCGGGTTTTTTACTCACCACGCTCGCAAAGTACTCGTCTAGGACGGAGAGGCGTACGCACTCACTGCTCGCGAGAAACGGTTCAATTTGTGCCACGGAGCCAACCTCATGCTGGTGAGTTTTATGCTGCCCTCACGCAGTACACTCACATGAAACTGTTATACTGGTGTGGCGTAGCTGGTGCTAGTGAGATGAATGTTTCACATGAGTCCACCATTCACCAAGATTCATGCAACTTCAACAAACCAGCAGAAGCAAACGAAGCGAAGCAGACGTTAAATTCATCTCCTTTCGCTCGATCATTGCTCTCTTACATGCGTCCCCTTTTCTTTTCCTTTTTATTTCAGCTGTCGAATCTTGGCAGGAGGTTCGGAACACTCTGTTCCTCACATGTGCCAAATATGTATGGTGGCACCATGCTTCGCAACGTTCTTAGCGGCTGCTGATGCTCGGTGCAAACCACATTAACATATGCTTCCAAACATTGCCCTACAGAGGATCGATCGTGTGGCCGTTTTTCGTTTCTTGGGATGAGATGGAAGCATTTTAAGCAACATTTTAATTCGCAATTTTTGCCTACCGGTTTCCCACGATTTTTTGCATGTCTCAGTGCGTTGAACATCTTGCACTCCACATGGTGCAGGGTTTTTCTCGTTGAAGAACGTTTAATTATGTCTCCTCTTAAGTGAAAACATAAGGAATTAAAAAGGAATATTCTAATTTCATTACTTTTGAAAGAAGAAGGATGTATGTTTGGGAAATTCATTTCGATATATTATTCTGCTTAAGATATGTATTTATTCCCTCGAAAGCTTCTTGGTAGAAGCATGGACACTCAAATATTGATCGTTGGTTCCCTTTCAAGTCGGTAGATAAGTACTTGGTACGTCAATAAGGCACAATAATCGATTGAAATTTTTGTTGGGAAATTAATAAATATACAGATCGACCCTACTTTACATTGAGATTGTCATCAGAAATGTGGTATATGCGGTGGTGCCTGAGTTATCATCTTTACTACTGTTAAATCCATTGCACATGTGTAATTAAATGCGAAGTGAATTTATTTCTAGTCTGTATGTAATGAATTCCAAAGAAGTATATTTAATGATCGAATTATATCCAACGGGCAAAACTATTTGCGATATTGCGCTAGAATTTCAATAATTACAACTTAATTGAATTAAATTTCAATCCAATAAACCTTGGACTCTTTGATTAACATCGGTCACTGGCATAGGAATGACAGTCCAATTTTGCATTCTAATTTCTAACCAATCTGATTTCATTTCTCTAATTCCTTATAACAGTAGAGCAATCATCAAAGAGATGTTAAACATATTTCATCGCAAGTAAGATTGCACAGTGTAATCTCTTTCCATTGAATCGTATTGTTTGGATCACTTCGGAATTTACCACTTGCAAAACGATTTCTTCCAACGCAAAAAGGACTTATTCAGCTTAATTAGATGGCGTGCTTGGCATTACTGAATAGTGATCATTATTTATTATTAAAACGCTTTGTATGCATTGTCAAATTATATTTATTAGATAAAAATAAAGCTAACTCATTTGTTTTACGAATACGAATAAGAATTCATTTTATTCAATTCATTTCGGGCAGATTCAATTCCAACAGTAAATTAACATATTTGTTAAAAGTAGTCGGTAAATTCTTCAAACTAATAGTAAATAAATATAAGCATAGAAAAAAGTTGGATAATCGTTAGAATCGTTTAACACTGGACGGGAGCATCTACTTCCATGTATTTTAAAGAAATAATGTACAAAACCAGACACAATCAAGAAAGTCGAAGAATACTTCAAGTGCTTGAAACCAATTTCTCCCTAATTTTTAAACTTTTTCAACTCGTAAAACAAAACTATTCGTTTAGCTATATCTTCAACTTTTTTCAGTTTTTGTTAAACATACTACGTGGCCTATAGTTACGTTTCAGACTGTATAAGTAGCAGAATATCTTTTTTCTTTAAGACAACATCAAAAAGAATGCTCAATTATTTAGGAAAACGAAGATCAAATTCTGTGTAATTTATTTAAATTTATTACAAAACTCACTGTTGCTTGTTGACATTTGTTTATTTCACTGTCACCGCACAACAAGACGACAGTTTGAAGCTCATTGCGCATGCCGATACGAAACAGATGTGCCACTGCTGTAATGGATTGTTGAAACAGTTCCCAGAGATCCCACTGCTGAATGGAATGGCGTTTGAAGTTGCTCAAGTGCAAAAAAAAAAAACAAAAACTCAACGCATTAATCGCTTCCTTCCCCGCGACCCAAAATTGTCAGTGCCATTCTTTCGGGTTTTGTACTTTTCCATTTTCGCTTCGCTGCGTTATACTTTTGTTTACACTCCGTGCCGCTTCACGTTGGCGAAACATTTATAAATTAGTGAGCCGAGACATAAACACCCCCGAAACGAAACACATTATCGCATCATCCAGCAAATCGTCGTCCTCACACACGTACGTACGTACAGAGTCACTCACACCGGGTGGGAAGTCACCAGAAAGGATCGGAATGTACAATCATATTCTGGAACCCCTGCCGGTGGGCACTTTGCACCGTGTACCGAGAGGGACACCACCAGCATCAAGGATATGAATCTAGCCCACACTAGCACACTGTCGTCACCGTCGTCATCATCAGCGTTGCCGTCGCCCTGTTCTGCCCCGTTTGGCCCGAGTTTGTTTGGTTGCGTCGCGGTGGTCGCGATATCGTCTCACTTTGTCAAGTGCCTCGGGTGCACCACGGATGCACCATGGATGCAGTGCACACCCGGTGGGTAGCGTGTCCTTAAGTACAAGAACTCGACGCTCTGCTTACCTCGGTCTCGGTGGTGTGAGGTGGTACAGTCTGTTTGTGTTTTTTTCTCTCTCCCTTTCTTCTGTTTCTTTCTGTTGGTTTGACATGATCTCGGTGCCACCGAGAATTTGTTTAGATTTCACTCGGCACCACACCACGCATATGTGTGTCTGTGGGTGTATATGCGCCGGTGGAAAGTAATTTATCTCCGTGCCAACTTCCGAACCGTGTTCATCGTTTTGCTGCTTTGCCACCGTCACATCTCTCCTGGTGGAGTCGGCAGCCAATTCGTTTTTCACGGCGCACTGCATCAGCAGCATCAGCAGCAGCATCATCATCTTCCAAACCACAACCATTTCCAACGGCGTCCTATTACATCAACGCTGCTTGGGTAGCTGGAGCTGCATGCTGCAGAGCGATGCTTTTGTCACCATGGCGCACGTTGTCAGCACAGTTTCGTTTCTTATCGATGACATTATCCTTGCAGTGCGGTGTGCACCCACACAGTGTCGGCAGCAGTTTAACTTCTTTTGATGTGTTTCACTGCACTGCGTGTGTGTCACGGTAGCGACACGGTAGGAGCTGTCTGCCCGAGCGGTGAGTGGTTTGCATTTTTCCATCTGCACATTTGGCTGCTAGTGGTGACAATCATTTCGTATACAATTTGGTTAGAATGTGTAAAACTTATTATGGAGATTCTGGGAAAAGTTGTTTGCATCTACGATAGTAGAAAATAACTATTTTTTAAATATAAATATTGATTACGCTTTCTCAATTTGAAGTGATCACGCCGAGGGTTCAGTGGCAACTGTTTATTCTATAGTTTCTCTTATTACACTATCTTACTCTATCTTACTCTACCAAATTATTATAGTTCATTATTTTTGTTGTTCATTGCCGTAGTGCTTATTGCCTGCATTTTGGCTTATATATCATTTCCACTTTTTATCTAAGTTATTTACCCTTATATCTTAACAAAATTGGTACATTAATCACAAAAGCATAATTGAATGCCATACGATAAAAAAACATCGCTTGGCATTAAAGTGCTAAACAAACAATTCCTAGTACTTTAAAACAAAAGAAACTTCAAAGGTCTCGCTGAGAGATTCATGGCTTTCCTTGGTTTCGATTTGCGAATAACTCAGATCAGAGCTAGATAGTCATTTATTTGATTATTTTATTTAAAGTTATTCCTAGTTATGTTAATTTCAAAGATTATTTAAGGAATGCATGAAACTACTCGATAAAATAAAATGATAAATAAGGAGAAATCAAAAACTTAACACTTACTTTAGAATAAGTCTCTTGCTGGTGAAGGACATGTCGGTTAATTTCTCGGAAATCAAGCAATTCTAGGCTCACATATGAATCTCATATATGAAAGCAAGTAATGATGGCAACTCCGGAGAGGATTCACGAATCCAATCCGCCTTCAACATATTTTCGAATCCGACTCCGGAGCTCCATCGAGCTATAAACAGAATTACAGCAAACTATGAACATTTTTGTGGAAATACACGCGAAGGAAAAAAAATGTTTCACAACGTTTCGTTCTATCATTTAAAATATCCGCCTTATAGAAACTTACTCAATATAACGTGGCTTAAAAATTCGCGAGAGGTAATTGAAAAAGTTTTAAATTTGTTTTGTGAATATTTTGATTCCAAAGAAAGTCAAAAATCTAGTTGAAAATTTGTATTTATTTTTATTGTGGATTTGTATAAGTTGGATGGATAAGTATAAGTACAATGTGCTATAGTTGTAAATTTAAAAATTATATTGCCCGAATGTCGCATTCTCCCGATGCCTTTTCTTTGGTTTGAGGAAATATGTTTAAAATCATATTTTTGAATGTTCATATAGGATGATAAATGTGTTACTCTTTGCACACGATGCTAACTCACACCTATTTTCTTATTGTAGTTAACTGCACTTATAAATATTTATCTCCTAACCAGCTACTCATGCTCTACCATACACAGCTTAGCTCAGATTAGTTTCCTTCCCAATGTCTGGGCGAGAAATTCAACATCATGCTATGAAGCAACATTTACATGGTCGAATCACTTTCAATGCACATGTATCAGTATAATCCTTTACAACAGTAACGTACGCTTTGAAACATATTTACATCAACTGTTATTAATCGCATCACAACTACATACATAAGCGAACAAGCGTACACAATATTTAATAAAAGAACCGAAAACGCTTGCCTGGACGAATATGCTTCGCTCGATCAAACATACATTCTGATGCATAAAAGCCATCCAATACACGTGTTCTACTTTACAGCCCTGCTCGGTGCATCGTCATCGGCAAGCACGGGTGCAAAAATGAAACCTTCCTTTGCCATTCCCAGCGAAACTCGTTGCAATCCCTCGGGCAGTGAATTACGCGACAACGATACAACACGGAAACGACGATTGGCTTCTTCCGCTTATATCCCATCTTTACCAGCTGGGCCAAGCAGAAGCATCGACTGCAAACGCTCCTCAAGTGCTGATAAATACAAATAGAAGATAAACAAAGTCGGTAAAGCGGTGGTCGCTGGCCGGCGCTACAAGGCGACCCGGAAGCACCCGGACGCTGGGTGCGGACTCTCGATCCGACCCAGCTAAGCATGATCCATGGAGTGTGTGTACGGCCGTGAGCCGGATCGCATAAGCGTTCCAGAGCCGGGTGGTGCAAGGTTTTTGCTAATAAAATGGATAGCAACAAAGATTTGCGACCGGTCGTAACCTATGGTTTACCTCTGGCAAGATGTTTTACCTCCAGATAACCTGGCGACCACGGCGAAAAACACGAACAACCCCGGTGGGCACAAAGCGACAAAGCGTACGGGCAGAAGCGAACCGAAGAAAGCAAAAAAAAAAAATAACACACCAGCCAGCCAACTTAATGCACTCTGACGGAGCATTAGCCTGCTTCTCGGAACTTGCCAACTATAAATGGAAGATATTTTCCCTTTATTTTTGCTGCACGCCATAATCCCGACACTGGCACAAGAGCACACCAACACACACAAAGCCTTAGTGTAGTCGAATCAAAGGTGGGCCACTGTTTGCCACTGAAAGGCACGGACTAACGGACGGATCCCTTTTAAACGCAGACACACTGTGGAAAGTGAGAGAAAAGTCTCTAGTACTCTAGCTGGCATCTGCACGACAGCACCCACTGGCTCCACCCCAAGCGGTTTGCATCCAAGGAGTGCAATCGTGTCGAACTGCATCCGTAGCGTTGCGTCCAGTCCTTGTGCGCTCGGATCTCAGCCCAGTGGCACCTTATTGCGAGCGGCCAGCTCGCCTTTTGTCCTGCCCGGTGTTTACCGTCTCGGTGCCCGAAGTAATGCCTAAGAACTCCGCATAAAATATTCATATTTAATTATTTCCTTCTGGCACTAACGATGTGATGACAGTATCGATGTGTTTATGCACCACAAAGCCGGGCGCAACCGGGCCCATACGTACAGAGTCTCACACAGGAGTCACCAGGAGTTCGCACTGTTTGTTTCTTTTGGCACCAGCTAAGCCGCCGGCACAACTCACAGCACGCCTGAACTAAAACAATCCAACCCGGGCCCGGGTCCATTTCATTACGGGGTTTCGTGCCTTAACCATTCGTTCGTTTGGTTGGTATCCCTTTTTCGGTTCAGCGTGCACAGACCGACAGGACCATGATGAATTGGAAGAATTATGCAGGACAACATATTTATGAGGTGCCTGGGTGCCTGCCGAATGTAACGAGATTGGTTTGATCTTCTGACAACCGTTTATCGAAATGAATGCATCAGTGCAATTGTTTGTATAATGAATAGCCGAAGCAACGGGAAGATGTCGGAGGGTGAGAATGGGTACGAAACGTTCCGTTTAGTTTTAAGCATGGAGTAAATGTTTAAAAGTCACCATTTTGTACCAAATTTTAGCATACATCTGTGAAGCAGAAAATAGAAGGCCTTATAAGTTTCTGCCTAATTAAGGACACTATATATAATTAAGGACTAGAGATATAGCATTAATATTGGAGGTTAACGAGGCAAGATGGCGGAACTTTTGAACTTTTATCCCAAATCTCGCCTAACTTGGGTCGTATATGTTGAGTTACGCCTTTAGGGAAATATGCTGATTGCTCTGACAGTCTCCTTTCTCCTTTCAAAACATCCTATACAACTTCAGTACTTGCATACTAGTGTGATAAATAAACTTTTCCCAACATTAGAATCACCAGGCAGGCTCCAGTGATTTGGTTATGTCATGCGAATGACATCATACAACCCAACCCATAAGGTTGCCTAAAGTTGGTGCCCAAAGAGACAGAGAAGTCATCCCACGCCCAATCTGAGCTCAGAAGACAACTGTGACCAACTGTTGACGACTCCAGTTTAAAACTGGCTTCATGTTAATATCAGGCTCAATGAAACACAAGTTTCTGAAGTTGTATAGACATTCATGAGCACCTTTTGGGCATTCAAATGTTTAGAAATCTTGACCTAGAATTTCTTATTTACTTAACGCAGGATAATCACTTGCTACTAACGCCAGTCCATCACTTGTTATCTCTCCGCCTTCTATGGCTTTGTGGACGATCGGAAAAGATCTAATAAATTAAATCGTTTTGTAGAGAAGATGAAGAGAAATTCATATTCTTGGTGCAAACGTAGGATATTATATGATCATCCTGACATTTGAGCATACATGAACACCTGGCTGTATCGTAGTTATCTCAGTGCGTTCTTCAGTCTTAACCTCGTCATCCTGCCATATGTTGAATGCATACGAGAGATATAAGAAGTAATTCAGCTTCTTCTAATGAATCTGCAGGTTGTCTACAAATGAGTTACATAGTTCTTCAGGTATAAAGGAGTTTATCTTTAAGGTAGTCATTTTCGTGCTTAATGCATTCCAGCTTATCTTGTGTATCAGAAAAATTATACTCCATTTATTACTTGAATTCTGATATATGCTATACTATATCTTGGTAAAAACTTGAAGATCGTTTGTCCTATTGCTGTGTCTCCCATGTTTGTTCAACTCGCATTCTATTCCGCCGATATCGGATGCCTTGGGGTTTGTAAAAGAAGATGGAAATCATATGCAACAATATGCCCTAACTAGTCCTTAAGCTAATGGTTTTATGAAAATACTTCAGGAATTCATAAAAATTTCTTTTCCAATTTTCTGATCAAATCCAATTTGTCTTGTTTGAAGAGTACCTCCGTCAGACAACGAATGAGATTGTTTTTCTTATTTCGATGTAGAATAGCTTTAATTGTCAATTTTTCATCGACTACACTCAGTACTCACTATACAAAAAAAAAGTATTCACATTCGTAAATTATAAAGTCTTCTTAGAAATCTGTAATCATCAAACCATGTAAAATTGAGTACTACATATTACACAGTTATGAAGGATCATCATGTTACAATTAATGTACATCCCGGTTAAACAACTACAGCCACCATTAAAACCAGCCAGCTGTGTAAGTATAGAATAAAAACAAACCTTTCATAATAATGTTTCAGCATCACTCTCGCAAATCTCCTGGGATGGGACGCAAAAGCGGAACCGGCGTTCTCCAGCAAGGCTTTCGCGGTACAGTAAAAAGAACCCGACTGCACAAAACAAAAGATCCAGCCCAGGGAACCGGGTTGCCCCTCGGTAGCCCGGTGCCGGTGTTACTCGCCGTATGAGCGCAATGTGACCTATTTGTGCAATGCCGGAAATGAAGTTCATTTGCATTGAACCGTGAGGGCCCGTTCGCTCGGTACAGCGAACACCCAGGCCTGGGGAAAACTCGCGCACAAAACCCGCCCGAAAAGTATTCTTCTGCCACGCACCACAAAGCCGGAAACCCGGCCGCGGCGACAACTGCGTACGCCTCCTGCGTCCTGGTGCTGCTTTGACTGCTACTGCGAAAACCTCCCAACCGGGGTAAAGCATTCGAAGCGTCAACACGGCGGAAAAGAAAATGCTAGAAAAGCTGGCCACTAGAGCACCGGAAACCAATGGAACATTGCTACAAAAAAAAGAGACAGAAAGGAGTGAAAAACATTACGAACAGCAGTTCCATCCTCGTACCTTCTCACTGGTCGGGCCAGTTATCGGGGAAAAGAATACACCAAATAGAGAACTAGAAGGAAAGCTAATAGTAAAGGGAAAGAAGGAAAGAAAAACAACAATGTCAAGAAGCCTAGGATAAGCTACTAGTGGAACGGTGGCAAAAGCGTTCATTTAGCCTTTAGCGGTACGGTTGGCTTTCATTCAGCCGGGAAGGAACGCAATTTATTTTATAGAAATTTTGGCTCCCATCCAGTGCAAATATCGCACACAGCACACAGAGTGCCGTAGAAGTTTGGCAGCAATGGTTCGGTGGTTTGAATGTCTTCTGCTCGCCTGATACGCCGGCGACCGGCAACTTGGGCCCAGGCTGTGTGACGTTCGGTACCGGTGTACTCCATTGAGCAGTGCAGAAACGCCAAATTCGTGCTCCGCTGCTGCACAAGGCAAGATCAAGCCGAAAGGCACGGAAATTTATGACGTCCTCGAATGCATCTGCTTCGCGTGCGGGTATCGGTGCGTGTTGTGCCCTGGCCACGTCTCGTTCATATTCGTTGCATAGTTCTCCACAACACAAAAGGGCTTGGGATGGGTTGTGAAAAAAAGTAGTCGAATTAAAGCGATGAGACGGTCCACATAAGATACCGAGAGCGTGTGTGGATGAACACCCAAAAGCGCGTAACGGACGAAATGGCGCCTTTGGTTTACCGAATGCACACCGATATCCCGGCGAGTGCAACTTTCTTCTGACAGTTTCCGCTGGCACGGTGCATCCTTCAACTTGACGCCTGCCTTTGCCGACCTCCAACGCAAACCATTGTTATTACTGCTGCTGCTGCTGCCCTCCATTGCAGCACCGTGGCCATTATTATCATAGGTTTGGGGTCTGGCTGACGAAGAAGTTGCGGTGAACTCCAACTACAAGAGTTACCCCAAAAGTTGCTCGTCGATTGATAGAGCAGTCAAAGCTCACGGTCACGGTGCAGTAAACTGTTTGTGAGCGAAATCGCTGCGCCGCGATGTTCGATTCGCTTGCTTCTTGCGCCCGGTGACAACATGGTAGCTTCCTGTGGCAATTCTCAGAGTCGGCCACAGAGTGCACCCATTATGGATGGCATTGCTGCGAAGCAATGAAGATATTTATGTTCCCTCGTTAGCGGTTTGTACTGGTTGGTACTTTTGCGCAAGATGCGTATACTTTGCGATAGTCTGGCTTGATATAGTACACACACACACACCACAGCTCCTGGTGGCTCTTGATAGTGGAGTTAACCGTTTGTGAACCGTGGCAAGCGGTATCGGTTGCATATCATTGAAGCGTTGCAGTGGTATTAGCACTAGAATGGTACCCTTGCATACAGGGGTATCCTTTATTTTGTCGGGTGTCAAGTGAACAAGGGCTTAAAGAATATTGTTTTAACGACGCACGCATTCAACTGCTGCTGGAAATCGTTTTATTATGCACTATTTATGGCAACTTGGTATAAAGAAATTTATGGCACAATCATTAGTTTAATTTTATGTTATTTTATTCATAAAGAACGGTCGGGTGGCAGTGTATATAGTTTATAGCTTATAACTAAGTGCAACTTAGTCTAGGATACAATTCACGTTGATTAGGAGGCATTTCCTTCTCTTAATCGTGAACGGGCACCTTATTCCGGGTGTTCTCGGCCTTATTCTTGTCAAACCATCATAGAGGTTCATGATCCAGTTTCTAGCTGATGGCTCTAGCATTGACTCACAAACCAATTAACACGGCAATATCAAACAATTATCCTAAGCTGTGTCATATCTGAGGTATTCCGATAAAATGTTCTGCTCAAAGCACAGTGCTTAGACCTTAGTCTAGACACCACTCTAATAAAAGCACGATCTTCAGAGATGCCAGAAGATCACATCTTCAATTATACTTCTGGAGAAACAGATCCTCCCAAGCTAATTCTTGTGCCACATGCCAATGTGTCAAGCAGAGCGACCATGGAGTACGTAAGTCCTTGTAAGAAGCTTAACACTTTAAAGATTTCTTTAACAAAATAGTCTGTTCTCGAACTAACCTTCACGGATTTTAATGCTTCGACAACACTAGAAATGTCGGACAACATAAAACATTCATCTGGAGGACACGCACTTATGATCAATCAGACAAGTGTCGAGCAAGTTTGGCGTAATTTTGAAATACACTTTGAAAGCTGTGTTTTATACGCCAAAGCCAATGCCGAGCTCTGATGAGAACCTGAAAGTGATGGTTTTTATTAACGTGGTCATATTTTTCCTCAAAACTTTTGGGAATTGTCGTCCTCAGTAGACTATTAGACTTAATTGAACTTACAGAGTGAACAAAAGTTTAATGAATGTTGCTATAAACACCGCACGCAGTCAATCGCTGTTTGAGTAATTTTACTATGTACTATTTTTGTTGGTATAAAAAATTATGGCACGGTAGTTCGTATAGGTTTTTCGTTGTTTTTGAATTGATTTTGTATTATTTATATTAAAAAAACACTAATTGCATCTTTTATTACTCTTTTATTACAATACTATACGCACATTAAGCATATTTTTTCTTGACTAACTTAGTTTTGATAAATTCAAATCTATCTTTTCTACCCGTTCACACTAGCTGCAGCTAGTTCATCCTTCGGGTGTGATATTAAATAAATATCTTCCAATTGAAATAACCTTCCTTGCCACATTGTCCTACCAAACACACACACACACACACACACACACACACACACACACACACACACACACATCGTTTCTATTTTCCATTGGGCGGACCAGAACGAATTTTCCCTACAATGAAACAAAGTGCTGAAAACGCTTTCGCTTCTACCGTCTACGAAAATTCGTATAAATCCTGCCCTGTCACAAAAGTCACCGATGCTCGTTTTATGACAAGATTTACGCCTCTACGCTCATGGCGGCAAAAGTCCTTCGGACGCGCGTAACGCTATCCAGCGTGAGAAGTTCAATTGCTGTCTTCAAAGCTGACACGGACAGTGCCGGCACGTATACACACACACTCACACACAGACAATGAAAATGTCACCGCGTCGAGATGCGTTGAGATGAGACAGCTCGCTTTGGGGAGCTGGTTTTCTCCTTTTTTTTTTATGCTGTAACTTTCCGTACTAACTGTCCTGGCTCAAGCTGGAATTAAACTCTGAGAAAAACGTTGAAAGTAGCAAAGTAAATGCTGCAATGCGTGCTGATTCATATTCGTGTGCAAAATTAAATTCTGTAACGAACGATTAAGAAGGAATGATTTGTGCACGTCACGTGGAGCGTTACAATCGTGCCACGTAAAAAGGTTTAAAATCTAAACAATAGCTTAGAAACATTTGGCCTGCAATACACTGTACAAACACATTGTTATTATGCAGTCGCAATCCGAGCACGGACAGATCAATCGCGCGTCGCATGGTGCTGCCGCAGCATATTTTACCGTCGCACCGTCGTCCAGATAGGAGTGCGCTGAACGATTGAAATTCGACACGGAATCGCAACATCAAATGCCATCGCCGATCAAAATGCTGCGAAACGGAACCGTTTGATGCTGGATGGATGGTGGTTCGAGCTGCTTGAACTGAAGCTGCCCCACCGATGGTACCCGTTTTCCCCCTTTTCTACCCGTTGGAATGCAATTGAATGCATATCGCATTATCGACGTGGACAAGCAAGCAGGCACAAAAAAAAAGAATAAAGAATACCATCTACTCCGGATTGAAGGATGCAATCCGATGAAGGAAGGTTTTCGCTAGTGGAATGTTGATATTCGAATCACACGATTATTCGCTATGCAATTGAAATTGGTTTGTGAAGTGGTGGATACTCGCTCAACACAACTGCTTCTGATGGCTGAAAAGCGGACAGAAATATTACGATAGCTCGGTAAAATCTGGCGTGTTTAAACGATTTTCCGAATTTATTTATTAGCTAGCCGCTGGTATCAACCGAAACGAGGGAGAAATTTCAAATGAAATATAATATAGAAATTTCAAATGTATTCCTTACCCGACTTATGGGACTACATATTGATGTATAAAAATATGTCTCTCTATTTTACAGTTCTTTGCTTACGTTACAAGCAATTCTTAAAAATGGCAGGATTCAAGTTGGATAGAATGTTTCGAACTTTTCAATATCGTTTGCAGAAATTCATTTAACTCACAGCATCAGACCATAGATGATGGAGATTACTATCAACTTTGACGATTCTTTTAACGTACTGATGTTTTACGAATACAAAACGTTTGATAAAGAGTACCCTACAAAGGCGAAATGAATTGCATTTGCATAAAACCAAGTTGTTTTTACAATTTATTTCTGCTTTTTAGTCTTTTTTCTATGTAACAAGACTACCATTTTCAATAGTACACACGAAAGGCATCGTTTATTGACAACCAAAGCAGAAATTCACCACCAATCTGAATGTTTCCATGGCAGTTACACGGAAAAAAGTGAAAACAAACATACAAAAAAGATGATGCTTAAACACATCTGACGGGCGCCATAAAGCTTGTGCGAAACGGCACGGAAAATCCAACTAAACGACTCTAATCACATTGCGCGCTTTATGAAATCACAAAGCTAACAGTGCCCACCGACGACAAATCGGCTTACAAAATGAAACACAAAATGTGGCCGCACCAGCCTGCCAGGTCCAGTTCGCTTCTCATGCAGCGCATCTGATTGAGCTTGTTCATTTGTGCTGAAGCTTGTTAGCGCTGATTGTTGTGTGGGATGATACAAAATGAATATAACAACCGAAAAGGGGAAAAAATAGAGTAAATAAAGCGTAGTCGAAAGCTCAAGTTGATCTACGTGTGGGTTAAACTGCAACACAATATAATCGGTTTTGTGCTGCTTTTTTCTATCGATTTTTTGTACGCTTAATGCAACAAAAAAAAACTCTTCGCCCCGAACCAGTGTAATTCAATTGCGAATGCAATTTTTGTACACTTTGCAGTAGTTATCCGTTTGAATAGAGTGCGATTGAGTGGAGCGGAGTGAAGCGAAAGCGAAACCTTTGCACACAAAAAATAATTCAAATTTATTCAACCGTTAACAGCTTTGCGGGCTCGGTGCAATAATTTATTTGACCGATAATTTGAGGTTGAAGCTTTATGCGTGTGACATTCGTTTCTGTCCATTTTTTTTCTGTTGCAAACGAAGTGCCAAATCAACTGTTCAATTATAGGTTTCAAATAGATAAATCATAGATGAAGAAAAGGTAGTAGAGTAGAGGAATTATAAGACATAAAAGACTATCACAGCTGTGGCATTACTTTTTATACTCATTTTTGTATGTTCGATAAGCTGAGATAGGGCGTTTGGGTTAAATACGTCAAATTCCAGCTTGAAAATAGAAAATACCAAAGTCAATAGAGAGGAGGTCGACGCATACCATATAAACTGACAATTCTCCGTGGGAAAAATTTTTTGGACCAAACTGTCAGATTTGTTTACTTTCGTGTGGTGTTGATGTGTGCATTTGAAAGCAGTGATACTTAAACTATCTTAAACTAACTTCTTTTCGTGCTCCGACGGCTGGTGCCCTTGCAGAGGATCTAACTGGGCAACGCTCTCCTCAGGGCCTAGTTATAAAACTATGAAATACTTAAGAATGCACCGCTGCTCTGATAGAACAAAACAATGACTACATTTTTTATAAACAACTTTTAGACCAAACTGTCAAAATTACAAAACCAACAAAAACCATCTATGAGGTAACCTGTTCTTTAAAATAACCTTGGGTGTGAAAGCAGTTCCAATTTCCTTAGTAGTTGATTATGACGAACGATGGTATTCATGGTCGAGGTGCCATATTCGGAATAAATGGGGTACGAAAACAATGACATATAACAAGTGTTTACCTTTTGTCAATCACTACTTTAAGTATCACTTTCAATGCAATAAACTGAGTGTTGTCACAACAAGAATCTTTTGTGCTTTGTTAGAAATTTCAAAGTTCAGGAGACAACTTGGAACCTTACACACTAGAATACGTGATAACGCAGTTCTTTTAATTTCGTGATCACTCATCCCTAAGAGTTCTCCAATATTGGCACACATATTGATACAAAATTGGAGGTTAGATCCAGAAATGGAAGAGCGTCAGTAATTGTGAGTTAAGATCTTCAAGGTTGCAATTTTCCATGCAGATATATAGCAGGTGAACCTAAGAAACAAAGTACTTATATATTAAGCATTGAGCGGTCTTCAGCATTTAATGGAAGTTATTCATCTTAATGCACGACATGATAAACAATGGTTGTACCAGGATGAAAAACATGTCAAATTCAGCGTCAGTAGTGTCAAACAACTGATGGCAACTCTCTATCCTAACTTCGTCTTTAGAAGCTTGTTGGTATACCAGATGCTGAAGTTTGCTATTTCTCAGAATCACTCGTGTGTCAATGCACACCTTTGTATCTTCATCTTGGTATAACGATCGCGTATAGGTGATGCGTTGCAAAAACATGTGCCATTAAAGCTTTTTAACCTGTAATACCGGATATTTTGTTATGTAAAACAATTATTTAATAAATAACTTATAATAACTATAAACTATTTCTGAGATAACAATGTTTAAAATCAATAAGACACGTGTACAGATGAAGAAAGGAATAAATTTTAAGCCATAAAAATATCTTCACGAAGCCTTAATATTTCATCATGAAAAAATTTCCTTTGAAAAATATTTACCAGCAACACAATACGACCGTCACATAATGATTTGCCTTCGCAAAACGCTGCCATGCGCTGAAAGATCTCTCCGGGCAAAGATAACTATTCCGTGCCGTAGCCAGGTGACACACACGCAAAGGTGCTTAGTGTTTTGATTTTTCTTAATTGCACCACCATCATCACCATGCACACCGGTGGAAGCGCATGTGAAGCAACATCGCAACATAAGCAAAGCTTGAGAAAAGCTCCTTCCTTCACCATCCTCCTCCCTTCCAAGTCCCATTCGCTTGTTCCAGCAATTGCACGCCGTTGGTCTATTATTTTAATGATGGTTTCATGTTCGTTCTGGCGGAACTGATGTTTCGGCGCTGTTCGCGTTGTACACTGTCTATCGCCGTACCACCGTACGGCATTGACGACAAACGCTGAATGTGGGGAGATGGTTTCGCGATTCAATACGATCGTTTCTCCCGCGTAATAATATCTCGCGCAAGGTAAGAAATCAACTCAAGCTTAACCGGCGCTGCACCGTACCGATTGCATCGGAAGACAAAAGAAACCCATTTGGTAGCCGTATACTGTCATTGCACACACACACACGCACACGCACATGGTGGCCAATGGCATTGCTCAATAAGGAGGAACCTTCCAAAAAGGGAGCGAACGAAAAAAAAAGAGTGGCTGAAAATTGTGCCAAAAATTGCTTCGAAAAAGTTCATCGTCACTAAGAAATAGAAGAGCTACGGAAGAGAGAAGGAAAAACATCATCATCATCATCATTGGCAAGCGATTCCAACCGTAACTCCGTAACTAACTCCTAAACTACCAGCCACTACCACCCCCGTTTCCAAACCTCCCTTTTCGCCTGCCTGTCCTCGTTTCGTTTGTAATTGAATTTTTCCTACCAAAGCGGGCCCCGGAGTTTACCACACCGTTTCGCAGCTAATGCTGATGATCTTAATAACTGAACCGATCATTATTTGTTTCACCGTGAGCCCGAGCTAATTGACCCGAAAAAGACACCGAAACATTTCGGACAGTCGGGCAGTTAGCAAATGCTTGGCCGGGTGGTGGCCTTTCCCGGAGAATGTTCCCCGATTGTGCCTTGGACACAAGAAGAAACACACCCCGTCAATGTATCGGGTGGGAGAAAATGGAGCATAAATCATGGCTTTGCGCACCTTCGCTTCCCTGGTCTTTTATGGATGGACCGTTAATAAAATGGGTAACCGCCATCGCTGCC
>STHB01000010.1:7901177-7938395 GCA_018908115.1 Anopheles rivulorum
CACTTCACATGGCAAAACAAAACAGGCTCAATATCCTACCCTTAACATACCAATCGAGTTTGCCGCTGCCGGATGGGTGGACGGGTGTTTCCGGTACCCAGCCTCCGTGAACAATAAAATCGAGCGAAAAATGATAAATTGATTGCGAAAGGTAGTGTTTGCCAATTTCATTGTTATGCGGCTATAAATCATAAAACGAAACCGTCATGATATCACCGTTTCTTTTGCAATCATCCAGGACGTGCGTCACCGTGCACTAGGTGCGATCCTTCCAAGGGGGCTGATTCCTTCCACTCACGATAGATATGTGCCGCGTGCAGGTGGAGTCGAACATCGTAAAACTTCTCCTGCGTACTAGCAAGTACGAAAGCAAACAGAGGAAACGGCTCACACCGCATTTGCAGACGGTGCTGATTCTGATCATTCCAGTGTACCTTTAGGCAATATATTACACGTTTTCGCGTGTGGGAATGGGAAGGGCTTGGTGAGGAAATAGACGGAGAGACGGAAACACTAAAGCAAAGGAAGTGTCAGTACGAGCTGGAAGCTATGCGGGCATCAAAATGACGTACTGATGTATCTCCTGTTTTATTTATTTATTAATCTCTAGTCGCTGCTCGAGTGATTCGTATTCATTGAACGCTTTGATGACGAACACGTTTATGAGCTGTACATTTTGACTGGTAAATTAATATAAAGGCAGTTTGCAGCATAACATGCAGGTCTACATTAATAAACATAACTATATTGGAACAAATGTGATGTTTCCTGGAATTATTTCAAATATTTTGCTTTTTTTCGTGTTGCAAATTCTTGCAGTTTCATGATATGGAACATATCCAGTGGAGTAACATCAATTGGAACAGAATGCATGTTTCGTTCAGACAGCATTTACATTCACATTATTTCCTTCTCGTTGAACTGTTGCAATCCGTTGCTCTATACTTTGTATGAATTCAGCAAATTTCAATAAATAGGAGCCACAATTTTTAATAAAAATACAGCAAAACCCATACCATTGATCCAATAAACAAGTCGATTGGTATTTATTTTAACTATACTGATAAATTTTCATGCTAAGGCTGACAACAGGGCAAATAAGCCGTCATACTCGAACATAAATGAAGTAAAATTAAATATTTGCTTATTCCTTAAGTGCTTTTCATGTTAATTTAATCATGCAAAAATAGTAAATAATAAAGTACATCAAAGTATTATTCATATAAAATGTTTAAAATAAAGCTTTAATTGTATGTAGCATACATTTACTGCCAGGTGGATGCAAGTGATTTTTAATAGCGTTTTACCAAGAAATTTTCAAAACTGCATAACTTTGCCATTAATATGATATTGATTTTAAACGCAAAGGATTACAAAGAACTTTCATTAAATAAGCGTAAAAAATCCCCAAATTTTCACAATTAATAAGGAAAACATCAGCTTTGACAACAAATTTGATATTGAGATACGCTTTAGGGAAGTATACTGGTAAACAAAACAGTCTTTTTTCAGTTTGTGGTAACTTCTTCACTCAAAACACTTTGGTGGACTAGCTATGACAAGGTCTATGGGATTCACGATGAACTATCATCAAGACTCGGCAGGTTTCGTTGGCTTGGTCATATCATTCAAATGACACCGGACAACCTTTCACGTACAGTTTAAGTTTCTAAGTATCTTAAGTATCCTGAGTAAGTTCTCAAGTACCCTTAGTTGTTACCACAGTGAGATGAAGTGAAGGACGTTGATGTCAGATAGTCAGAAAGGCTATGAAGACGATGGCGTTTGATCGTGACGGGTTTAAAGTACTTCCACAGTAGACAAATCAACAATCAAGTTCGGTACTGTACATCTTTATTTTGTAATGTTAATTTTTAGTTTCTTTTTTCAGTTTCAATAACCTTCCAAAAAAGCAAGATATTCAATGTACGTTTTTCGTTTCTAGGTACATTTATCGTAGTAACGTAATATGAGCGTTTTTTTTAAGGCTTTCCTAATATACACCTTAGCATCTTCAACATAATCATTCACTCACCGGCTTTAGTGGAGCAAACTTCGTCCACTAATCCTCCGTACAGTGTTTATGACCACTCAAAAGTGGATGAATATTCTTCAATTGACTGGCAATCTATCCTTTCGAACATGTCTCATACAGAAAAGAGCTGATTTTACGTGTATTTGGGATGCGATTTGTTCAATTCTTCATTAGATTACATTGTTGTTAATTGCGGCCTAATATATGAACAAAAATTTAGAAAAGGGCATTGAAGTTACTACTCATGAGGAATTTAACATTTTCATGGAATAAAAGCTGTTGCTGTTAAACCCAACGTTCAACGTTTTACGAAAATACATTCCCAAATGTCCTGTCCTATAATACGAGCGTGCGCTACATTTTTTGGTAGCGCTTACACCGTCCAAACGCCCTTGGAGCTCATAATTATTTACTGCATAAATCCCTACCATTCTCCATTCCCCTTTTTCTTCGTTGTGTTTTTTTTTCCTGCAACTCTCTCCATCAGTAATCACCGATAATGATAATGCTGAAATTCAATTTCCCACGGTCATTTCACTTCCGTGTTCGGTTCCTTCCCAACCGTACCGTAGAGCCGCAAAATATATTCAGCGCTATTTTCCGCCCATTGCACTGGAGCGCCCGGAAGGGTGGCCAGCTGAAGATGCCTACCACCCCACTCACATCCTCTTTACCTATCCTTCTTTAGTTCCCCTAAAAAAAAACGGAGTCCCCAAGCAAAGCAAGCAAAAAACGAATCGAGCTCGTTCAACTCTCCAATTCCCACATCGGTTTTCGCGCCATTTGCCCCGGTAGTGTCGTGATCCACGTGATACAAAAACCATTGTAGTACCATGGGAGGGAGGGGGGGGGTTTCTTTTTCTTCTTTTTCCTTCCTCCCGTGGAACACGCACACCCAACAACAACAACTACAACAACGACTACCCCTTTAACCGATCTGATGGGGCGTAACGTTCGACACGTTTGCGCCACCGTTTTGTCGGGCGGACAGATGGGTGAAGGGGAAAGGAGGGAGGGGGGCAAGGTTGGACTTATATGGACGAAAAACGGACGATTCAGGTGTCATTATTTTACCATTTTGCTCTGGCATTGCTGATGCCTCTGCTGCTGCTGCCAATCACCTTTTTTCCATTGGTGCCCTGCAAACTCGGTACGCCATCCGGTACGCCTAGACGAGCAGCGAGGGATATCCGTTCTTCGTTTCTTTTTTTCTTTTTTTTGTTCCTCATCCCATCGGTCCCCTCGTTTTGAAGGGATGGGAGAGGGGGAGCCAAAGTTCTGCCAAAAGGAACGTCTCCTTTTCCCCGATCGTCACCCAAAATCCATTCATTTTGACTTCATCCACCAGCGGGACGATTGAACGAACCGACGATGGACTGACTACTACTACTCCCCGTGTGTGCTGCTGATGCTGCTGCTGCTAACGATTTCATCTCGTTCGTTGGTTTATTTAGATGCACGTGAAAGGAATAAATACGATTCGGTTCCTTCCCGGACTCCCCCATTCCCTCCTTCCCTCCAAAAGTTTCCTTCGATATGATCCGCACGCCGTAACGCTCACGTACATTCACGTTCCAAATGTGGTTGCAATGGGCTACAAGATTCGCTAGCATCTCCAGCCTTCCCTACGACGGTGTCGTATCGCACGCTCTATCTCTCTCTAATTTTCTCTCTTTTTCTCTCTCTCTCTCTCTCTCTCTCTCTCTCTCTCTCTGCTACACAGATGATGAGTTCCGTTGGACGCAAATGTGTGTGTGTGTGTGGTACCGATACCGTGTGGCTGTCGGGAAAGCTTTGGGCAAAGAAAATGGAAAACTCAGTCACTAAAGCAAATAGCAAATCTGCTATCTCATTGTAGCGTTCGATTCGTCCCGGTGCTAGATTTCGTTTGCGTTTTCTTTCTTCTTTTTTTTGATAAAATAAGGTGTTTAACGAGTTTTGCGAGAAGAAGCAAAAAGTCTGGACTGAAGAAGCAAAATGGTGGCAAATTCTTTATTTAAAAATGTTACAAAAACAACAATAAAATTCTTATTTGTACAATTGCTCTGATACAGTTAGTGACAAAAACTGTGCTCCTTTCTCTATTAATTTTTATGTTTTTTTGTTTATCTGTTAATATCATTCTTGTCAAATACTTTTTTGTTCCATTACTTCGCACATTCATATGTTGTATCATTGTTTAGAATAATTTTCACATAACAATTCTGTGCCCGCAATGCTTTCGCGACGCGTGATGGGTCGCCAATCATCTTGTCAAGCGCGTAAGTCACACATCATCCAAGTAATCGCATAACAACGCACCTTCATCTTGCAAAATAAAGGTGTAGCCAAGAATCCGCAACTCGCTAAACCATTTTCACCGGATCCTGGTTCCACCATTATCGCAGCAAACTGTTGCGCTACAGCCTTCGCTCACGTGTGAAGCGCACGTGCAACCAGGCAACCGGTGTGCGGAGATGATCGGACACAAAGGAACGGTTGCCCTTGGCCAGCGAAACGACACTCCCGGGGTGGCACTTTTACGCAAATCATTACTGTACCATTTTTCATCACCGGTGATGACCCATTCTCGTACCATCAAGGCGAGTAAATAAAAAAAAAATAGCCAAAATACTCAGCATAAACGATGTTTGTGAACGAAATTGTAACGAAACCGTTTTGCTGACAAGCGTACCTACCATACCTGGTCGAAGCCTACTTTGACGGCGTAAACGAAACCATCATGATATGCATGGTAGGCACACTGAATCATTTTCAATTTCCTTTCCATTTGCAATGATCAACGCTTGATTTGACGTGTCGGGGCCGGTTGGTAGACGATATATTAAAAATACCACCGGTTGCGTGTAAGTGAACTTTATGAAGCATTAAATGAAAATATTCGCGAATTGCGGTTAACAAATTCACATCCTTAAAATGACTATAAAACAGCCACTTTTGTGAAAATTTGTGAGCACATTTATAAACAAAAAAAGGATCAACGATGTTCAAATGAAATGAAAATTAAGTTTTTGTATACTAGAATTATTATTTATTATTTTGTCACACTAATAAAGACTTAAAGTCAAATAAAACTTTAAGGCAACTCAAGATCAATTTATACATTTCGTCTGGTAATTATACAAATAATTTGAACCACGATGGAGCAATGTATCTTTGTGTATTTTAATTCAATGAAAAACAGCCTATAAAACGACACGACGGCAATAAAAAGTAATTTATGTAAACAAAAAATATTGAAATATTTTTTAATACCTAAATTTCGGATCAAATATTCGTTTGTAGAAATTATGAATAGTTTTTTACATCATTTCCATTTATTTTTATGAAATTTCTGTCAATAAAAAAATAACAAGGATTGTTTAATTCTGTTGCGCACTGTAAAAAAAACAATCAGAGATGCAAATAATATTCTTAATAAAGTATTTATTAAAACCGTCACGAAATATTGATTTCGTAAAAATCAACGTAAAAAAAAATCAAATAAAAGTAAAGTATAAATGTATAAATTATTTAATATAAGCATTTTTTGGAGTATTCCTTAAACTTTGATTTAACTAGCATTTTCTACACAATGTATCTTGTAACGATATCCTTAAATTTGTAAATTGTGCTATAAAACCATCAAGAGACACAATCCTACCGCCGATACAGATGAAGACGAGAATGAGGAGCCAAAAGCTCTCGAGTCTCGATCCTTGACAGATGGACCTGCTTTGCATTCAGCTCAAACCTCAAATCCACATCCATCCATTCGATTCAAATAGCATTGGAAAGGTCACCCCAAAAAATAAAAGGAAACACCCACGAACCAACCCAAAGCCCAGAACCAGCCCTGCCGGCCGGATAAGCGATAGGAAGAACCCGGATGTTGGCCGGATTCCGGTACGTACGTTCGCCACGCTCCATGTTGACAGTGAATGTGTGTATGTGAGGGAGGGTGTTTCCGGTTGTGGATTTGGCCGTCCCGTTCCAGGTGTTGAGTGTCGAACGGACAAATCGCACAAACGAGGAAATGGTCGAAGCCCTGGGTATGCCACGCCCGCGTAGCACGCGCACATTTGTCGCCGGCAAAGGCAAAAGCGGAAAACCAACAGACTATCAGCGGTCATAAATAATAAATTGAATTATCATTATTAATGTGCAGCAGGTATTATCATTTTCCTATAGGAGACGCGCTGATTAATATTCATGTTATATAATTTTATGAATTTGTTGTTCCTGCTGTCGGCTGTCAGCTGGCGGTTGAATCGTGCCCGGCGTTGGGTCGGTTCCGCGACACGCGTTGGCCCTACGCGCTGGGCTGACTCGCTTATTTACGATTTCGATCGCGAAATTGTCCGACCAAATTACGGTGCACAACAACGCCCAGTCCTGGGCGGGCTACTCGGGCAAGGACTATTCAAGCCGCCCCGACGAGTGTACGGATTTAATAGACTAACTGCCGGCGACTGAGGTAGGCGAGTCGGCTAAGTAGTGCTTCCTCGAAGTGGTACGATAACTTGCCACCTCTCGGTGTTTTGGTGGCGTCCAAAGGGCTGCTTTACATTTTGCACCCCAACGCAGGTGTGATTTCCCTGCAGACCCCAAAACACCAAGCTCCCACCGGTCCTCCAGGGGTGGGGAGAGTGTCCCAAAACTCCCTCAGTTGCACAGGGTTGTGACACCGGTACCATCTTAGTGTAAGTCCGTCGCGAAAGGTTACGATTTTAGCTAAATTATGCACAACCATGTTGATCTCCCCGGGGGTTGCTGTCATTGGGTAAAACAACCCGTTCGATGCCGCAACACATTATTCATCTTGTGACCTCCGGTTAAAAAAACACACGCACCACACTTGAAGGAGTCGCCAATGAAAACACCTCACCTCGATGGGTTGTGGATGAAAATAATGATCCCAGGGGGGGGGGGGGGGGTAGACATTAGAGACACCCTTACCAGTCCTATCCCAACAATCCCCTCCCCCTCCATGAAAAACCTAACGTCCAGGGTTTTCCGTCCGAGAATCCGCGCAACGGCTACGGTCCACACAATTTATTATGCAATGTTTAGCGTTCGGTAAAAATTATTAGAAATAACAAGCACCTTGCCGATATTGGGCGGACAACGGCACACTCACCAGGCGGAGGAAACGCGTACACAACCGATAACAATTTATGCAAACTAAGTATCAACAGATTACGGCTCCACGCTGATGGGAATATGGTTCGAGTTTTGGGGCAAGCAATATTTCCCATCGATCGGTGCTGATGGGTACCATGATGGATACAAGATGTTTCGCGGCCGTTGTCCGTTGGAGAAAAGCAGGATTATAAGTTTGCTGGACGATGGTGGGTGGTTTGGTCCGGGGGTTGAAAGCGAAGGTTGTTGCAATATTTTATACCTAATGTCAACCATATGTCAGACTGACTGATTTTATTTAGCGTTTTAAGCGTTTCAGCATGTCTTTTGTAAGCTTTGTTTCACGTTTGATAAAAGATTTCTTTAAAACAATTTGTACTAAAAGAATTAAAGAAGAATTAAAGAATTAAAGGAATAGTTTACTTTTTGCAAAGGTATTGATGTAATAGATTTAGATACAGTTGCTTTTAGAAAGATTCCCTAAATTGCACGTTTGCCTACTAATGGAAAATGGGTAGTTGACGCTTGATTGAAAGGCACGTTTTTTGCAATGACGGAAAAGTTTGAAAAAAAGCTGGTACAAAACGGTGCTGGGCTCTTTTTAGAATTGGCAGTTATCTCATACGAAAAACATCAACAGCGGAGGAGAGAGCTATAAAAAATAATTTATAAATTATATTGTCATGAAGGTTACTTGCTTGCTAGAACAGTAATAACCAGTAGGAAATAAACGAGGATTTAATGAGTAAAATGTATACACAATCTTACAGCGACTTGGAGTGAATAACATAAGTAACTAATTAAATACAAAACTGGATTTGTAAAAAATCGATTGAGTAAATAAATTAATAATTAAAGCAAGACATTCGTAAATGTATAAACAAATATGTAAAAAACTACATAAATATGCATAGATTAACTAACAACTCAACATTTTATATGAGAATAAAAAACGGAGAGAAAAACATACATAAGCAAACCAAAAAAACCAAACACTATAGTTGCAAAATTTTACAAAATCCAACTACCAAACTAGAAACACCTATAAACAGAGTTAAGAAAAACATAAAAAAATATTAAAAACTCTTTAAATTAAATTTAAAGATTACTTGCTGAACAAGAAACATGTAATAAGTAATACGTTTAACCCATAATAAGGAACAAATTTAAACATTATAGTAACTACTCACATATTCAAGTGCTCCAAAAAGACGGTCTCGGAAGACGGAAGTCTTTTGTATACCTGACAAACCTTTGTAACAGTCCTTTAAAATAAAAAACCGTTTACTAACTGAAATGTAATGCTCACATCTCCATACGCTGGAACAAATACAAAAAAGTGTGATATTTCTTTACTTTTTCCAATAAAAAAAAAACCAGTTGAGAAACAATCAATCTTCATGGTCATGCTGATTTAATTATAAAATCTCGAAGTTTATTAACTTATTTTAAATGCTTACTCATTACTACCTGAAGTAGAAAATAAAACTATTTCACTAAATCCCTTCCTGTCCTCCCCTTCTCACCCTCCTTTCTCATCCCCTTTTTTCCTACCGCTGCATTCGTAACCGTGAACAGATATCCTAAACATTGCCCTAGCAATAAAGAAGATGTATATGGGCGTCAAGTGTGCCGTAACCGTACACCGGCACCATTTCCCCTTTTTGGCAGGATATTAACATTTTGTGTTTGTTATGTTGCGTTTTCTCCTGCTGGTTTTTGGTGCCGGTGCCGGTGGCATCACACTCATGCACCACTAGGGTAATTTTACCTTTGGTTATGGATGCCTTCAGATCAGATCAGAGCGGTAAAAGTTGTATGCTTGTAGTTCGTAATTACAATAGTAATAAGTAAAATAATTATTAATAATAATTCTGGGCCATCATAACACGCCGGGGATTCGCTCGGGTGTGAAAAACGAAAACCATTTCACTATTCAACGAAAACGGCATACGCAACGCAAGACGAGGTACGCATTTAGTAACTAGTTATTGTACAACGATACGCGTGGGTGTGTGTAAAATAAATTAAAAGTATTACCTTAGCGAATATCGCACTCCGACCGAACGACCGGCAACGTACAAGCCAAGCAAATGGACACGTGTGTCTGTCCAGCCTTTTTTTGCCTAGCTGCACCCTTTTTTATGTTCATTTTGTTTTGCCGCCCGCGTCGCGAGCGCCCGTTTTTAACGATGAGTGAGTATTTAATTCGGTATTCAGAGATTCGTTTTGTTGTTTTTACTGCGTTCGACTTTACAATGTTTTTTTTTTTTTTTGTTGCAATTTTACTAGCTCAGTAGTGTTTACTGGGTTTCCTTTGTTTAATTTAAAAATTAGACTTAGTTTCATAAGTATTAATCAGTACTGGATGTTGTGTGTGTTTTAGAGAGTTTTTTGTTTGTTTTTGTTTTTTTTTTACTCCTCTTTACTCCTCTTTTGTTTCGCACTTTGCACCTTATACGCTAACGCTTGTTTGTGTGTTTGTTTTTAATTATTATACTTATCTGTTTTTACTCACGCACATTCTTTTGTAACGAGCTTACCGTATTTATACATTCTTGCCCCATCAACCTGTTTAATTTGATTTATGTTTCTTTGTACACTGCGTTTTCCTGTTCACCTCGCCCAGTTCAGCTCTCGTTTTTTGTTTTGTTTCCTCTTTTCTCTCGTTCTATCAAACACTAGTTGTGGCCGACTACCATTTTAGCTATGTTTGTTTTCGATTGTTACATTTTTCACTGTCATGGTTTTGTTGTTTATTGATTTTATAACATTTTTTGGATGTTCTAGCTCTTGTGTGGTTTGTTTTTCACTTGAAATTTTGCTTTTGTTTGCCAGGTTTTTGATTATCCGTCTGCAAACGAACGCCTTCCACGCAAGCATTTAATGGATTAGCGCGGATGACTTCGTGAGCTTCCGTTTCCGGTTTCCATTTTGTTGCGCCGCAAATGGCTTCCATATTGACTTTCAGCGCAATGATCAACATCCCAGCATTAGGTCTCTGTTGCATTCCACATCCCGCCGCTTTCGCAAAACCTTCCTCGGTTTTCATGTTTTATTTATATAATATATGAATATGAACCTTTTTAAAGTGTGAATATGTATATATATTTATATATTTATAGATGTATGTATATTAGCGCCACACCACCAGCGGCTGGCTGGTGCAGCATTTTGAGATTCTTGATTTGTTTTGTTTTGCTTGTCTTTATCGTTTAATGTTGTTTGTTTTTTTTGTTGTTTTTATTAGAGTACTTACAGCGGCTTTAATGAAGTTTTTTTTCGTATTTCCTTTTCTTTATAGCGATGTGTATCCTCCTTTTACTCGTTTTTTCTCTTCTTATCTCTCACAACCGAGCAACGTAAATTGGATTTTTTAGATCAAAACGGTTACAGACCTGCGATGGCAGCATTTTGAGTTGTTTTGTGCGCACTCGCCTGTGTCCTGTCCCGAACCAGCTGCACTAGATGTATCGACTAAAAACGTGCTACTTACAGGGCTCACCTTTTGGGTACATCTGCGTCGGCCTGGCTCGAAGTGGACGAACCGTTTCGCATCGGAACCGTCCATCAATGTCGCTTCCCAGCGCACGTAAAGCTCGCTGCTAACGGCTAACGGCCATCATCTAGATCCTTCGTTTCATCCGTAATTACACATTATGCTAGCAAAGTTTTATCACAGTCAACACAGCGTATTTGAATACGCTTTGTAAGGGAAAAAGATAAAAGAAAAGGACAAGAAAAGGTACAAATTATTGCAAGCCACTGGTTGCTTCTAGTGCTGATTGCAGTAGCTCTTTTCAAAGAGCGAAGCGGATCGTTCGCGCTCACCAAGCTAAAACGTGCCCGTAAAGCGAACTTCACTCAGACGAGCGAGATAAGCGCAATTCACTCAGTATACTTAGTTAGTACACCACGGTGCACATTTCCGCATTCGTTCGAGTGAATTTTACGATCACTCATTACGAAGCGCACTCATTAACACTAGAACGTCCATGATAAAGAAAGAAACACTTTCTAAGAAAAAGAATTCACCGGACCAACTATACCTCATTAAAGGTTGTTAGCTTTGAAAAATTCAATCGCAAAATGCAAAACAATTGTGATGTTATCGGTAAAATCTATCAAACTTCCAACATTCAAAGAAAGGATCCATAAATAATTCTCTCAAAATGATTTCAGTCAGTTCGTCATGGCATTTCCAACCTTCATTTTCAAAAGGTCAAAACCTGAAAATTGTTCCGGTGGTTCATTAATTGACCAAAATTAACCAATGGGGGAACTGACTGATCCCAACTGACAACCGATAATAATTATTGGTACTAATAAGTAACATAATCGAAATTTGTACACAATATTCCCAGAAAACACTCAACAACCTTCATTAGCGATAACTTAGTTTTGTTTACCGACTTACCAAGTAAGCGTTGTAGTAGACAAATTTGCAGTACGGACCATCTAAACATTAAGTTCAAAACATTACCAGACTATTCTGACATTTTTAAATGTTGAGTAATAAAGTTGATGCTTTCTTACATTTTGAGTTTATAGTATGAAAACATCTAATATAAAACCCTTTTAAAATGTGAAAGAAAATTTCGAAATATCCGTCCTCATATATAATCAGTCATTTAGTTGCGTCTGTTTGAAGAGGCAATAACATAATAGATTATAGATGTCCAAAATGCATTTTTACATGTTATCAAACACATCATGTAGTGACAAAAAATACATTGAAAAGTATTTTCTGTTTCAAAACACTGAAACAGTCAAAATATGTCGTTTTAGTGTTAAGGTGAACCTGAGTGATTAAGGTGACTCTTTCGCTTACGATCTGCTTCTGCGAATCTTCAAAATAAAAAAAAGACACTTACCTTCTTATTCTTGAGAAAATTACATCCCGCACCGGTTTTGGCAATATGGAGACCCTGGTGACGCTCGTTTACACGAGGTGCCCATCGGCGTCGGTGAATCCGAACGACGCATTAAAGGAGCTCAGGTTCGTACTGCTCGGATCGTACGTGCCGATCAGTAAGCTGTTGCCCAAGCTGCTCGATCCACCGGTACCGACGTTCGTCGCATTCCCAGCCGCCGTCCCGAGAAAGGTACTGCCCACCAGCGGAAGTCCTGGCACACCACCGACCAGCGGTACCGGCGATGGATTCTGGACCGCGATCAGCTGTGCACCGTGCTGCAGCTGCTGGTGTTGGCTGCTGTTGCTCGCACTGCTGTTACGCTTCGGATCCTTCAGGATGCCCTGCAGTGGTTTCGGTGCCGGTACGGGCGCTTGCGACGGCATGGCGCCGCCGAGAACCGTGTTGCTCAGGCTGCTGCTCATGTGCTGTGGGGATGAGGAGCTTTCGTTCACCACCGACTGGGCATGGTAAGTGACGTCCGGTGGCGGCACCATCGGACGCGTCGTACGTGTTAGCGTGCCGGTGTTTTTGGGCAGTGCCGGTATTACTGGTGGCGGTGGTGTCGACATCTCCATTGCCGAATAATCCTGCTGCTTAATTTTTACACAAAGGAAAGCAGGAGAGAATGGAAAACGTTGGTCTAAAACATGGAAGAGGGATATAAAACAATAAAGGATTGGACACTTACCATCGGAGGATAGGACAGATAGCGATCGCTGTTCATGTTGTAGTAGGACCCATCGAACGGTGGCCCAGGGGACGGAGCTGTTACGTAGCTGCTTCGCTCGATCATCTGATCATCGTGGCTTCGCTGCTGATAGTTCACTGGGTTGTGCCGTGGATGGGGCAAGGTACGCGCATAAGCTACATGTTAAGGTGAACACAAGAAAAATACATGCCAAAATTTAGTTAAAACGAAAAAATGCCTTGCTCATCATCTCAAAACTGCCCAGAGATGGGACTGATATTGAAGATGATCAGGGCTTCGTTAGACGGGAAAGAAACAAAACAATTGAAGTCAAACCCACCTCCATTGATATTGTTAGGGTACGGGGGTAGGGTGCCCTCCTTTTGGTAGCGTGGTGGCGGCATGTCCCCATTTTCCACGAGATATGTCGAAGCAGATTTGCTGGTAGTGTCATCCTGTTAATTGTTTATTGACGACGATGAGTTATGCGAATGGCGGGTACAGCGATGGATGGGTGCAGTGTGCGCATAGGAATCGGTGGTATGTGTGTGTGAGAGAGAGAGGAGATGGAGAGAGAGAGAGAGAAAAAGAAGATTCGATTAGACGTTAGAACGATTAGACGTTACAACGACTAGACGTTAGAAACGCCGCCCATATTTGTGAGGGTTAAGTAGGCACCTACCGTATAGTCGGGACGATTAGCGTCCGTTGAGTAAGCGTCACTCTTTTCCGAGACACTAGACAGCGTTTCGCCTGTAACGAATGCAATGACGTTTAGTGTGACGTACAGAAAGGCACCGATTGACACGCAGCTCTGTTTTATCGTCTCGTTTTCGGTTGTAATGCGCTTGCCGGGTAGTGTTCTTTTCCGTGAAATTATTTACGTGTTTTTACTCAAACATTCTTGTAAAATTTATCTCCCCACAGTAACGATAAGTAAAGAAGTTTTTGAATTTAGTTCCAGTTAAAATTTTAAATCAAACAAAGCGAGAGGGTTAAGCGTTCCAGAAAACAAACAAGCTGCCAGAAATGAATGCTTTTGCTTGAAACCCTCTTCACGGGGCGTGTGTTAATTAAAGTTTAGAAAGTAAACTTGTTCTCTTACCTTTTGCTCGCTTGCGTAAAATGCACCATATAACAAGCCCCGCATTAACTGCCAACAGGCAGAGTGCTGCTAATGCAATGCAAAATATAACAAAGCTAGGAATTTCGGCACTTTGCACCATTTCCGGAACATCTACCGCAGGACCTGCACGTTTGATGCACGAACGTTATGAAAATAAAATAAGCAAAATGAATCGAACTTATTAATAAAAGCGAGAAACTAATAATACAATAATGGAAAAAAATAAATTTAAAAAATCAATAGTTAATAATATAGAAAACATATTGCATATATTTGAACGTAGAAAGAACGAAGAAAACGTTTTAAACGATTAAATTTAAAAGGTTATATCAAAACGATTATTGATAAATTGAACGAAACAAAACAAGCGGAAAATAAAACAAAAGATCCAGCAAAAAAGTATAAAAAAACACATTATAAAGATAAAGCACAACTAAACTGGAAATGAAAAGAAATCGTAACAAAGAAAAATAGAAACAAACAAAAAACATTGATAAAATAAAACAAACCCAAAGAATGAATATGTTAACCATAAAAAACAAGGAGAATAAATATTGTTTTTGCGTATATCAAACATAAAGCAAAAAAAAATGCTTCACCATTTCATTGTTTTACAAAGTAAAGAACATTACAAACAAAAAACTGCTCCGGGAATACGACCACTGAAAACGGGAAGCTGCTAATCATGCCTGTTGGTCTTTTTTATGAATGCCTGTATAAACAAATTTAATAATTGACTCCATGGGGGAAAAAATTTCCAACCCTATAGTTTAGGCATCAAAAACTTTACAAGCAACACAAAACAAAATAGAAAAGCACCTTTTTAAGTAAAAAAAGAGCATTGTTGAATGGAACACACCCTAAAAAGTATTTAAATTTGCTAACAAGCGAACACAAATTGCAGGACAATATTTTTCATCAATATTTGCATTTTGTTATCCACAATCAACGTTCTTTTTTTTTTTACACATTGTTTGCAACGAAAAGCAGCAGTAAAAACGTTGACGAAACAAATCAATTTTATTCTACCCAGCCAAGCGCAAGCTGCCGAACGTAAAGCGGGCAACAGGATCGGTAAACGGTTACTTGTTACTTGTCACAAACCATCATCCCATTCAGACACTCTATAAAAACCGATTTTCTTTCCACCGTTTCGCTCCCCCCTTGCTATCCTGCCCCACCCACCTCCCCACTCATTCCCCCAGCGGTGCAATTTGCATCGTTATCGTTTCCCTTGAATGCATCCGTAACAAGTGGCTAATGGTGCGTTACCGGAATCGGAAGCACAAGCAGTATCGATCCGTCACTACACTAAACCCACCAGCGCCAGCAAAAAAAACCGGGTGCAACCATCATTAGCTGCATCGTTCCGTACCCGGCAGCTGGGATGGTTTGAATGGGGTTTTGGCGAACGATGAAGATGATTGATGGATCGATACGACGGTGTCCTCTTAACGTGCCAAGGAATGCCGCTACGGCAAAAGAGTCATTGCATTGAAGATGACGATTTGACGTGTAAGTGTTTCGCTTTTTTCACCCCATCCTGAGTGGGAACTGTCTCACGAGAATCGTTGACGAGCTCGTGCAAAGTGCTGAAGCACTCGGAAGATACACATAAAAGCAACGATGACGACGACGACGACGGAAAAGAACACTTCCCACGTTCGCATTGGTACGAAGCCATTGGTAGGGCTGCCAGAAATGGAGGTTCGGGCCCCCTACCGGGAGCACGATAAAGCACGAGAGCGTCGCGCGAAGGATTACGATGCGGCCAACGACATTTACCCCGCTTGATGCGCTTGTGGACAGTGCGCCGATGGATGCAGCATCCGATCAGGATGATGTTGAGCAGCACGAGACAGATACCGGCAGCGACGCCGATTAGCAGCACGATACCGGATGCACCGATGGTGCCACCGGTCGACTGTGCCGTGGCCGTCTTGCTGCCGAGCGACGACGCCGGCTGCGATGGCGGTGTGTCTGTAGCCACAAGAGTGTGCGAATGCAGTTTTTGATTCGGGAAAGAAGTAGTTTCGTTACATCAGACGCAAGGTTACATTAAGCTTACAGAGGTAGATGAGATCCTAACATTAAACGAACTGGAACTTACCTTTGGTGTGGGCGCGCGTTACATCGGGCAGATACCGGCTGGAACCGAGCCCGTTCGACGCCATGATGGAAAAGACGTACAGCGTGTTCATCCGTAGGCCACCGACCGTCAGCTTGTACGAGTTGGGCTGGCTGTCCTCGTACCAGTAGCGATCGCTGTTCACCTCCCGGTACCGGATGCGGTAGTTCGCCTTCATGCCACCGTCGAAGCCGGGCGTCCAGGCGAGTGTTACCGAGTCGTGCGTCACGTTCAGCACGTTTAGGCTAACCGGCGGATCCGGCGGTGAGGTCACATCCAGCCGTACCTTTTCCTTCACGTTGCCCAGCTCGTTGCGCGCGATACACTCGTACAGGCCGTAATCGTTCGACGCGACCCGCTCCACGACCAGTATCGATTCGTACGTCAGCGCATCGATTTGCTTGTGCTCGACGTAAAACTTGGCGGACTGATTCACGTTCAGCACCTGGCCGGACCGGGACCAGTAGAATTTGGGTCGTGGTGCGGCCTGCGCCCGACATGGCAACCGTGCCCGTTCGCCGAAACCGGCGGCCGCACGCAACATTACGGGCGATTTGTCGATTTCCGGTGCGACTAATTGGCGAATGAGGAAGATTGGAATGCAAATAAAACAAAAAAATGACAGCACGATTACACAAAAGATTACGCCAATGTTACCGAATTGTAATGGATTAAATGGTGTACAAGGGTGGTGTTTTGCAGCACACAAGCAACAAGCAAGCGCACAAGCTGTAATCACTTACATTTCACAATTAATAGCACATCCCGGCTGGTCGGATTGGCAACGCGATTATCGGCGATGCAGCGGAAATTGCCCACATCCTCGCGGCGTGCATTTTTCACATGCAGATAGCTCGTGCCGTTCGCGAACGTGGTGGACGTTTTGATGGTCATATCGTACCCGATCCGTTCCCACCGTATGTGCTCTTCCGTTAGTGGTTTTCCTGTTGAATAGCCCGATCGAACACAGCGAACCATTTTAAAATCAGTCATTGTTGAATTACGAAAGGGGAATTTGCTTGCAGGTATCAAACATTGGTACTAGGTTTCATTTTTTTCGCTAAGGTTAACGAAATGGTGGAAATGCAATCCTTGCCACAATAAGGTTAAAGAATAAATATTTCTTACTACTAAGTATATACAATTAACCGATAGGAATAATAAAGAACGAAACAGCATAAACCAGAAAGAACGAAAAAGAACGGAAAAGAACGAAAAAGAACTAAAAAGAAAGAAAAAGAAAGAGAAAGAACACAAAAGGACGAGAAATAACGAAAAATAATGGAAAAGAGCGAAAGAGAATACAACGAAAGAGAGAAACCAACAGTCAAAATGAAACGAATACAAAATAATAAGAAAAGACCAAAATTAAAGAGACACACCAAAGAAAAAACTAAAAAAGTACATAAAGAACAAAAAATACTATAAAAAAAAAACAAAAAAAGCACGAAAAAGAGCAAACCAACAACAAAACAAACAAAAAACTAACGACAAAGAACACCTAAAAGCAACACCAAATGATAATGTACAAAAAGAAGAGAAAAACTAACGAAAAAGAACGAAAAATTCATAAACAAACAAGCGAATGAAACAAACCTACTTTCTTCGTTTCATTATTTTTTTGAATTATTTCAACTTTTCCCATCATTTCTTCGCATCAATCAACCAAATTTTGAAATGAATTACTCTTAACAATGAAACAGTACACTAATCGTTCAACCCCTACCTTCAACCGTGCAGGAAAGCATTGCCTCTTCGCCAGGACTAACAGTAACGTTCTCGGATATTGACTGTATCGATGCACCATCTGTTGAAAAGAAAGTAAAGAAGAAAAATAAATTTATCGAGTTTAAAGCAAAAACACTCGAAAAAACATTTGCACTAAAACATTCTGCTACTAATCAACACAATTCTTCCGCCAGTCACGGGTACGCCAAGTGCAGCCATGTGTGCCATCAGGCTTCCCGCACCAAAAAACGAAAAAACCTTCGCACCGGTTCCGGTTCCGGTGGACAATTTCATCCAGATTAATGTCCCACAAGGCAGATGCATTAATCCATAAAATGCAATAAATTTTTATTTGCACCGTTGACGTATAAATGCTTCCGGACAGAGGCCCACAGGCCCTTTGCTGCACGGGCAAAGAACTGTGGAGCCACACACACACACACACCAGCACGAGCACAAGCACCGTGCATCCCATGATACCGGGGGAAAAAAGGGCCCGAGAAAAATCTGTCTCTCGTTCTGCCGAAGCTCAAATGAAACCCATTTGTCTTTCACGCCCAATACACGAGCCCGACTGACCGTTTGCCATACATACACGGTACACACGAGTAAGCCGTTTACAACACCGCCAACCGCCCGAGGGATGCCCGGATCCCCGTGGCATTGATCCATGTAAACGGCGTAGCGCACCCCGATCCGGCACCATAAACGTGCCGGGTCGAAAATGTGTGTGTCCATCGGCACAAAATAAAAACAGTCGCACCGGTTCAATATTGGAAGCGGTGACCAAACCAAAGCGGATGACAAATGCGTACGTGTGTAAGAACCTACCCTCACTCCACCCCCTCCCCCTTTCCTCTCCCTTCTCTCGCCCCACAGAAAAAAAGTTCCGCCAGCTCGGGAAAGAAAATCGACCGCGTCACGGTACCGTACACGGTTTTTCGTGTTGGAAACGGTTGCAACAATGGCAATTCCGAAGCGGCACTGGCAGTTGTGGCAGGCAGGCAAGGGCTGTGCGCTTGGACAAAGTTTGATTCATGTACTTACACTCAACTACGACGGAAATATTAATCATCGCCGACCCTTGGGAGTTGACAGCTTCGCAAGTGTAGATGCCGGTATCGTTACGGTTGAGCCGGGTGATGTTCAGAATTGGTCCCTCGGAGACGATTCGTTGCGCACCTAGATTCGGTTGATGAGATGGGAGGCAGAGTTTAGTCGCCAGATTAATTTTTCGTTGATTATGGCGGGACAAAAAAGGCAGCAGTTGGCACGCCTGACGAAGCTAAGGAACCAAATTTACACATACCTGTGGCTGCGTGGATCGGTAAACCATCCTTGGTCCAGGTGTACGAGATGGACATCGGGTTGCCAGTTGCTACCATTGCCACGGTCAGCGGTTCGCCTTCCGCACCGACCACCGTGGACGATGGTGGTGGTTTGAATTTTGGTGGATCTGCAGAAAAAAGAAGCAGATAGCGCGGAAGGTAAGATGCAACCGTTCAGCATTTTTTCCCTGTTTTTTTTTGTGCCGGAATTCCAGCGCTATACGTACATAGCACCTGCAGCTTGATGGCTTCGTGTACGTTGCGCTGCAGTGCCTCGTTCGCGCTCTGGCACGTGTACACATTGCCATCCATGTCCTGGCTGATGTTCACTTTGAGCTCGAGCGACGACACGGTACCGCCCCACAGACCAGGCTTTGACGAGTTGTTCATACCTGTTTGAGGTAAAGAAGAAGAAGAATAAAAAGAAGAAGAAGAGATAAAGCACACACATACACACACACACGTGGAACTGGAAGAGAAGAAACAGTTCCAGGGAATATCCCAGAGTTCGCAACTCATCCTTGTGGACTGAGCCCGTGAACGGGTTGCGATGAGTTTAACTTTTGTTTCGTTTGCAGCGATTCAGGCGCTACGGTGCGCGTGTTCCATTGCGACATTGCCACTTACCGTCGACGGCGATGCCATCGCGCCACCACGAAATCGTTGCGGGCGGATTACTGGAGCTCGAGTCGCAGATCAGCGTCGCCTCGATGCCGGGCTTCAGCTCCGGCGGTATGATTTTGATCTTAACCGTCTCGGGCGGAACTGTTGCGAATTTCGCGTTGTGGTCGATCAAACCGCAACGGAAGGTAACGATAAGCGGAAGAAAAGAATGTCAAATGCATAGCGTTAAATCCTTTTTGCTTTGCGGATGATCGTATCGGACACTTACAGTTCACGGCAAGGGTTCTGCTGGCCGACATCGGTATTTCGGTGGCAGAGTTATGCGCCTCACAGCGATACTTTGCCTGATTATCCGTCGCGTTCACCAGTATCGAGATTTCCGACGAAACCGACTTTTCCGTCGATTTGGTGGGTGAGTTAAGCTGCGAACAAGGGGAAAAATGAAACAAGGGAAAAATATTTTAATTTAAAAGGAACACGATTACTGAGCACAGTTTTAAGTTGATGAGTTCCGTTTCAAAAACTCTCTGCATCTATTTATAGCCACTAAAACTATTTTTATTCTATTGCTAGAATTTCAATATTTGCGAAACACGCCACGCTTTCGCACAGATAATTGAATTCAACAACTTTCACAGTTGTTCCATTTACGCAAATAATCTGCTCCGGGGCGCCAGAATGGACACCACTACCAATGCTCCATCACCACAACCTATATCATGCTCATGGCCAACAAGCAGTGCCAGCCCGGCTACAAAAAGCTTTCGCTACAGGAGTATACCGAGCGACACATTGCCAAGCCAAGCTCCCGTTTTGTCCTCCTGGGATGCGTACAAACATGACGGATCGGGTAATCGAAGCACACCGACACACAAAGCCGACACCGGGAGCATCTGTCCAAGCCACCTCGTGCCCAATGTTTGGAACGCCACTCCCGGCACTCGGCGAAGATGGTGACGCTTTGTGCAAACGGTCGGAAGCTGGCAGCTTCGCAAACAAAAACAACAACCACACCGACATTCACACACAGACACACTTTGGACACACCAACGAGCCCGCTGGTCACTGGTGTTGGCCGGTTTTTGGGGTGGGCAAATATTTACTGACGAGGGCAACATCGTTCCCATCCCATCCGTCGGAGCCAACGGATGGGCGTACCAACGCTGCACGCTTGGCGCTTGGTCAAAGTTTGCGGAAATTAATTAAATCTCCCACGAACGGGGCGAGCCTTCCCCTCTCTCTGTGTGTGTGTATTGGCATTTGCAACGTTCCCCTAGGAGCCCGTTTGGCACCGTTTTGGGCCACTGCTCAACACGTGGTAGCCGTGGTCTCTGGTTGGGGACGCTTTTCTATCGGCACCTGATCGCCGCGCGGTATCACACAGACACCGGGACACCGGCCAACATCCTGTTGCCGATTTGCTGTAAGCTACACAAACACACCGTTCCCGTAGTGCGCTCGGTGATGAATGATGTAAACTATGTTAACTACCCACTCACAAACAACCAAACGGGGTGGTCCAGAAATGCACATGCATAAGCAATAAACTTTCCGCAAAGAAAAACCCCCCGGATCCTTAACTGGGCACAAAGAGTGCCATACCTATTATCAGCCGTCCCACAAAGTGTCCTTTTTGGTGGGGTCAACAACAATAAAAAAGGGGTTTGTGTGATGTTTGGGTGAACCCAATCATTGACTTACCTTTTTATCGTTTTTGTACCAGGTGAGCGTTGCCAGTGGGTTACCGCCGGTCGAGGTACACTGAAGCCGTTGGACCGAGCCGGCCGCTATGATTGTTCCCTCCGTGTAGCCCGTAATGACCGGTTGGTTCGGTGGCACTGTCGGCAGAAAAAAAACACATTCGTCAACAAGAAAACATTGGGACAATTAATAATAAAGGAAGAATTTATTGCTTGAATAAGGTGAGCGATATCATGTTTTGGGTTTGTTTTCATCAGGAACACGGAACGGCAATTTACTGTACCATTACTCGCATGATGAATTGCATGTTGAATGCTTTCAATCAACATTTTCTTGAAAGCATTAAATTGTATTTATAATGTGCATAATGTTATCTTTTATCACTACTTCAACAGCAACTAAAGTATTCGTTGCACAGTGTTCACTGGTAATTAATAGCAAGGGACGACTACGTAGATAAATCTAGGTGAATAAACCAATAGATCTTTTAAAGAATTGAAAGTTGACATTAAATACCTCATTTACTACATGTACTACCAAATTTCTACGTAAGGATAATTTGTTTGGGAACACTTTCAACGCCTTCTCAGAATAGTAGAAGAAAGTGTCTTCTAGTTACAAGTCCGAGAGCCTCCTAAACTCCTGAGACATTGGTCGTATTACCATGTTCTAAAGCAAATTTACTTCTTAGAATAACAATAAAAAATCCATGCTCTTGTGCGCTGATAATGTCGTTAGAATGACACCAAACAACCTAATACTAAGTCTTCTTAAACTTTTCATAGTAACTGAGGAGTTGTTATAAAGTCAAATTTAAATTAAATCATTTCAGAAGTGCCTTGAACAATTCAAATCCAAATAACTTCTGGTATCGCGTGTTAAGGATAATTCGCAATGGTATCATATACTTACACAAGACATTCACGGTGTGCGTTGCAACAATATTCTCCGTCAACTGCATATTCAGCCCGTGACAGATCACCACCAGGGATCGTTTGTTGGCTTCCACCGGCACAGAGATATTGGAGACTGTAATCCAACCTCCTGATTATTGGGAAATACACAAAGTTCAAGAGAAAATATTGTTATTGTGAACTTCAGTAGAGCAAAGGGAAATGCTTCATCTTCTAGTACACACCATCAGGATTCTCGATGGTTCGGGATGTGGTATTCTTCATATGATGCCCTCCGACACTCCACTTGATCTCTGCCGGTGGGTTTGATGGGGCGGTTTGGCACTGTAGCGACACCACATCTCCGGTGCGTGCCTCCGATGCACCCGAAATGGTAACCTGAGTTGGTGCGACTGCGTGGATAGAACCCCCAATAAATAAATAAAGTGTGTTAGTCGACCGTGTTAAGTTGTACACAATGCTTCTCCAGTAACTCCATACTTACACAACACGCTGAGCGTAATTTCGGTTTTGAGCGGTGCCGGAATCATCACATTGATAGCCTCACAGCGTAACCGTGCCTTATTGTCACCTTCCTCGGCCACGAACGAGTAAACGTTTTCCGACAACCGATCCGTCGTCCGGTACGCCATCCGGACCTGCACATCGTTCTTGTACCAGATCAGCTGTGCCGGTGGATTGCCACCGCGGCTCCTACAGATAAGCTCCACATTTTGACCTCGTCGCAGTACCTCGCCGGTCGTGAATCCCTCAATCTGGGGCTCTCCAGGTGGATCTGTTGCAGTATGGCGAAAAACGACAAAAGGTACATCAGATTACCGTATTTGCATTGAAGATTGAAGTCTTTTGTAAATGGTGCACTGGTGCTCGGCTACCAGTAACCAGGATAATGAAGCTGATTATACGAGCCATCGTCAAGGTGTCATTCCATTCGTTGCTCTACTTTTTTTGTGTGTTAAGTCGACAGTGAAACGAGAACAGCAGATACTTACACAACACCGACAGCTGAACCTTTGTCTGCATCGGGCGATCCGGTTGCAGGGCTTTGTGCTTTGCCTGGCAGGTGTACTCCATGTAGTCGTCCTCGGACGTTGGTTTGATTCGTAGCTGCGACGACACCGTGTACCGCTTGCCCTCCGTTTCCGTCACCTTGTTCTCGACCGTATCTGTAAGGCGAAATAGTTAGACACGATAAGTGGTAAGTGAATGAAGCATGAAAAGAAAGTTTTGTTTGTTTTTCGTTTTTGTACATCGATGGTACGGTAAAAGGATTATGTTAACAAAAAAAAACGAAGAAAGTAGCAAAGTTCATCGTCTTTTAGTAAACTTGCACCGAGTCGACAGAACGAGGACGAAACAAACATTGAAACACCATGGTATGGTTGATATTTCTTTGATATTTTTTTCTCTTCTCCCCCAGGGTGGTTCATTACGAGCAGATAATTTAATATCTCAAGTCGAAAGATGTATAACTTCTGCACCTTTCGCTGGGAACCGGTAAGATTGGATTGGATTGCAAGAAACTTACACCTATACAAGTCTGATAAAGCTCATCCCAGGACATGGAATCATCTTTCAACGATTTAAGTTAATGTATGAATAATGATGTAAAATTTAAAATTTTAATAATTGTGAGTCATGAAACTCATGAAAAAAAAACACTAGCACTACTGGATCAGGCATTTTACAAAAAAACGCTTCATTTTCATCACATTTAGTTTTGGAATTAAAGTTTGCTCCCGTCGTAGAATCATGACATTTACATATAGATTCATTAATAAAATAGAATTCAACTTTTTAAAATTGCTGATAACATAAGTTTAAAAAAACGCTTAAAACGCTTAAAACGCTTGGCAGTTGTGTTATTCAAATGGAGCTATAACATTTTTGCATTAAGTTAAAATGAATCAGTTCATTCCATTATATCTACTTTTAATAGAATTTACTGTTAATTAATGTAGTAATAGCTTTGATGTTATGTTATTTTTTCTCTAATAAACAAGAAAACAAATTACAAATGCTGAAAAGTTAAACAACAGAAACGAAATAAAAACAAAGAAAAATATTATCACCACCCTTACACTGCTTCCCACACAGTTCCAAAAACGAAACCAAAAACAAGAAGGAAATTGCACGCTAAAGCTCTATTGTATTGACCGTAACAAAGTTGCTCGGAGCCCGGAATCCATTAGCAATTTCCATTCCAGCAATGAAAGTGTCATGAAGCAAAATAACGAAGCAGAGACATAAAAACACACAAAAAAAGTCTAAACTGAAACGAACACATGTGACCATCCGCCGAAAGGGACATCCCCAACGCAGTGGTAAGGTAAGGAAAGGAACAGGAACAACAAAACTCCAAGCATTTTCCACCTCCATGGGGTGGCGTGGAAAATGGATATGAGAAATTTTCGTCTCGTTTGGGACCGCAAACCGGACCAACCGGATGCACGCCACTGGACAGTCCGTGACAAATTTGTTTATGAAAATAGGATCTCGGACGGACGCGTGGATGGACGCGAGGACAGCAATTTGTCATCGCCATATATCACACGCACGCATACACGATTGAACCTATCCCCTAGGGGTGGGAATGAAGAAGGAGGAGAAGAGAGGGAAAAATAAGAATGACAAATATACAACACGAAGAAGCCACCGGAATGATGTCTACTCCCTCACGACAACAGTTTCGGGGAATTCGTATCTTCGTACCGAAATTTTTCATCACACCGAAAAGATTGAAAATGTGTGACCATTTTTTGATCATTTAGACGACACAATCCCCACCACCATGGGTAGGAGGGGAGGATTTCTGTTTCTTCATTGTGGTACGGCACTATCAACACAAACACCAACCGATCTCAGGCCTTCCGGTTGTCTGAAGCAAGCTCAAGCCGAACGGACCCTTTGGCGTTGAAAGATTTCGCGCGCCCATCGAGCCTTCACAAAAAGAAATTGAAATCACTTGAACCCTTTTAAGTGTGACCATCTATCAAATGGTTGATACGCAGGACGGGTAGACAGATGCCTACGGTGTTTGTGGGACGCACAATTCATCCCCAACAGCAGCACTAGCCAGAATTTGTCACCTCGAGTACATATTGCTATCGTTTCGGAGCGACTTCTACCACTCTTCCTGATGAATTCTTCCGGAACATTCGCTTGTGTGTTGGGTTTGGTTTGAATTACGCCCGTTTTGCTTTGTTTTGCACCATTTTTGTGTTGCGGTGCTCGATAGCTCGGACTATTTTTCTTCCAACTTTCAATTGACTTTTCGGCAAACAGTTCACATGACTGGCGTCTGTGCTCTCCACTGTGTGGGCATATATTTGCTCTCCCCTTCATCGAACAATACGCTTTAAACGTGATTGTTACAGGAAAGACCACTTCACCATTTTCCTGGTTAGAATCGGCATCTTCATTTCTGTCATTCTTGTCCATTACAACAGTGCGAGTTTTTAAACAGCAAACAAAACTCTCTGTCTCGCACGTTTTCTCGCAAACTCGCCCGCCCAAAAAAAAACAGGAAAACTCGTCTCCCCAGCATCGTTGTCTTTGAAACGATTAAGAAAAGCTTATGGCAGTTTAGTAAAGGGAAAATCCTTTTAATGCTACCGGGACAAAATGGTTTGTCTGCTGTGGTCCTTTCCTACAGTTTGGGGGGGGGGGGCAGGATGTCACTGCAAAGTTTCACCCTTCGCGTGAAGCAAAAAATATTTTTGTTCTTTTTTGGCATTTTTTATTCTCGCTAGGACAGAAAAAATTCTGCAGGTATTGACTTCAGCCAGATAGGAGCAAATAGGTGAAATAAAAAGCTAAAAAAATATGTCCCCCGCTTTGGAGCAGAAAAGAGCGAAGGGACCCGCGAGGCGACGTGGGAATGTCAAACAAAAAAACGTGATGAAAAATGTACCGTGCAGGGGACTTCAATTTATTTTGTTTGCTCATTTTCGAGGCGAACACCGGTGTGTTGCCGGTGTGCCATCCACTAAGCCACATGCAGCCGACACGGAAAGGTTCGCCCAAAGGAAAAATGTACGATTTTCCACCAAACCAACCAACCCAAAAAACGAAAAGGAAAATCGGAGAGCTTATGTCCATCCGTGACGGTAACCGGCGCTAAAGGATATGATAGGGATGCGGACAGGGATCCCGTGCTGGCGGATGAGTGGATGATGCAGGATCCTTGAAAAATGTCCCCTTTGAAGAGGGAGGATACGATGTGTTGGGGAGCGTGTTTTTTGTTTGCCTTCCGACAAGTTGCTGCTAAAGACACGAAAGGATGCTCTAACGAAACGGCTGAGTTCCGGCCAGTAGTTTGCTTCTATCCCATCTCCCATCACACTAGTGTGGCTAGTGTTTTGAGGCTGAAGGGGTAGACATTCCGTCAAGAATTCTTAAGAAGATGTACACACACACGCACACGGGTTGGTAAACAATTTTCACCCGGCGTGATAGATTTGCTTCTGCTCAGCAGCAAATAAACACAGCAGCAGGCTTCGCATCCGAAACCCAGGTCAAGCCACGGTTGCCCATCGTCAGACAATCATTGTAAAGGTGTTTTCCTGATGCTTTGCTCCACCTTCATCTGGCACACGCACACCTACACGGGGCCACGTTTTGCCCGCAACAACTTCCTTCTCAATCTTGGTTCTGTCCGGCGCAAGGACGATGAAACTGAAGCGAAACACCCGCCAACAAAAAAAGCAACACCGAAAAAACGAGACAGCATCGCTTCTGTATAATTTATTTAGTGACATTTACCAACTTCATCGACCACAAGCCCCCGAAAACCCTGCCCAGAAGCGAACATCTTACTCCGGGGTCGGGCACGGACTCTCTGTTTTCCTGGTGCCCATTTCCCTCCTTTCGAATATATTACCGTTATTTATTACCCAATGCTAACCGCATTTTCCCTTTGCCCACCTCCCTACACCCTTTCTACCACACCCTTCCCCCCAACCCAACCCCATGGACCACACGATTGTCGAGGATGATTTTGATCATTCGTATCACTTCGAACAAACACCGACCCGTTCGTGGGGCGTGTTTTCCGGGTGTAACCGTTGGGGCAGTGGTTGTTAGCAACATCTCTCCCGGAATGAACTGTGCACTGCTCGCGTGGAATGTGCACCAGCAACCAGCCAGAGTCGGTGGCGACCGCACAAAATTTCCATAACACCATCACGCTCGGACCCCGGATCGAACCAATTTTTGGCTGGCCCCCGGTGGTGATGTGTCGATAGAAGAAGAAAAAGTGGGTTGCCCCGGTAGCCGCTACCACGCTCAAATAATCTGTAGGAAGCTGTTAAAGTTGAATCCATTTATTTCTAGCGCGGTCCATACACACACACACACACACACAGACAAAAAGGAATAAAAATAACCAACTTTTCCGGTATTTCCCGACAATGCTAACCGAAGGCAGGAAGACAACAAAGCTACGGCCAGCGAGCTGGAGCTGGTTGCTTAGTGCGAAAGGCAACTGCTGAATAGCAGAACCGTCGATCGTCATCGGCCCCATGTGCAGACCATTTTCGACGGCTAAGCATAAAATGGGTGGAATGGTCACGGGTGGAAAAGCACCGTACCGGAAGTGTTGAAAGTATTTCTGCCTGAGATGTTGATCAATACTGGCGGAACGGCCGGCACGGAAGGATCACCACCCAAAAATGGCGGCGATTGCCCTACACGAAACTGTATGCCAATACACACACACACACACACACAGAACGTTGCCGTACATTAAGCAGTAAATAGTCCTTGTCGCACGAGATAATATTTTCGATAAACTCCTGCCACAACCGGAAACCATTCACGAGTGTTGATAACACACTGGTGCTGGAAACGGAGCAGAGGAAACAAACAAAAAAACAGACGATGTTGACCCATTTCCCGCTAGAAGAAGGTGATCGAAATAAAAGAAAACGAGTAAAATCCCATCCCCAAACAGGCCTAGACCACCGGTACGGAATGGGAAATTGAACATTCGGGGCGCATTTGGCATCGTTTTGCTTACCCGATTTGTACTCCGTTTTGCCCCGGTACCACACAATCTGGGCGACCGGTTTTGCATTTGACACTACGCAGGTCAGCGTTAGGTCCTGACCTTCCCGGACTTCCACCTTGGCGTTCCGGCTGTAGCCCTGGATCTCCATCGACGATGGTGGTGCTGTGAGGGAAACATAGAGAAATCGGAAAATATAAATATAAATATTGCTTTTGATTTGTATTTATTTTATTTAGTTCAAAATATTTATTTTTATTTCAAACGTTGGAACGAACGTTACAGTGGGCTCAATAAATGTAAGATTAAATTCATAATAAAATTAAGAAGATTGTATTATAATTGTGTTACCACCTCACATAATAATAAATCAGCACATTTATAGACAATACTTAACATTTTCACCCTTTAATAATTGCAACTAAGCAAACGAGATATAAATTTATAGTTAATCGATGTTTCATTAAAAAATGTCTAAAATATACCTTTTGCTATGTTAACATGCCTACTCTCCTCAGAGAAGAATATACATTTAATACAAAGTGCTGGGTGAAATTTAATAATTTGCCGAACAAAAAAGAAAAAAAAAGAAAAAAATTTCCTGCAATATCAATTACTTTGAAGAAATGAATTATGTATTTATACATATTTTTCATAACAATGTTAAACCAACAAATTAACGAAAAACTGAGAAGAAAAATCAATGAATGCAGTAAAAGTAAAGAATGTCGGCTGACTGAGATTCTTCGACAAGGTTTAATTTAATGAAATTATTCTAGAAAATAATTTTTAATCCCCATAGTCAAAAATGCAGTACTGTCCCAAACAATATTTTCATGAAAAAAGTATCATAAGTAACAATTTAAAAAAAATTAGTTATAAAATTTACTGATTCTTTTTTCTCAGTGACTTTCAGAAGTTTGAGAAGGTCGTCCCGAAATTGCAAAGCTGCTTCATACTTATTTCCACCAGTGCAAAATAAAGTATAAATTTCTTAAGGACAAACAAAGACGCATAAATAGCATTCTTTCCTTCGCTAGTTATTATTGAACTCCAGCCTTCACCGTTCAAAAAAATGTGTCACCCAGCGTTGATTAGATGAATGCATTGAAGTAAAAATTCCATTCTTCACCACCAAAAAAAAAAAACCCCACCCCCGGAAATGCAAACACGTTTCACTATTTGTTTTAAGCCACCAGCAAGAAAAGGAAAATGACAATGGAAAGTATCACCAGTTTGCCTAACACCACCCGGATGGATTGCATATCTGCAGCGACACTTCGTACCAGTACTTAAATAATCATTAGAAATCGATTGGAAAATCCTTTATCCCCGGATAGCATGTTGAGCCCTTCCCGCACGTATTTCCCATCTATACGGGCTGTCGCCCGGTTCACCAGCACCCTCGCCGCTGGATTGGGGTTTATCTTATCCCCTGTTTTTTTTCTGTGCTTTTTGTGCACATCCATCCCAAAAAACCGAACCCATCCAGAAGTGCTCGAACCGCTCTGCGGCAGTGTGACATCTGTGGGTTAGAGACAAGTTTGGATTTGAGTGCAACAAACGAGAAGGAAATGAGAAAAAATAAATCCATCTCAGAAATCCCTTATCTTTTTGCTTTCTTTCTCTCTGTCTATCGCACTAAATCCTCTTTTACACTGACTTCCTTCCCAGGTTCCATCAAACAGGCTGCACAAAAATTTCGCTTCTTCCCGGAACTGTTCCAGTAGGGAAGCAGAAACGAGCAGCAGCAAAATCGTATGTATGAGTTCGGATGAAGAAATATACTTCCTTTTTTCCCTTTTACTCATTTTAGCTCGCCAAAAGCTTTTCCACCAAAGAACTACCAGAAGGTGATCCGTTTAGTAAAAACGAAGAGAGAGAGAGAGACAGAGAGAGAGAGAGAGAGAGAGAGAGAGAGAGACAGAGAGAGAGAGATAGACAGAGAGAAAATAATCAAATTGCGACGATTTTTCTAACAAAAAAAAAACGAAGAGAGAAAAATAAAACCATGTCAAAGCGAATAACGATTTCACAATTATCTGAAAATTGCTTCTCATCCTTCGAGGGATTTTCCAGCAATCGCATCTTCACGTGCCGTGATAGGAAGGAATGGTACAAAAAGTGGTCTTTAATTTTATTTTTCTTTTTTTTTCCTCTAGAAAGAAGCTAGAGCTTCTCCGTCACATATTCCATTCCGGGCAGCGAGATAAATGTATGCCATGTACATCGAACCGGGGAATGGAATTCACCTGATAGAAAAGCCAAAAGTGCAAACGAGTTTCTTTGCTAGTATACACCCATACACACACACAAACACACACACACACACACACACACACAAACACACACAGAAAAGTTAGTTAAATTCCATACTCTCCATATTCCTATCACCCATTCCTATAGGTTGCTGGATTGCTGCAAATTTCTTTTTTTTTTTTTTGGGTCAGGCACAATCTATCTTCCTTGCACGGGCTTGAAAAGAAACTTGCACAAGAAAGGTACACCGACACACACTATGTGCTACCATTCAGGACACGACACCGACGAAGATATAAAAGGTAAGAAACAGCAATGGAGGGAAAAAAATCGCTCCAGATCGTATACCTTGCCCAACCTGCACAATTTGAATACGAGACTTTCGCACTCTCCAAATGAATATTAAAACCTGGCAAATATTATAAAAATAATTCACGGAATAGATTGCGGGAGTAGCGAAAAAAAACACACACACAAAACTACTGCTGCAATCTGGTGTGTATGTGTTGCGGTCGCTGCGCAAGGAGTCGAACACTTCGGTAAAAGCTTCGCAGGTCGTGAGGAAGGATCACTTTACTGGGTGGGCTTTCAATTTGCATTTTGGTGGGATGTATTTTCCCTTTCTCCCTTTTGCCGTGTGGTGTTTTATCGAGAAGGATAAATTTATTCGATTCCGAACGGCGCTTGCAGCGCTTGTTCTTTCTCCCAAAAAATGCTGCTCCAACTTTTCGCTTTCAACTTCCCGTTTTCGCAATTCAGTGTGAGGAATTTGGCGGTTTTTTTTTTCTTCTTCACATCAAACTTGTGAAAATTTCAATGACCTTCAAAAGCGTAAGAGAAGACAAGAAACTGTTCCAAAAATACAACAAAAAAAAAAACGCTTTAAGCTTGTCCAGTGTTAAATAAGGACGAGTTTAACAGCGACCCCTGACGCCCTTACGGCTCGTAGCGTAAAGTAGAGCAAAAGTTAACACAAAACGAAAAGAAAAAAAAATAACCTCAATACCCACCGAGTATATTGGTGAAACACGGAAAGGAAATGGTGAAATCAAACACCACGACGGGACGGGCTAAAACGCTAAAAATGGCACCAAACGCTCGGGCACTAAAAAGCATTCCAGCTCGCCAGCAAAAGGTCATAACACCGGCGAGATGAGATGCACGGTCATAACAAAAAAAAACACACACACACACAGCAACCCTTCATCCTCCTTAAACCTCCCCTTCCCACCCCCGCAGGTCATCCAAGGGCACACAGCAAAAAATCAAATCCACGCGCAAAGTTGTGATCCCGGTGCGGAACGAATCCCAATGTCTCACCAGCAGAATATCGCACCTTCCAGCCAGCCTTCTCGCCCTACTGCCAATGAGGGTTTTTTTTTCTCCCAGCTAGCAAAAAAATTGATTTCTGGCAGGTTTTTTTTGGTTCTCGTTGCTCCCACCCCTCAAAAAAAAAATCGCTTGAAAATAAGACAAAACGAAAAAAATACTGCTGCCAGTGGAAAACTCTGGCCAGATAAAGCTGAAACCTTGAATGAAACTGATGCTGAACGAGAGAAGAAAAAAAAAACGCAGGAAAAGCACACTCACGCAGCAACAAAATTGGTACAAAGAGAAAGCACACAAAAACAGGGATATAGAAAAAAATTTCGGTAAAGCTTTCGAACCTGTTCGGTCCAATGTATGATAAATTGAAGCAGGAAAGCGATACAAAATGGATTTGGATTCATTTCTCGTTCGGCTCGATCTCGGATCGGGAGTTCATCGTTTTTTTTCTTTTTGCTTTCTTTCTTTCTCTCTTTCCCATTTTATTCACTTGCGTTTGCATCCATCGACGGTGACGTTTGTGGCGCAGAGAATCGAGCCTGGGGGAAGAAAAAAAAAGCTTTTTCCTTCCCCTCGCATATTGCTCCATTTTGCACAACAGTCGACAGCAGCACCGGAACGAAAGTGCGCAAAGTGCGCTCGCTTGTCCAAGCGAATGTTTGATCTTCACTGTGCGGCTGCCATTTTATTGCACGAATCCTTCTCCGGTTTCCTTTTTCTGTGACAATTTTGATTTTCTCTCCTTTGTTTTCTTTTTTTTTTTCTTTTAGCCCATTTTTGATTTTCGCAAAGATGGCACCGACACCGTGGCAGGAAGGAAAAAAGGTTTTTGCATAAATGAAACAACGCGAACGGGTGCTGGTGCAGAAAACTGTCATCAATATTGTCGGATGATCCAATATTTATAGATTTATCACAATGCAAATGGGCGATAGCGCTGTATGAAATTGTGACGAGAAGGATGTTTGTAGGTGGAAGGAGGGGGTTAGGGGTTAGGGACACACACACACATACACTACAGAACCCGATGAGTTAAAGCGCAACGCCCCGAGTGCCCAAAGATCGCTCACAAGATTGAAATCCGTACCGATTTACGATCGGTGGCAATGATTTGCTCACAGATGGAAAAAAAACAGAAAGAGAAAGACTGCAGCTGGGATATAAATAACTAAACTCGGTAAAACTCTTTTCGGTTGCCTGCTAGCTCACATTTAATTATATGTATCCCATTTTTCATCCCCCAGCCCTGGTCTGTTCAGTGTGCGGTGCCATATTTGCATATTACCCATCTTCTTGTGGAAGTGTTTGATACTTCCAAACCAAAAAAGCAAAAAAAAAAATCCTTCACCATCTTCCCAGCCAACACCAGTCCAATCAACGTTGAAAACTGCAAAAGCTTAGCGGCAGTTTTTTTTCTTTCGATAATGAATGAATGATGTACCGAACGCAACGACCTGCACCGGAACGACAGCCTCCGAGCTAAACGCCTTAATTTATGCTTCACAACCGGTATAATGTGTGTGCTTTTTTTTATTTGCTTCCTTTCGAGCAAATGGTATGTTTCGACTGTTACGAAAACACGGACCGAGTTCGCAACCGTTCGACACAGTTTTTTTTTTGTTTTTTGTATTTGTTTTGTCTGTGGTGGTTTGAGGTCTCCACAATAGTTTGCCTGCGCCTGACCGTGGGATTTATAATCAATGCAGTCAATTAATTTTCATTCATGCCTACCCTGCGATCAGTCACCGCGTGTGACCGTTGTATGTGTGTGTGTGTGTGTTTTAATGTGACTTCGTACACACACACACACCGGTGAAAACATTTTTTGATTCGAGACAAAAAGAAGTGCTTCATTAATGCTTCTGCACCCAAAAGGGACCGGTCACAGCATCCCCCATTCATGCTGCAGCTAACCCGATCGCTATCCTTGACCGGGATGGAACCGGTTTTGTTTTTTGGTTTTTTGGCAGATTCATTCATAAAGCAACGTTGCATTGCAAACAAAGCTTTGCTGGCCACCGTATGCGCCAGCATCAGCCTTCCTGACTGACAGGCCTGATGGTTGCGCTCACAAGCTGACAGCCGGACCACGCCGATCAACTGAAACTAATGCTTCAATGAAATCAACTGGCCCACCGTGCAGTTTAACGTGCCCTCGTATCCTTTTTTTTAGTTGCCCATTTTCCCAAAAGGTTTCCATGCACCTGTAACGTTGCACCACGGACATTGCATTACACCAAAGCGAAAAGCGTACGCCGTCACACCGCCAGCAGGATGTTACTATTGACTTTCTTGTTTAACGCTTCATTTGCTTATCTTTCGTGCTGGGGAGTGTTCGCGAGCAGAAGCGTGTCAATAGACACCGCCCAATCCAGCCCACTAGGGTGGCCTGGCAAGTGGAGTGCAAGGTTACCTCCGGAAATTCGATACTAATTCGATTCCGCGAGCCCCGGTAATGTCGGGGTAATCAAATTTACCCACGCGATGCACAGGCCACGAGCCCGTCCTAACCCGTTGGCTGACCTGGCCCGAAACACCCCTCCCTCCATCCCCTAGTGTATCGCAATGCATACATGCATGGTGCCGGGCGAATCAGCTCAAAGTGGCCATTTGCACGGTGCGGGATTAGAAATGGGAATGGAGCTTTTGCAGGCGCGCATTGGCTGATCATTGGCTGATCGATTTCAATTAGCTTTTAGCTGCATGCAGGAATTCAATTTTGTAGCCATTGCAACGTGTGCTGTCTGTGCTGCGGGAATGTGTGCGAGTTCGCTTAATGTGATACAGGTTTCGCTAAGTTTCTGGGTCCTTTCGCTTTTCAGCTAGGTTAATCATTTAAGGGCAAATCCCGTTGCAATCGCCATGGTTCAGTGATTCTAGCAAGGGATTGTTTTTCCTTCGTACCTTGCATACCAAATACATTCAACTAATAGATAAATCATTGCAAAAGGTTACAAATTTGAAATTAAATAATTAAAATAATTTTTAAGTAATTAACAATTTAGTTACCTTCAGGTACTGCGTTATCGAGTACCTAAAGTTGTCTGAATATAACTATCGATTTTATTACACTAACCATCTTAATCGTTAAGAAGCAAATTCTAATAAGTTAGCTTTAAATATTCATGTTACTTTGCATTTTATCCTACTTTCAAATATTTGTCTTTTTGTACAAAAAAAAAGTATGCTAACAAATATCCAATAAAACGCACGTGTAACTAAATTGCTTAACTCTAGTTGAATAAATAAATAATTACGATTGCTTCAAAATTAGTTATTAAAATTTAAAATAACCATTTGAAGCAACTGAAACTGTGCACTAAAAACCTTAGTCTAGGAATAAAATTTAAAGTATACAATATTTAACAATGACGTTTTCTGAATTGCATTTATATTTTCACAGTAAAGAAGCAAATTCATAACTTGTATCCTGAAAGTTATTAATAACGATCTTTAAGGATATATTCAACATTCTATTATCAGCTTTAAATGTCTTTTTTCATAAAGATGCTCCTTCAAAGGATAAAATTGAAAATAGAGATGAAAATTTTAAACCTTCAAAATGTTCAGTTATTTAAGCAATTTTATAACTTGTCAACGCTTGCAACAAGATTTTGAAAAGTAAAAGTATTTGCTGGTATTCTCTTTTTAAATTTTCAATGCAATCTCTTCCATAAAGACAAAAACGATAATAAAATGGAAAATTCTAGAGAACATTCTAGCTCTACAATCCAGTAATAGCAGTATTTGATAGGCCTTTGCTGAATGTTTAATTGATCAATTACGATAAGAATCACCAGGAACATTCCATTCCCAGCGCTAAAGTTGCAACCTTTCATACGAATGGCGAACATGGTACTCAAAATGACTTACATCCTATTTTGGAATTATATTCATTAGCGGCAACAAATCGGCAACCCGTTTGGCAAATAAAATGCACCCATTCCCGAACGGTACGAGGAACAGCGTTTCAACGATTTTGGACATTATTAACCAGGATCGACCAAAACGCTCCAGTCGGTCCGGTACTGGGCAATCGAGAGCTTGTTTGATCCGTGCCCGGCAAAGCGCTACTAATCACACACATCGTTGCGCCAGCTGCGTTCCGCAAAAATGTTGAAGTAAATGCGTACCGAGTTGGCCGAACTTAGCCTCCTGGGGTAAGGGGGGGGGGGAGCACTAATCAGCGCGAAAGTCGATAGGTGACTAACGAACCGGACTAACACCGGAGCTGGAAAATCCTTCCCGTATCGCCCGAGCTCAATGAAGCCGGACCTGGTGCCGGGATATCCGCAAAAAGCCAGACACAGGAACCATCCTCGGTAGGGTAAAGGTGATTTTGTTCCGATGCTCGAAAGTATCCGGTGAGCTCTAGCACACACAAGAGTCGTTTCCGAGACCCCCGGAGCGGAAACCCAGCGACCATGACACACGCTCGAGAGTTGACATGAAATATTCATGAATTAAAATTTTTCCAATTTCATTTCGGACGACCGACAGCCGAGAGAAACACCGGCCTGGGTTGCAGATTCTCGGAACTATTTGTCCGGGGTGGTCGGAAAATTTATCTCCTGTCCGCAGCACCAGCACATCTAGATCGGTATCGCAAAAGCGACCTCGGCTGTGTGTGTATCGTTCGACACCGGAACCGGGCCGCGACCGATGGGCTGCCCAGCAGGCTGATGCACATTTTTAATTTAGATTGTAATCAATACATCCACAGTCCCCGGCCACATACAAATGAGGGAAATAGCACCCCCCCTCCCCCCCCCCTCCCCACTCCAAAAAATAAGGTTTGCACATTCGCTCTGCTTCAATTTCCAGTTATTAGGTTGAACTCGCCTATGATAACACACGCCGCTCGCTCGGCTGCGGCTTATCAGTGTGATGCGTTTACCGGGGTTTAAAACGATACCCGCAAACATGAAAAAAATACACACACACACATACATATATGTATACAGGATTAACATAACGTGCACAAATAGAGGAAAAATAGTAAAAATAGCCATAACTAACCGGAGAGGATGATGTGACGCGCATAGGCAAATAGGCTATGCGGTATACGGTGCCAAAAAATTTCAAAACCCCAACACACGGATGCCAGCCAGCCAGTCGGTCACAGCCCACGGATGCAAAAATGTTGGCAGATATATTTTTGCACCGCCACGCATCGATGCGTAAACAGTGAGCGCACCCGGCACGGGCTATGCACGTGTGGCAGCCAGTCTAGTCGCATATGCAAAACACGTCGCCATGGCGCAAAGTTGGTTCGAAACTGGTGAAGGGGAAGGGAGAGGGCATCATCAAGGGGAAG
>STHB01000010.1:7938406-7978939 GCA_018908115.1 Anopheles rivulorum
GAATCGAGTGTTCCATTGCGTATGTGTGTGTACGTGTGTATGAAGTGAAAATCAGAAGGATACACTGATCATGCTGATGCCGGGTGATGAGTCTTTTGCCCGCAACAACCCGACAGTTGCGAAACTGGATCTGTCCTGCATAATTTTGTTGCTTTATTTCCCTTCTTTAATTTGTGGAGCTTTTTATTTTTTGGTTTTGATTCTATAACTTCCTCCTCTACGCGTGCGTATGTGTGCGTGTGTGTGTTGAGTTTAGTTGGAATTCGATTGAATAAGGATGCAATTTCTGGTCCAGTGAGCATCCTGAAACGATTCCCGGCTGCGCTTTCATGTGCGAGTTTCCAACGCCTCACACAATCCGCAAGCCAACTTCCACAACTCGATGGAAAATCCCGATGGTATCGGGGTAATGGATTATGGGGTGGCAGGCGGCCTGCAACCGGGGGACGGCCTTGTTGCCTGGTTAGCAGTGTTTTACGCACTCACTCGCACTTGCCGAATGGCGCGCTTACTGGACCGCTGCAAAAGCTCCAACGGATGCAGCGAACCCGTTAGCGCTTGTTAGGCATAGTTTTAATTATTTAACTGTAGTCTGCGCGTTCGAGTGCTGTGTTATTTAATCGCTAGACGAGCCGAAGGTGGGGAAAGTAGAAAACGGGAAACGAGCGTGGTGGCTAATCGATGCAGCGAGTGCATATGTAACGATGGACGGGAAAAGCGAAACTTTACTGTATTCTCTACCAAAAAAAAAATCTCACAACAAATCTGCACAAAACCAGTGCTTTATTCAGATGCATTTTAATTAGACCTTTAGTATTTTTCCTAACAAATACCGACAACGATGAAAACGTGTAACAAATTTGCACAGTGTTCTACCAGTAAGCATTTTCTTTTTCTTTTTAATCATATAGAACGGCAAAGAGGTATTGTTGATAACTTATGTTAATTAATGTAAACTGCAATTCACATTCGTTAGAAGACATTTTCCGTGAAAAGATACCTTATCTCGAGCCTCCTCGGAAGAGTTGATCTTCTCGAACAAAGAGATCCTGAGAAATTCTATATCTGAACCTCCTAGGAAATTATAACTCGGGATGTAAGAATGTCTTCCAACAATTATACATTTCTTGGGATTCAATACTCTAATCAGATACTTTCTACACCGCATGTCCTATACGACGAAGATGTGAGATTAAGGCGAAATGGTTATATTCAAGTCTAGACATCATTAAAATCCTCAGATGCCTGACAACTAAAGCTTCAAGGAATCTCGAAGATTGTCATCCAGGTGTAACTCATGAGATATGATGCGTCTAACAGAAAGAGTACCTTCAGAAGAACTCCAATCGAACGCCAATCGAACAACATTTTCATTCCATAGAATAACGTAATGAAAAGACTGCTAACTACGAGCTTAAGTACTTGGACAGTTCTATCACAAGAAGAGATCCATCGCTTTATATAATAGTTCTCATGCATATTGGTGCTTTATTATCTAAAGGGTAATAAAGATTTCGACGAATTCCTCAAGCATAGTTGCCATATATTTGCAAAAAGATTAGGGATGAAAGTTACTTTGTTCAATATCAATTCCACGATTAATTCGTCGTACTTTTAAAAGAAACAATCCGTAAAGAAAAAGCCGTTCAACAAAAATTTCCAGAAAACCTGGAACTCATAAGAAGTTATCTTCTCAAAAAATAACTTCAAGTATCCGGTAAGCTGACTGGCAAGAAGGCACTTAAAAACACAATCAAATACAGCAGCTCACACGATCTCGTGAAGAAAACATCATGAATAAATTATTCCACTACGAAAAATGTAATTTTGCGCGTCAAAGCTTTGCAGAGTCACCTGTAGCATGTTTTTTTTCCACCCCAAAGTGAAATATCCTAACGAACAAAACTACCAAACACAAGCAGAAGTAGCAAACAAAAAAACGCTTATCAAAAATATAAAATCACTTCGATCCTTCAGCGCAGTCGAAAATCACAGCCCGCAACCCCGCCACAAGATATTCCCACTTTAATCATATTAAAATTTGAAGTGCCAACAAAACCCCGTCACTGGGCGCCTCCATCTGCCGGGGCGGTTTTGTTTGTTTGAAAATTCGATCCCCACAAACCGTACGTGTGCGCGCCGGCACAATACTAAGACCATATTGTTCTCGCATACCGTAAAACCTGTCACATATGGTTGTGACGTACGAACCGGGGGCCAGGCAGGAGGAACTGATCGAATCACAATTTCACCTAATTTCAATCTGCCACCACGTCACGTCAGTGCGTGCGTTCGTGCGTGAATCCGCCCGAGCGAGAATGGCACAAACAAACAAAACAACATCAACACCCGCTACAGTCGCGCCTCATAACGTACGGCAAGGATGGCACAAAAAAAACGGAAAGAAAGGAGAGAAAAAACGCCATTTTCCGTTTTCCACCTACTGCCTACTTACGCACTTCCTTCACTCGGCACTGAGCGTGATGGGAGAAAAAAGGGGATTTTGCTGTCATGTTGCGTGGCACAAACATGCGAGAGCGTACGTTTTGTGCGTTAGACATCTTGGCAAAAATATAGCGCAAAGCAGCTGCCAACATCAGTATGTTACGGAAAATTTACACTCCATGCAGGATCGTATCACACACGCACACCAGCATACTTCTGCGCAGGATGCGTCACTCCAAGGTCGCTTCAATTTAGGACTGCTCCAACCGAACCATGATTGTGATGGGCTAGAAGGTGGGCAATCTTTTCTCTTTCAATTCTTTTTCCGTGCCTGGTTTCATTCGTACCTTTTGTAACGCGAGCCTAATGATGCCGCAACGCAAACGTTCGCGATCGATGGATTGAAGGGTGACATTCGGTTTAAAGTATTTTGCAGCTAATTTTCAAGCTCGCAGGCTAGAAGATTGTAAAATTTTTGGTTGTTTCATTCTTATTCTGTTTTATAATTTTAACATTTTTACGACTAAGACATGAGCAACCGTAAATAAAGGCGTAGGATATTCAATAAAAACTATATTAAAATGTATATTCAAAGCAAAACCAATTTCTTTTTAGCATTATCTTCGTTCCGTTTGTCCGTTTTGTGAAAATTTAACAACTCACACGTAGAGAAAACTGCTCAAAAAAGATTTAAAAAACAACCTGGCTTCTTCATGAAAAGCCTACAAAGAATTCTGTCAAAATAAAGTTGACAGAAATGTTTGCACTCAAACAGATTTACACGACAAGCTTTAAAAATGTTGATTTAATCGCTCACACGAGTTTCATACGAAAACCCAAACCCCACAAACTCTATTAACTGCCTGTATCAAGGTTTTCTACAGTGCGTAACATAACTTTATGGCTGCTAATTTTATTCTTGAACAATTTAAGAAACAATAAACCGGAAAAAATGTTTAAAAAGCTTAGAAAGTTTAAAACACATGGAATTCCAAAACTTTGTTTCTAAATAACCCTTATCTGGAACAAAAATTTCGTTTGTAAAAGAATTTTTAACGATTGTTCAACATAGCTATTGATTTAATTTTAAATTATCTTCATAATTTTAACTGGCTAAGTAAGTGAACGGGTAACCATAACACGAAATGTAAATAAAGGGGCTCCAGTTCATAAATAAAAAGCCTGCAAAACGATTCTATTATTCACTGCCACAAAATTAGAGTGGAAATTTTTGTCAGCTCCATTACACCCCATCTACACGCAAAGTGTGACGCGCTTCAAGCACGTCAAACATTTCGCCGGGCGATCTACCGGCGCTGGGACAAATTATGCTCAAATAACTTATGTTGTTTCGCAGTGAAATATTCACCCACGGAAAGTTCCACCCGAGTGTCGGTAACGGCGAAAAGAAAATACCCCCCCAAAAAAACCAACGAGCTGCTGCTGCAACGATGTACCTGTTTTCTTACAAAAACTTCAAAATATTTCTTAGGACGTTATGTTTCTTTTTTTTAAGAACCTCACCGATTCGGTTTGTTACAAGGAAATCGAGCAAAACACACCACGACTGAGAAACAGAGAGAGAGAGAGAGAAAGAGAGAGAGAGAGAGAGAGAGAGAGAGAGAGAAAGAGACAAGATAAACACTAAACTTCCCGTTTAGTGGTACGGTACAGCGATTTTTCGCTAAAAGAAATTTATCAAAATATCGTTCGCCGCCGTTGCGCGATACTCGAATATCATTCGCACTGGGATTGTATTTCAATTTGCACCGGCACCACTGGGTAGACAGTTTTGCCGCTGTCGTGGTGAAGCTTGTTTTTCGTTTGAAGCATAAATACAACACCAGTTCGTGTAAGAGTTCGTAGAATAGAACCAACAACAAAAAAATACACCAACCAGTTACAAAACAAAACAAAAAAAGCACCCACGGCACAGCACAGTCGCTTTTCCTAAGCTCTAATCCCCGCGTGGTGATTTCACCATCACCTCATCACGAACTCACCTCCCGTTCGGTAAAAAATTCGGTTCGACGGTTGTCAAAGACAAAAGCGAGAAACCTTAAAGCAAGTGTAAAGGTACGGCTAAAATCGTTTGAATATTTAAAAAGCATTACAACTTTTTCTTTCGGCCCAAAACACTCTCGCTCGATTCGATCGTTTGAAGTGTTGCTTTTCTGTTCTTTCTTTCTCTCTCTCACTCTCTCTTTCTCTTTATTTCGACCAGTTCATAGCTCGTAAGGACTGGTTCGACAAACGAAAGAAACCAAACAGTATTGTTGTTCACGGGGGGGGAAGGCGCTTTTTTTCGCTGCACAAACATTCCACCCACAAAACACCTGCCCGGCGCGAAGCGAAACAAACGAAGACATAAAACGAACATTCGACAGATAAAACGGTGAAAATGGGGAAGACTTTTGGCAAACCCGCCCTTCGGGTGGTGGTGCACAGTGCTGAAAGAATGCACAAAACACCAAAACAACAGTAGAATATCCTTGTTTTTAGCCTACTTTTACACTTCTTGTGTACACACAGTTCCGTGTTCCAATCCGGGCTCATCCTGCCCTTATTCCGAAGGGAGGGGAACGTTGTGTAAAGCTACCAAGCCACCAGGCTTAGAAATTGCTCTACACGTGATTACCATAATATTAGAAAATGTTTTTTTTTGTTTTTTTCTCCACCCGGTGCTTCGACTTACGTGGCGCACCACATTGAGCAAATTGTTACCGACACGCCCGTCGGAAAAAAAGCCGTCATCAAACAAGCGGCAAGCTTTCTTGCTATTGTTGTTTCGTTGCCCGCCAGCTACCCAATCCCCGGGAACCACACCGAGGAATAAACCCGGGCATGACCAAGTCGGTAATGCGTTCTGAAGTGTTATTAAAGTCGAATTAAAACATCTCACCTGTTAGCAGCGTTACGTACCAGCCAACAAAAACAAAAGAAAAAAACAAGGATGAAAGATTTGATTTTCTTTCACTTTTCTTTGCCCCCATTTGTTACTCGCTAGCTTAAACTTTTACCGCCTTATTCGGTTTGTTGCCAGTGTATTAAAGGCACCCGTCCGCATGATATACTTCTCCAATCCTGCCGATGATGCCTGCTTTATGCGTTTGGCCAGCACAAAAAAAAACCGGCACCGCTGTAAATGAAGTGATGAGTGGATCATACGAAATCGGGCGAAAACTGTTTAGCGGACAAACGAAAGAAAAAAGTTTCGCGTCCAGCCTAACACCATTATCGGGATAATTTATTCATAAACGGGCAACTGTTCAACTCTGTGCACTGATTTTCAGGACCAGAATCGGTTGGATGTGCGGTTTTTGCCACACCAGACACACACACACACACATACACTGTTTATTTCTCATTTGTCCACAATTAATCACTTACTGTAAGGAAGTGAGTGCCGTATGAAGGAACGTCACGATTAGTTAATGTGGTCCCATACCGAATGTAAAACATTACACAAAAGTGTATTGTACTACACAAACACGCACGATTGTTGTATATAATTTAAAATCATGCAACATGTAAGTTCTACATTTTTTTCCGGTTCGTTTCAAACAAAACTTACCTTTTTTTTGTAAGTAAATTATTAAAACCACACACTACACTCAACCACTACAGTACCTTTCACAACTATAGCACACCCAATTTTTAAAGAATATTTTTATAGGTCTAAATAAAAAAATCATTGTTACTCATCTAATTGATGCATTGTTTTGACCTTAATCTGTCTACGAGTATTAAGTGTCTAGAGTAGAATAACAAAAAAAAAAGATCGCCAACATAGTAGATCTTTGTGGATATTTAATATTGACCATTTTAATCGACTTTTTCCAATGTATTTTAAGATTTTCTTATTTCTCAGAATTCCTACCCTTCTTTGATTAAAGTTTTATATTTTCAGCCTGGTAGATTTGATTACAAATTCACACTTATATTAGTTTACGAAACAAAACTCAAAAAGATACTAAATCTCAATTTATTTCATGATGTATGTAATATGTAACTCTACCGTTTACAATACGGCTTAATTGCTTTTTTTTAAATAAAAAAAATAATAACAGAATAAGTAAAAGAATAGCTAAAACACTTAAAATTCCTATTGATTCTATAATTATGGAACGGACTGTGGCACTCACTAGTGTGAAGCGACACACCACACCATAAAAGCCACGTAATTGTTTGCAAGCACGCAAAACTCATCGACCGACCGCCCCCCAACCCCCCCCCCCCCCCCCCCCCCCCCCCCCCCCCCCCCCCCACACACACACTCTCTAATTGAATACCAGCTTGCCCATAATTATGGGGTTGAATCTGTCCGGACCCTTGTTGTCAAAACCCGCCAGCACGCGTTAAACAAAACGACAGGATACACACCGGCGGGATCAACATTAAAGCACCAATCCGTTTGCAAATCCGAACAGCAAGACAAAAAAGTATCATTTGTTTTAATAGAAATTTACATAAAATAATTGGTTATTGAAATTTATGAGATTCATTCGCGCCATCAGCCGAACATCAGCCAAACCCTAACACTCGTTAAAATAATGTTAAAAATGCAAAACAAAGCAAAACAAAACGGAGACAGCAAAGTGCCACACACACCCATGGTACAAAGCACGGTGAGTTCAATAATCAACCAACACGCCACTGTTGCACACAATTAGAACAAAAGCACATTGATGGTACGGTTTTAAAAATAAATAGGAAAGTCTGGCCGCATATTTAAAAAACAAAACACAGGCAAAGAAGAAAAGCGATAAGCAAAAAAAGAGAAGAAAAAATACATAAATACAGCCTCCCCACTACCATTACCTGGCTGGTACTGGCCATCGAACAAATGGGCAATGGAGACGCATCGCAAACCGGAGAGCTTTTGTGGAGGATTAAGTCGATTGGATCATTGGACAGTGCTGACCAGGACAGAGAGGAGAAAGGGGAAGAAAGGAAGGGCGTAGCTGGCGGGGAGATTGATGAAAAAGTAATTGAAAACCATTTGGAATGAAATTTAGCATGAAATTGATCTTACGGCGCGGAATTTCGAAAAACGATTTAATCCTGTTTCCGTTTTTGCATAACTTTTTTTTTGTTCGCTTTTTTTTTTGTTTGGTTTTGCTAATGCTGACAAAATGGCCGTGCGTGTATATGTTATTGTGAATTTCAAAATGGATGAAATGTATTTTTTCATATAAGTATCTTGTTTTCTTTTAAAAGAAACATATTTTTTATTATATTCTACTCCCTTTTTTAAGGAAGTTTTAATATGCATCCATTCTCTGCTCATCTTTACATTTTTGCGATGCAAAACTTTAACCCATCAGCGACCATCCAACGGGAATAGTTAGCCACACGCCGTAGCCTCCGTTGCGAAACTTTCACACTCCTTCGTGCCGGCCGAAGAAACTATGTTGCGCACCCATGTCAAGCGGAAGTTTAACCCCAAGTTTCACATTTCCCGGAAGCGGCTTCATGTGCTCACAAACCCTCCAAGAAAAGTACCATGTCGTACATAATTCGGTTGGAAAAATGGATCATCCTACCGTGCACGGTGGAAATGTTCACCCACGTTTTACACCGGAAGGTACGTACACGAGCAGTAGGTTGCTACCTTTTTCGGGTGAAACAATACCAGATACCTGGACGACACGCCGTCATACATAACTTAGATCATGTATTTTTCATATTTCAAATAGATTTCTCCCATCACCGGAACACACGTGGAGAATGGAAGATGAGGAGGAAGCGGAAGGGAAGGGATGGTAAAGAAAAGTTTTATCCACTATTCCTGCTCATATGTGCTCCCTTGATGATGCATAATTTTAGTGCCCGGAACAAGGAAGAAGCACCATCCGTGCGGCGACGACACTAGAATGCTAAAACTGTTGCCACAGTCGGCGAAACGGTTCAGCGCCGGTTCACCGGAGCGTACGTACCATTGTTGGAACCTTTTGGCGCAAGGTGCTTCCCAAGTTCTACCACCTCCATCCGCCTCCTCCAAAAAACAAAAAACAGGGAGAATCAACTGGGCGTGGGGTTGAAAAATATGCTCCAACAAGAACCGCCTTGTCATGGCGGGCGATACTTTTACTTCCTTTCCTGCTGTTCCCGATCTGGCCAATGTGCCACGTGTGTGGGTGTGTGTGTATGTGTCTGTGTGTGTGTGGGTAGTGCATCCCGACCGGCAGGGAGTACTCAGCCGACAGTTGCCTTTCGTCGAACGGCACACAACAAGCGGCACTAAAACCGTGATGCACGGCACTCCCGCAGCAACGCGTCACGTACTTCACGTAAGATAAATTACGACGGCCAGGAGTACCTCGCCCACCGTCACAGGGAACGAAGGAGGATAAAGTTTACTTGTTATTAAATAATTTCAAGGAATTTTCATTGAAAGCATGCATTCGCAACAGTAACTGCGCAACAAGCAGGGCACAGGACGACACTCGCTCACTATTGTGCACGGTAACGGCTTCCACCGTGTCGGATGCTTAAAGTTGCCCCACTTGAAGCAACAAAAGACTGGCCCCGGGTGCAATGAAGTGCATAACACTGGGCAGGGTGGCACAAAACGCGTCTGGTACAACGAGCCAGCAACTATAGCAACAGGGAAGTTTTATGTGTCTAGGTGGCTGCACCAGCAGCGAAACAATAGACCAATAAGTTTACAACTCCTTCATACCAATGGGAGACAGGTTTGGTGAGGAGAAACGGAAGAAGAGAAAGGAGAGGTGACAGGTACGTGCGTGGGTGCAACTATTTTCATCTGTTTCGCCCGCAAAAAGCAGTTGGATGGATTCCGCTGAAAAACGACCGCATCCAGATGGTTTTTGTGCTCGGAATGTTGGCCAGTCTAAGGCATGCATATTAAAGTGCATTCAACGATACAGCAGGCTTTATGAATATTGGATACTTTTACCGAAAGAAAAAACGCAGTAGTGCAGTAAGTATGACGAACACTTTCCATCACTACGACATAGCAACAACAAGAGATGATTGGTTTGATGTGAATGAAGACTTTTTAATTCTTTCAAGAAATGAAAAAATGGTAGATTTTATTTGCAGGGAAGCTATATGAGCTGCATAGATTTTGCTCTATATGATTAAGATTTTGCAGCAAAACAGATAAAGTGATAAATGAAGTCAATTTATGTAACCAACGATAAGGCTCACACTCTGTGAAAGATTCTGGAGAAGTTACTTGAGTAACAATTAGAAAACTGTTTACAATAACCTAAGAAAGTCAATACTACGCATTAAGGTCTTTTGGAATTCTGTTCCAGCTAACCAGCATTTCAAACATCGTCCCTTTTCAGATGATGGTCGTTCAAAAAGTATACATACTTGTACCTGAAATGTCTCTCTTTTACCTGAAATTAAAAGGTTTGGGGATCATCGTCTTAAAATGAGTAAACACTAAAACAAGAAATGTCTGATGATATAGATATTACTGATTTCAGGATCTTTACTGTAGTAACTGGTTGCTAAAAGGTTTTGAAATAGAAGACGATACATCCTGTGTCAGAGATTAACGTGAAAATGGCAGGGCAGGTGAGAGATATCAACACGTTTAACTTCATCGAAATCTTCAAATATTTTGGGTCAATATTCTGGACCAATAATAGCATTTGTGACTAGTGCGTACATTATAGCCAGAGGTTACTGACAGACGAAGTGACAAATTCTTTAAAATATGTTTTGGTCTCAGTACTCACTCAGGATCTTAAAACATGGACTTGTAACATGAATTCTACACTGACTTTTTTATCAGATTTTTGTGTGAAAGGGTAACGGGTGATCAGTTCCAATTATGAGCCTTATTGTATGTTATTCTACGACCTCAGTATCGTGTAAAGAATCGTTACAAACACTCTCAAGTTATCTATAAAGTATGTGACTCTGTGTAACCCGACCCGCAAAGACTTAAGGTGTTGTAAATCGACATCGAGGAGTAAACAAAATTAAAATAGTTTGACACAACTGCGAGGAACCTTTTAGCGGGCAAAGATCGCTAAATGGGTGTAACTCCTGGAAACATTTACGCGCCACAACTACTGTACAAGCAGTTTATCTATCGCAAACCGCAATATGTTCCGCAGGAGATGCTTGTGGTTCCTAACGTTCGCATCTTATCACTATTTATTGAAGTTAATTACTACCAATAAGTGAGAATACATCGTGCAGTACAACATGAGTTCAGTACAGAAATACCAAATGTCGTTATGAATTTAATTCATCGTAGTTCAACTTAACTTATATTTCAATGGAAAGAAAATTAATTGGCTCCATGTATCGGTAGCTTATTGGAAATGGAATTCTCTTCACAATTTACAACGACTTTATCTCCGAAAAGAAGATAAGAACAGTTTCATGAGAATTAAGAATTAAACTAGACACACTCACACGTTTGCTCTGATCCTCTTTCCACTACAGTTGCGAAATGAGTAATTTCATTCGTACTGCATAGAATTGCTATATACCGGTACCTAATTCGGTACGGTACCAGTGCAAAATGGCATAGCAAATGGAAGCGGCACAAGTATTACTTACATATTACGGTGAGCCGGGCATTGGCACGGATGGCTGAGTTGAATTTCGCCGGTCCGACCTGGCACTGGTATTCGGCATCGTCCTCGATCGATGCGTTCGATATTCGCAGATTGTAGATGCCGAGATTCCGATCAGCCAGCACCGAGTACCGCGGGTACCCCGGTATGGTATGGGAAAATCCTGTCAAATTGAAAGAAAAAAGGAAACAAATGGAACAATGGACGGGTAAGTAAATCGGCAGCAAATGTGGAAAATGGCAGCATCAGCATAAGCTCCACGAACAACGAAGGCAAACCACGCACACTGCTCCCCGCACTGCACTGGTTGCCATCTTGCCAGTATGTAGGTTAAATTTCCATCCAAATAAATGCGGTGGAAAAGAAACGCAAACCGACTGCCACGGAAAGACAGCACAGCAATCACACTTACCGAGCGCAAAGCCATCCTTTGTCCACTGCACAGCACCGACTAGATTGTAGATCTCGCACCGCAGCAATGCCTCCGTGCCTTCCAGCACCTGCAGGTCCCTCGGCACGATGCGGAACTTCTGCTGAGCGTTGCACAGCAGCATCGGGATTACTGTAAAGAGAGACAATCACATCACATGGTTACAGTTACAATTATCTGGGCAAGGGATTAGATCAGGATTTCACCACACAATGCGAAGGGAGAGAGATATGAACAAACAACAAAAGGACACGAACACTACTGCAACAAATGCAACCCGAAAGGAATGCCGGTGGCATCTCGGACTGTAGTGCCCGACTTGCAAAAGCGTAACGCTCGCCTTCAAGCATAGCTCGGATAGGAATATGTAATATGCATCGGGTAGGATTAAGAGCAATTATTTAAGCACCAGTCGAAAAGTTGGAGAATCCTTCAGAACCAATGCAGGGCATTGATTCCAAAGTACTATCGTGAAGAGCTTTGAATGTTCTTAGACTAGGCAGCAGAACGCCACTCTTGTATAGGACAAACGAATGCTTTCGAAAATTAAATAATCAAATCAATTCGCACAATCTCGGTTAGGTAGCTAGATATATCAAAATTAAGTACACACTTAATCCCTCTAGTCTCTAGCATTTTGTTTACGTTGCTGTATTTGTCTTCCTGAGAGTTACACACGTCAGTCAACTCCAAATGTTCAATTCCAGGAAAAAATATCACACAAGTCCATATTCTATGATCCCGAAATACACGCAGGCTGTATAAACAAACAGCACAACGCTCGATACCTTTGAACGTGTGCCCGTGACGTTACACGAAAGTACGCAATCTCCCAACATCCTGACCGTGGCGGTATTCCCACGATTGGTACAGCACTTTCATTAACACACTCGCGAGTTTATCGCACATCCAGCACCATATTGAGCGTGTCGTGTCGGTGTCAGGATACGCGAGTCACAATGTACAAAACCACCTGCGCGTGTAGTCCATCCTGCAACGGATGCTGCTGTTACTGACGGTTACTGTGTTATTTCGGTGGGCACCAATCACACCAGTACATGGTGGAGGATTTTTTTTGTTTTTTTTTCAAACATTCACCCGTCCGATAACGTTATGAAATTCCACCCCAACCCCAAAAACCTTTCCCAACCGTTTGATCTTCATTGTACAAGGTGGCCAGCAAACAGCACAACCAGCCAAAGTATATATATATAAATTCTGCCCCTTTTTACCTTCGTGAGTCGCGCGACCTGACTCGGGCAGGCACGCGGGCAGACATTTGTAAAAGTGGGTCCCCCACTGGTGTAAATTGTTTTGCTCACCAAACAGCGGACCAACACCACAACCGCGTCCCGTGCGTTCCCAATCCGGTTCTCCAAACCATTCCCTGTCCCCGGCTGAATTGAATCAAAAATACTGTTTGTTGTTCGGCGGTTTCTCTGAATCCTACACCGGTACCGGTGCGGTTCGCTGCTCATTATCTTTTCAGTCACTTCGCTTCGCAAAACCGTGCACCGGAAGTTATAATTCAGCAGCAGCTTGACCGTCGTCACACACGTTACACACTGCGTCGTATCCGTTCGTGTTGTTCCCTCGTTTTTTTTTTCGTTGCGTCGTGGTCTCGTTGCCACCGTTGCGATCGTACAGCATGTTGATGAAGCATCTTGGAGGATCTCCAGTAGAAAAAAGACAGCAAGAACGTAAAACAAGCAACCCCTGGTGCGATGAAGCGAGAGCGAGTTTGTCGTCTCGGGCAACCATCTTCACGGATCTGCCACGAGTCCGGTGCGCTCGCCGGTGATATCAATTAATGAATGACGACGATTTCATCTTCGCATTTATGCCGGTGTCGTTCTCGTTTAACATCCGGTTTTGTGCCAACCGCCAACCGGAAACCGGTTCAGTCCCCAAAAATTGAAGCACCAGAACGTGCCGTGCCGTGTACCGAAACCCGGCGAATGGTTGTTAATGGGCACGCCGGCTCCAAATACTAACAAAATATGTACCGTGGTCGTTTTTTGTTTCAAATTCCGGACTTATCTGACCGTTCCGTTGTTATCCGTTGTTAGGTCACCGACTGAAACAACCCATAATACATGACAAATAATTATATGGTGAGAATTTAAGGGAAACATTGTGATTCCTTTGCTTGTATACGTGTTTGGTATTATATTTCAAAACTCTGTTTCAGAATACAAGTTTAAATATACAAAACCTCTTCATTAACTTATCAATTACATGAATTAGGTAATAAAAAGGAAATATAGTTCAAATAAAAGATTCTAAAAGATTAATAAACCATTTTCATACAAATTTGCATACTTTTAGGCGTTTTCACTTTGCTTTATAGCTATTTGCCATTTGGGACGTACTTCATGAAAGCGGCCCGAGGCATTCACATTGCAGACAGAAAGTAAGCATCGTTTGCGTGAGCATCTAAATACACTCCGGTGACAACAGCAGGTACATTAAATAAACATAGAGACGACAGATGTAGAATGGAAGATATCAACTAGCGTACCCAGTCGCAACATCGCAACACAGCTACCTGGAAGCGATTGTTGTGAAGCTGTGCTGTAACTCAAAATAAACTCAACATTAAAATTACTACATAAATAGAAACAAAAACGCACACACATACAGAGACAGATGGAGAGACACACACAAAGCAACTGTACATACTTCAACACACTGGCCGGAGGGCATATACTACACATACGACCTAGCTGGAAAATGTTACTCCGAGTCGCGTCGGACGAGCTTTCTAGCACAGGCGCATAGGAACTTGGCACAAGCACAATGTTATCAGTGTGCCACGTGTGCCGCGTGGTGCTTCATTTCGCTCATCCCAACCCCTCGCTAACGCTAGATAAATCGTATCATCCCCTTGAGCGGTGCAACATGCAACAGCCATCCACGGCCGGGTCACAGTGGGAGTAAAGTAATCAGAATAAAATGTCGTAACAGGAACATTCCCAACCGGGCAACCCCATGATTGCTCCTGGTGGCCGCTTTCGCCCGCTAATGAAACCGTAATAAGTGGAAAATGTGCAAAGACATTAGGCCCGAAGGTGTGTACGGTGTTGGTGTGCACACTGCCGCTCGTTATGATTCGCAGGCCGCACCAACCCCATCAACCACACGGTGGCACACATGCACACATGGAGGTTTTTGGTTCAGGAAAATGGGGAGTAAATGATATTCCGGAGCAAAGAAAAACAAAACCAACAAAACGTGAAATAAAATCACAAACTGGGCATCCCCTCACATGCATCTGTGCAGAGCACACGGTAATGCGGGAGAGAAATAAAAACAAAAACACTCCCCATTTCCACCCAAAGTCACCTCGCCCCCCTTCATTACGGTTGGTCTAACTGCGTGTCCAATACCTTCCGGGCTCCTGGCAGCGTGTCGCGCGGGCATTAATTTTTACGACCCAATCCCTTCCCAAAAGCACACCAAGTGGATCCGGTTTTGATTCCCATGACCGATTCCGCATGCGAACGGTAATTTAATCATGCAACTTTTCATATGCAAGCGCAGAAAAAAAAAGAAATAAAATAAAACCACCGAGGAGGATGGACGTTGTTTGTGGTTTTTGATGATCTTTTTTTTCGTTTTCGAGGGACACTTAAAGTAGCTTCGTGGCTGGGAAGTTCTGTCGTGGTTTTCCCACAGCACTGGAATAGTGCGAAAGGAGAGAAAAGTGGGGAGATGAAGCCACATTTCGAAAGGATATAAAGAAATTATAGGTACGGCTGATAACATCCAATAGATAGTGGCTATCTATATGACTTACAGCTGAGATATAGCACAACCATGCGCCATGTATCTAGATCCTGTTCCGAAACCGGATATCTACAGAGATTTTCACTCGTTATGTCCTTCACAGGTACTTTTTCTTGCTTTGATGTCAACCCGTTCCAGGCTACCTCAGTACGCTCCAAATGAAGCTGTTTTTGCAACGATGAATGAACGTAAAACGCAACAGAGAGCAGCCGATTCCGATTCCAGTAGTTACGCAGTATCGAATAAACAAGTGTTACCAGTAACTGGATGGCAATAAAACAGGAAAAAAACAAGCATGGAAAGTAATGGCCAAAACGGAAAGGAAATTATAATACAAAGCAGCGAAAAAATATGATACGTGCAGTGCACCAATTCGCACAACCGCGAGTTGCAAACTCCACCGATACGTAATCATGGGGACCGAAGAAAAAGGAAGCAACTGGCTGGATCGCACTGTCCAGTAGATAATTATGTTTGCCAAAGGACGGGTCCCCGTATCAACCAACCGAGAAGAACGAACGTAAACGGTCAAACCGCGGAAGCTGGAACACCAAAAGTGCCAAAGGAAGCGCAACAGGTGGCAGGACATGGACGGCAGGAAAGTGGGCACGGTGCGGTGCGTACGGAAGGAATCCTCACAAAGCTGGAGTGTAATCAGCGCAGCGCAGGTTCCCACGGCGATAAACTTGCTGCCTGTGTGTGCAAAGGAAGCGCACGCTGCACCGTTCTGGTTTGACAGTTTGCAAATCGATGACTGCATCGATGGGAAGACGGAAGAGAGCTTTTTTTTCTTATTTCTCTCGCCCAACAGCAAACAGCATCTCAGCGCAGCGCCTGAGAAAGTTTCCAATTTTCCATGCCCACAACTACCTTTATGATCGTAACCGGATGACCAACGCCTTTGCGCAAAATGTAAGCGATAATGATAGGCTGCGCGTCTGGGCGTCACCGCGCTACGGCAAAAAGAGGAACTGGAGCATCGCGGGATCGGGACTTTCCCGCGGGTTGTTGAAAACAACAACAAAAACATACACACAAAAAATGAATCTGTTCCCATCACCAATTGCGTGTACTTGTGGATGATGGCGATTCGCTTCCTTGAAGGAGTAAATTTGAAGGAGAAGGAGCCAATTTCAATGAGAAAGGACTTTTATAAAGGAAAGCATGAAACCACAATTGATGAATATTTCATTTAAAGAAGGAAAATGGCGTGAAATGAATTGTTTTAATGCTGTGAAATTTCATTGTGCAAAGCATTTTTGAAATCACAATAATGAACAGTGAACATCTCACAATAACATACTAGTGATGGGCGTTCGGGCATGAACTTTTATTAGAATGGAACAATCGGAACGATATGAACTAGAGACAGGACTGAAAAGAATGAAACAACCCTATTTATTCATTGAAACCAAAAATGGAATAACATTTCACTTGAATTGCACATTTGTATACCTTATTAAACTAGCAAAACAAACACAAAATTAGACGGCTTGGCTTGTAATTAGTCACGGCCACAGACACAAATTCATCAATTTTTGCAAACTTCGGTCACGACTCAATTATTTTAATAAAAGCTATATTAAAATCTCGAGCTCAAGTGTGCATAATGGGCGCTTTCAGAGTTCACTAGCTTGATTAGGGCATATACATTCCTTTTATTTCCAAAATTATCAGTCCTTGTTTTGGGTTCATCACTACTAACCACTTGTATTGATACCAAAAAATAGTGCATCATTTATATCAAAAGCTGTCAATAGAAACATGCCATAATGGCTCTATGCCATAATGATTCGATTTATTCTCAGCATCGTCTAAAGTCGACTAAACTGTCACTGATTTCGTGCATCATAACAGTATCCCTCATATATCACGATCCAATATACTACCAGAAAACACACACAATAGGTGATGATTTTAATGTTTTGGTCTAATTTAACGACCACTCTTCACTCATGATCACTGATGCATTTCATTGCCAAAACCATAAATTACGGATTAAACGTAAAAACCCGTTTGCTAGCCGCAACCGCAAGACCCTTTCCCTTCTGCTGGGACCCACGAAATTTGCTTCTAATCAAACAAGGCATAAATTTATGAGTTCAGTGATCGTTTCTCACGAAACCCCGGGCATCGGTACCGGCGCACCATGGCAGCAGCACCGTTCACCCGGTAGACCGGGAACGTTTCGAATCGGTAAATTTCACACTTTTCGTCCAATCATCATTAGAACCCGATCCGAACGAAATACCACTTTCCCGATACATATTGACTCCAGTAGAAGAAGAAAAAACAGTGGGCCTACCGGTGTCGGTGGAGCTTTCGGTATCGTTCTTCATTAACGTACGCGCTCCGAGTCTCCCGGTTTTGCGCTGCCCAACCGCTGCGCTAGCCCACTTTTATATGGTGTGTCTCATTAGCACAGCAAGACAGCACGGCAAACACTGTCGCTGAGATAGATCATTAAGGAAGCGTCGAATGGTATAAACCAGCACTAAAACCCCAACGGCACGAGGGTTCGCTTGCTCCGGTCCGGAGGCCCCGGGATAGCCATAAACTGACTCCATGGCTCGGGATTCATTGTCGGGTCGGGGTTGATCGGTTGATATATAGTGTAGTTAATTTGCTGCACTTGTTCTCGTTTCCGAAACACACACACACGCACAGCTCCCAAAAACTTCTTTCTGGACGTCTGACTCGAAACAAACAAAAAAATAAATAAATAAAAAGGCGAGCGCACGAACAAATCTCTAAACAGCTATAAAACTAATTTTTCCTACTTCACCCAACGAAACAAAAACCCGATCACTAGCTGTAATCGTTAATTGGAAGCTTCTAATTGATTTGATTTTATGGGCTGTAAAAGCTCCAGCATGGGGTTCTGTCTGTGCCTTGCTGTGCATGAATGCTGTAGTAGAAAAATCGCGCTTGTACTTACGCTGCGAGAGTTTAACTGTTTAAGCGTACAAATCGCACCGAGTGCTTAACAAACACCACCACCAGGTGCTTAAGAGAAGATTTTTAATTCTTTTTTTTTTCGCTACAAAAGGAATACTTTTCTATTTTGGTTGTTTGGAATATATATTCCCGCTAATGTTTTAATCAGGCAGCCGTAACCGTACGTCGCTTAATGTCCGATACCTTGGCACACACAGAAAATCGTCCTAATGCCTCGGTGGTGGATTAATAGCTTGTGGTTCTGCTGTAACTGTGGCAGTATTAAGCATCCACGGAAGGTACAGTGCGGGCAACGCGGACCTACACGCCTACCTACACACCAAGACCACGGGCGCACACATCCCACTCGATATTCATATGACGCCATCGGGCACACGCATAACGGGCGCTGATTTATGCTCGACCCGGAGCTCGTGGCCATGATCAAACCGAAACAAGCATCCCCAGGTAAGCCGCGAGAAGACGACCACTGTGCGTGGTCGTGCCTAGGTAAGGTAGGATTTGGCCGAGTGTCAATCGAACTAACGATCGTAAATAGTGGAACGTTTGCTTAGAGCTTTTTTCTCTAGCTGATTTGCTTTTCTACGTCTATCGCTTCGACAAAACACTCGCTTTAGACGAGCGTTGGTCCCGCTGTTGGACACATAGTTGGACGGTGCGTTGGCAGCAAGTACCACTTAAATACAGGATGTGGCAAAGATGTACACTATTGCTTAATTTGCTACCCAGCTGTATCGCCATACGTGACTTTGTAATACATTACTAGACCGTAGAATACAATATTCTTCATTAATTTTTGCTAAAGTTGTCTAGGATTATAAATTTAAAGAAGCAAACAACCGAAACTCCCTCCTTTTCGATTGATATATCAAGCTTCCAAAACGAAAGAAACGCCCAAAAAGGAAGCAAGATTAAGCAAGATTGATGCCACTCGATGATGCTACAAAATCCAATAAGCGCAGAAAGCGGGAATCAATCAAATGCGATATAAAGACATCAGGTATAAGAGACCTTCGACGCCGTGTCTGTCTGTGTATGTGTGTGTTGAGAGTATTTTATGTGTTTTCTTTTATCATGAAACGACGCAACCCACGGAAGCCCTTGCCTGCTCGCTAGAAAGCGAGAACGGTTGCGGTGCGATCGGAGAATCACCGACTCACCGAAACGAAATGCATCAAAGGCTCACAAGCGCAAGAAAAATGAGATCCACCACGTACAAAAACCAGACTGCACCAGCCGATTATTAATTTCCGGTCCAAGCTCACCGATCGATCCCGATCACGGTGCCCAGGAAAGGTCCGGGGATTCGATCCTACTGGGCGCGCTACTTCGGGACTCCCTAAATCCCACTGTCGGGGCATCGGTAGGGTTTCCGCAAACAGGCTGGCTGTACACCGTACCGGCCCAGCTGGGTTACAGAGCCCCGTCGCAGTTGAGTGGGTTTCAAATTTATATCGTTCGATTGGGGAGGTCCGCACCAGAAAGCGCACCGGACTGGAACCGAAACGCTGCCAACGTTCGGCCATCTTTTTCGTTCCCAGGATCGTTACAGTGCACTGACCATTGCGAGCGGCGGGCATCCAACCAACTGCAGGCAGAAGAATTATGTGACAAAAGTGTGGATGGCCGAGAGGCGTACCGTTGCGGTCACTGGGGAACGGAGAGCCCGAGAAGGGGTGATTGGTGCTCCACTTTTTGGCACATCCACACACACACACACACCAGCGCTCAAAAACCACAATCACGACACCGCCAGCCCCGTTTGCCGGGCTGTACAAAACCCGGGAAGTAAATATAAATCTTCATAAATTTGTCAAGATGAGCACCCTCGGATCCAGGATCGCTCGGTGATGATGCAACGGAAGCGAGAACGAGCGATCAGGGGGACGGACAGACGAAGCGCTGTCGTAAATCAAGCCGGCAATCAACTCATAAATTATTTCGCATCTGGCCGGCTAGAAACAATAGACAAGCCTGGATGGGTTTGGGGCTTGTCTTGTGACCAGCTTCATCGCGCGCCGGTCCTGTGCGTTTTCAGCAAATCGGCTAAATTTTGACACCGCCATCGCTCTCGTCAGCGCTATTGTGACGCTCGCACATCCTCGGCACCGTAGTTGGTGGCTCAGCGAGAGCAAGTGGCTCATTTATTGTGCCACCTCGAAAAAAAAGCCAACACTCGCTACATACGCGGTGTTCTGGGCCGTAGTAAGTCCACTTGCCACAAGTGCACCACCACGACAGAACTGGTTCCGTTTCCTTCCCACCATATATGGGTGGGAAACCAGTTCCGAGAGTGTTGTTTTTTTTTCGCTCTCACCCCACTGTTCAGTCACCTCGGTAGATCGTTGGAGGTAGGGCGCGAGGTTGGAAGGGGCCCAAGAGGTGCTCACCCCATCCGGCACGATCACGTCCACCTCCGCATGCAGAGTGCGCGCGTAGTGATTTTCATTCATAAGTCCAGGTATCTCTCCCCCGGACCGGCAGGCAGCAAACTGGTTGGCATGAGGGTAAACAAGAACGAAAAAAAATTGGTCACCCCTTAACTTCATCCCCAACGGTGTTCGTTCAGCATCCAAAACAGGCGAAAGGAAACGAGCGACAGCTCAAACAGGTCCCACAGATGACGGGCTCTGCGGCTTGACTCTGAACCAAAACGTACGCGCACAACAACAATAACAACACACGGCATCGTATGGCGAAATGGTCAGCGAAACTGAAAACCTGCTCCACAGCCCCATCTCTCCATCCTTCTTTCGCTGCATAAGGTTTAGTTCTTGTTTTTTTTTTAATAAATACATCTCCACAAATGACTCACACACGCGCACACATCTTGCCCACGTCTTCCCAAACTTTCCAACTCCGCAGATCTCAGGTCTCGTGGCGAAGGCAAAAGATAAAGACAATCCGGCGAAGACGAAGAAATCTGTTTCAACTTCGTCTCCTGCTCTGTATCGTAACTCTGTTTTTTTTTGCGTAATATAAAACGAGTTATCTTGTTCTGCCACTACCAGCAGAGTACCCCTGGCTGAAGTCCTCGGTGGACATGGCCCGATTCTGGCCATATCTCTTGCGCGTGGTGTCTTTTGCGCCTATTGCTTTAGTCCCGCAGTGCTATCATTCCCATCGCCACCGGTGAATGTATATTATTGGGCCGGACAACGAGGTTCCAGAAAACTTGGGAACGAGAGAAATTGGTGGTTCGGTGTGGGACGGTATGAAGACGTCTTTTTTTTCTCTCTCTCTCATTCGCCCCACACCATTGCATGCGCCAGCGTCATCAGCGCGAAGCTCCTGAAGCTATCTCCCGAAAGATGATGATGAAGCCTTAAAAGCCACCGGACGGCGATGGGCTGCGGTCAGTAGAGGAGACTTCCGTTCACCGTAGCGCTTCCATGGCCGGCAGCGACACCCCGGATGCTCCTCAGCTACCCATTTCCCCTCCTCCATCCCTCCACCCCTGGCCACAAACCGCAGAAGCAGAAGAAGAAGAGGCATGCGAGGAAAACAGACAGACACACACACACACAGGCTTGGAGGGTTGTGCGCTCAGGTGTGTTATTACATTGTACACCCTTCCTTTTTCTCGTCGATTCTCTTTTGCCCTTTCGATTCTAACGTCATTAATCGGTTGATCTTGAACTCGACTCCACTCGTTTGCCGGCGCTCCAGATCAGGTTGCTCTCTGGACGGGGTTTTGTCGTGCGAGGGCACCCTTCTTGCTGCATGCGTTCCTTCCCTTCCTCAGGAGCCTTACACTGTACGGCTGATTGGTTTACTTCATCTCCACGATTTCCTTTTCATTCCCACAACCAACTTTTTTTTTCTGTCCGTCCCGCGTTCATTCGCTTGTTCTCTGTTCGCTATTCCACATCCTTCCCTTCCACTTCCCGCATCCTTCCAGTGCCATTCAATTTCTGGATTTTATTTTCGACGTTTAGAATTTTTGACCCACCACCCGGCATGGGATGCTGCTGGCTGCAAGCGTGGCCGAACCAATCGGTCCACGCGAATCGTTCGCGACGCTTTCGGTCTCCCGGCCCCGTACGGGATCCATTGGCATGGCACACGCGCCCGATACAGGTTTTTGGAGCCGGCGGCGATCTCAGCGTCGTAGAGAGTTGCCACACGACCAAACAACCATCAAGCGATACCCTCGGGGGTTTTGGGTTTTCGTTTTGTTTCTTTCGTTTTTGTGCGCTATACGCTTATTCGTGGCATATCTTCGAAATTGGCGCAACGGAATTGAATCAGCTTAGCTCTTTCAGTACGTTGTCCAGGATGTCATCCACCGGAAACGTTGACATACCCCACATCCATACACAGACACACACACTGACGTGCAAGATATTGAATTAAGGAGCTTCGTTTCCAGGGCAATCTTTTTTCCTACAGACAACATTCATAATTCTTGGCTGTGGATAAGCTAGGAAACAAATTTTGCAACGAGCTTATATTCTTTAAATCCTTCGCCCTATTTTTTGCAGAAAGCTCAGATTCTTGCACATTTTTATTTTTAAAAAAACTCAACCATCAGTAATCACGGGCGCCAGACTCAGCGCCAAACAGCACCATTAGGCGGCATACTACGTACGGCGGAATAAATGTGATGTGGCAAGAAGCAAAAATATAAACGAATAAACACACAGCGAAACAGGTTGAGCCACTGCTCGCTCCCGTTCTGATTTTTACCAATCGCTCTGCTTCTTTTTTCCTTCATTCTCTCTATTAAAGCCAAACTGAGTCAGAAGATGTACCAGAAGTGGTACGATAATTANAATCACGGGCGCCAGACTCAGCGCCAAACAGCACCATTAGGCGGCATACTACGTACGGCGGAATAAATGTGATGTGGCAAGAAGCAAAAATATAAACGAATAAACACACAGCGAAACAGGTTGAGCCACTGCTCGCTCCCGTTCTGATTTTTACCAATCGCTCTGCTTCTTTTTTCCTTCATTCTCTCTATTAAAGCCAAACTGAGTCAGAAGATGTACCAGAAGTGGTACGATAATTACGTTGTGCTGGATTTTCCATCATTTCTGCTGCTTGTTGCGCGTTGCCCTGATATCGCTCTCGCAACCCGTGTAGGATGTTGGGCCCGGTAGGTTCTTCTCGGTAGCCGTAAATAATTAATCAAACCCTTGATTGCACATTCATGTAACACCGGGGCACGAAAGCATACACGTCTGGCGGTGTCTAGGTGCTTAGGAGGTAGGACGGTGGCACGTTGTGCCAAGTGTATCGTATCGCAGAGATTGCATGTACACAGCAATGGACGAGATCCGTAACAGTGGTAAACAACGTTTCCATCCGACCGAGAAATCTTCACCCTCCATCGAAAGACCCGGAATACGGGCAGCAAGAATGGAAAATGGGTGAAAACGAGTTTTATTTTCCTGTTACAACGATATCTGTACCTTCCACTTCATCGTCTGAAGGAAAAGAGATGCCCGGACACAACAGCAACAACAACAAAAAAAGTAATAACCTAGAGCTTTTGTCAGTTTTGGTGCTTTTATTTTCGCCCTCGTCCAAAAAGTTCTCCAATGTTCGCCGTACCGCACGTACAGAGTCATCTTTTCCTACCAAAAAAAAAGCCTTTGATCCTTTTGCGTTAAAAGACACATACATGCACATGATTAATACAGAGTTTTCTACCATTCACTTCCAGACAAAAAGCCTCCAACGTTCCCGGGAGACTTCAAGTTCATTGGCCGTATTTAACATAAGAGTTCCATCCGTATTCCCATTCGATAAATCCGCTTCTATGCGTCTGATGCGCAGCAAACCGTACCACGCAGTTCAATAAAATCGTTTCCAAACGTGCGTCTCGTGCGTGGGCGCTTCTCCAAACGCTATAAATGGGACTTCCAGCCCCGTTCCGAGGTGATTTTGGGGTGGGTAACTGGCAAATACAGCACTAATGATGACTGACAGCGACGCACCGGGAATGGAGACGTAATGTCACCGAGTGGTAGGAAGTCCGACCCGTCCGGCCTGCTTACCTGCTGCTTCACGCACGCCATCCGTAATAACTATCGATAGATTCGATAGATTGCCAAAAAAGGAATCCTCACACCTTAGTCTAGGTCTCGTGGCTGTTCGAAAAAAACACACCTTGATGGTGACTATCGATTGCTTTCGTTTGAAGCGATACGATGCGCATAAGCACCAGGGCATTTGAGGGCTTGAATCTATATTGTGAGAAGAGCTTACATTACAGTATTCATCTACAGTCAAGCACGTTCCACTTATCGCCGGATTAACCGGATCAGGTGCTGAGAAATTGATTGAAGTGTTCCGACGATAAGTTGGACCAACCGGCCACAACGGCAAGATCTTGGGCACGTTTCAAGATCTCGCGCCAGGCGTAATCGAAAACGTTTGCCATCTTTTTATGCTGATCGAAGAAAGATTATATCGGGCATCGTTTCCGGTGCCATTCGGTACACATCGACAAGGGATACCTACGCACCAGCGAAGGAGACATCTATTATTGCTCCAACACGATTCTTACACGCGAGAAAAAACAGATTCTGAGAAAGATTGGGCCACTCCTGCGTGTGACATAAATTATTATGTCTTAATATGTTGTACCCATCGTCTACTTTTCGATGGGCAGTTTGGTGTTATGAAGCAGCATATTTAAAACGATGAATGAACATGTACCTCAGTTGTGGAGGAACTCACACCGTAGCCGTACTGTGGTGATTGTGGTTTAGCAATAAGTGTAAGCGCCATTTAACGACTGTCACAAATCAGATTACCACCATCCAGGGTTGGTGGGGAGTCACTAAACTCGCCCAAACCGAGGTTCCTTTTGCGGTTCCACTCAGCCCGACACCCGCTAATCAGGGTGCGACACACAAACCGTTCCTCTAATAGGGCCGGTGTGAGCTTACAAGTGTTTCCAATTGTTAGCGAACATGCGCCACTCCAAAAACACCCGCCATCGTGACTCGTGACTCCCGGCTGGGCTGTCCCATCTCAGAGCTCAGGTGTGGAACATGCCCTCGCTGCTACAACCTGATTCGGGGCAGGTTCGTGATAGTTCACCATAAAACATTGTTCACCAGTTGGAGTTGGAGCGACTCGCCGGAGTCGCCGGTCCCGGGTTTGAGTTGTTGTTGCTGAGCAATCAACGACCGCCCACTGCACTACAGTCACATACACCGCGATAGCGAATCTGCCCAAATGTTACGAATTGCTATTCCCGAAACTACCGACTACTGTGCTTGTAGTGGACGGCGCTAGTGACGTTATGTTTCCCAGAGCGTTAAAACTCTCCCAACACTTCAGCTTTCAGTGTTTCCCGCACGCATCAGGGGGTCGTTTCCCAATGCACGGCAGGCTCGCACGACTATGTTTACGAATCTGCATCACACTGCAAAACATTGATGGCCTCGGATTTGGCCTGCCGGTTCTGCCTCGGACGCTTCCAAACTGTTTGCTTTTGCCTTCGAGCACGCAGTTTGAATTATTTCACAGTTTCAAAGTGATTTTTCACCGGGAAAGCTCATCCCGCCACAAAAACCCCAGACTTCCTGGGCTCTCGGTCTGCGAGACCGATTAGTTTTACCGACAGCGCTCCGTACCTGCTGATGGGAAGTCGTTACTCACCTTACCCCAGAAGCAAGTGGCAAAACGACAGTAAGGGTGCCGAGTAAAAACGGTTGTGCCGCACGGCTGCAACAAATTTAATATCTGCCCAACCCTGGGAAACGCGGGTCACACGCCCTTACTCCCGGTGCTAAAACGGTCCCACTCGCTTAGAACCGTGCCACGTGGTACGGGTCGCAATTTGAGAAAATTTCCCCGAGGACATTTCCAAGCGCAAAACGGGGCCATCCCGGGGCAGACCAGAATGCCCGCTACAAACTGAACCATAAATTCTAATATGTAGCGATGTGCGAGCCTTTGGCGGAGGTACACAGAGCAACAGCCAGCGTTCAAATCCTTGTACGACGGTGCGACAGTGCTGTTTGGCTTTACGTTTTGTGTTTTACTTTTTGCGCTCGCCCCCGAAGGGTCATCGCGGCCAGCAGGTTGACCTCGGGACGGCATACACAGCAGTCGGGGCGAGTGACTGATATGCTTCCGGAAAATTGATTTCAATTAGATACGTTTGAAAACGTTCCTGCACAAATCGGCCGGCCCCGGCAAACCCGGAGCATTATGCGATTAAACTTTTGGGCCGCTGTTTGCTGTGCGGCGCTTTCGGAACAGAGCGCTGGAAGAAATAAATTGCTGATGTATTCGCCCTTTGTTGTTTGGGCATTTCATCTTCCCGGATCCACCGGATATGATCGTTTCTTGGTACTTTTCGTTTCTTTTCTCGCTCTTGTTTTCTTCACTCATTTCCAGCGGTGAAGATTAGTTAGAGCGATGTTTTTTTTTTAATACAGAAACGATAACAGTGAGCACAATTGGTCGCACAATGGCGCTTGCCGTTCCGCGAACTGGTAAGCTTCAGGGAAATAAAGCGAATCTCGATAATGGATAGCAATATTCTCGGTATTGCGAATAATATGTTTAATTTAATGCAAACAATATTAATTTTAAACAACCAGGCAAGTTCATCACCAAGGTATTAAGGTTTTTGTGACGGCGGAATTCATTAATACCATTCAAAAGATCCATAAACTCGCGTTTAATGAGACACAGCCCGACCCGGCACGACCTTTTGCGAACTCGCCCTCTAACCTAAAGCGGTGCCATATTCCCCAGACTTCATTTCGGTACCAACACATCACCGATTGAACGGTGATGTATACGCATCACGTGTACCCAGAATTCATTTGAATAAAACACCAAACAAGAAACCCTCGCACACTCTGCCCGCTACAACAATATGAATACGCTCGTAGCTTTAATTTTATGCTCCAGCGCTGGAGCGATCCAGTGGCGTCTGGGCTTTTCGAGGACTGTTTGAGCTTATTACGTTTTTGGGCTCTCGCCCGGGCCGTTCGGTCTTATGTGAATGTGCACAAAGAAACCAACCGAACCCAGGGGGGAGATGGGACGGGGGACGGGGTCGAAAATTGTTCTCCCAAACCATGCTGACAGCTTGTGATGGAAAATCGACGGTTTTCCCGCGAATGTCCTCCCCATAGCACGGCCTATACCGCCGTAGCATCGCCGTAAAATAATTTCAACAAAATTAAACGACACCCATAACCGCGGATATTCCGCGGGTGCCCGGCGCCAGGAAATGGAAGCCAAGCCAGTCTGCCCGATGGCATCATTCGACCCGAGGAAGATCTTTAACGGGCGATGGGACCACAGATTGGAACGCGGGATTCCATCAGATGATAGACACCGGACGTAAATCGTGGTCAATCGCGACGTCGCACACTCGCGGGAAAATGACACCCGATGACCATGTTCCATGATGGTTTTGCTGTTTGGGCAGCGCGCAATTGGGCAGCGGGTGGTTTATGTTTCACAATTTCACTGTAAATTCAGCGACCGAGCTGAATCGGTGTGGGTGGTAACTTTAGCATTTCCCTTTTCTGCAACTGATCTCGCTGTGCTTGTATAAAAAGACGTTTCTGGGCGATTTGCTCTGCTCTTCATTTTATCCTACTTTTTCCATTTTTTGGGTGCTAGAAGGCACGTTTTTTGGGGTATATAGCTATTTAACGATAGCGGCTACCTGTACACGTTTGAAAGATTCAGTAGTGATGCGCAAAAAAGATATTGTATTTTTCAATTAAAATACAAAATATTATTTTGTTTTATAAAAAATGAAAAAATATTGCTCACTTTAATCATACTTCATTTCATCTAAATAACGTCAAGCAGATAGTTTTGGAAGTAAATATTGATAATCTGTGATCTTAATTTAATTAATATAAAAAATATATACAATTTTCATTTCAAAATTGTGGTAGCTTCAAAACTATTAAGTTTTAGAATTTGAATATTTCAGCATACTAAAGAGTATGATATCAAATAAAAATTTGTATATTTTTAACTTTTGCTTTTTGATTTAATTGCTCCAAATTATAAAAATCTAAATATTTGAACTAACACGATCCATTTCCATATTTGCTACCATCGACTGGCACCTTTAGCTTGCTGTAAACCCTCCGTAAGCAGTTCAGTGCAGCATCGAATGGCTTTCATTTTATGATACCCATCAAATTAAACTGCTGGTGCTCTCTTCCTTCTGAGCTGAGCTGGTGCCAGCCATAATGTGTGGCAAAGATGCAGACGCAAACGGGAAATTTAAATCCGAAATCGGAACCAAATCGGTAAAAGAATTAACCTGCAAATAGTCAAAAGCCCGCTGCGTGAGTAGTCCGGTATCAAATTTCAGCTTTCCGATTGCTCGAAGGTAAAGGTATCAATCAAAGCACATCCATTATCACGGCACCATCGGTCTGTAGATGATCACCGGTAAGAATGAACTAGTGTTTTGTTTCGCAATTATGCAAGATGCTAAATTATAACTCCTGATCATGTTTATTACCGGTGAGGTGCTCTCGCAGTTTTGCTTCGGTTTTAATAAATTTTCCAATCATGAACCGGGCTCGTTTGAATACGAACGCCCAACGGAACGCACCCCCTTCCCCCCCCCCCCCCCCATTTCTAGATTTCTTAAGCCCCATTAGCACAAAACATCCACCCCAAAGTGCACTCGTCGAGGCAATTTCGGCTTCACCATCGAGTGAAACATCTCAAGTCGCTTCTCACGTCGACTCAATTACAGTGCTGCGGTTTTTCCTTGCGGCTTCGAGGGCTTTTTCTGAAATGGTTTGCCATTGTACCTACAGTACACCTGCGAGCAAACACACACACCCTGCGAGTGGCTTATTCCTTGTTCGTTCGCTTTACTACGCGGCTGCGAGCATTTCGAAAACCCTGGAGTTTGTGCTGGAGTGCGTTAAGCAAAAACCACCGTCTACTACACAACCCGGGAGGCTTTTTCCGAAACCACCCAAAAGAAAAGTATATATTTATTTATTTTACTTCCATCCAGTGCGCCAGAGTAGGCCTTCGACGGGCGACGGTCGTGTTTTGATTAATTGTAAAGCTTTCGGTAGTCGGTGGTAGGCTTCGGGCGCCTTTCTGCCGACGATGATGATGGGCACAGGGAACCACAAGCAAGATCGGGCATGCTGAAAAACAACATTCTTTACCATCCGCGTACATCATTTCGATCAACAAAAAGGCTCCTTCTTCTTTTTGTTTCAGTTTTTCACTTCAGGCGAAACATAAAACCATACACTACTGTGGCACTTGGTGAAAATGCTCCGGAGTTTTACTTTTACAAAAGCCTCCCACCCTTATCATGCCCATTTGAGTGCCACCACATCTAGTGGAAGTTTTCATTTCCCACTCTTCTTCACTCGATCGAACATGTATCGGACCCAAAAGGCTCGCACCATGCAAAAGATCATTGGTTAGTAAACACCGTATACTCAACTGCTCCAAAATGCGTCATATCACACAGCCCACACCGCTTTTAAAGTAAATTAAAGGCCAATCTGTGCCTCGTGCACTAAGACCCGTTGCACGGCACTAGGACACCAAATCGGAACATGTTTTGTAATTAATGAACTTTTGCTTTCAGCTCCCGTGTGCAAGGATCGAACAGCCACTGACGATGATGATGGCGACGACGACAACAAGCGAGAAACTTTGCACCCCGAGCGTACCGAGAAAACCCAAAAGTGGCAACGCCCCGGAGAGTGGGGATGCTTGCACGCTGGAAGCATGCGTACCGAAGATGCCGAAGATTGTTCCAAAGTCGGATATCCGGTGAAGGAAAGGAAAAATAGCCAGCTCCGAAAGCTACGATACGGTGCTCGGGTAGGAGTTTTCGTTCGAAATTCGACTTTTCCGTCCCACCGTCACTCCTTTAAACTTACCATTCAACAACAACGGGCCATTCAAAAACCGGTGCATGCAAGGTTAAGTAAACGATTTCTTCGCTTCCTGATCTCCATCGGTGAGCTAAAGTTTTCCTTAGTGGCACCGTATTTGTGGCCGTACTACTATCGAACACATCAGCCGTGCCAAAACCTTTGTGCCGGTAAAATGCGAAAGTTTGCCCGGCAGCGCAAGACCGACACTAAACGACCGGGTATCGAGTGGAATATGGCTTTCCCATCTGCCCAATTTTGCCGACTTCGTACAGAGATGCTTTTGATGCGTTTCTTTTGCCATGAAAATAACCTGTATTCAACCAGAACAACCGTGTTCGCAATGAAAACACGTGCACTGCCGAGCCGAGGGTCGTCGAGATATTCAAACTTTCATATCTGATTCTCTGCCCGCTTGACACAGTGCTTCCCACAATTGTAAGCCGCTAAAATTTCGCTCAAAAAGGGCTTTTGTTTCTTGTTCGTTGTTTTTACATTTTTGCGACTCCGTCGGATGGCTGAGAACCAGAACCTGTAAAGCTTCTCGTCTAACTGTTGGGGAGGCTACATTTTCATAATTGTGTTTTATTTTAATATACATTTGTGTGCCATGGCTGTTCCGGCTGCTACTCCCGGTCAGGCTCGCTACGCATCGCTACACACAGCTCCCCGAGTATGAGAAGGAATTAAATGTACGCAAGCGGCTGAGCACCTGAGGCGTAACATCATTTTTGTTTTATTTAATTCCACCTGCACCTCGTTCGCGCGATCCAATCCATCGTGGCCACCCGATTTCATTGCATCACCTGCTTCAGAACGTCCAATTGAAGATAGCTTGTGAGGTAGAAAAATGGCTTACATCTAGTCATGCACCTGTCCAACCCAAAAATGGAGCTCAACTCCACACCACCAGCCCGAATGTCCGGACGACCCCGGACTACCCGGAGGATTACTTTCTGTAAATGTTGCAGCACTTCTTTTTTTCTTGTGAAGTCACATCACACCAAACAAGCTGTGCAATTTCCCAGGCACCCGCGCCACAACTCCTGCCGAATGTCGATCAAAGGGAGTCGCGAGTTCGCACCGTGGTCTCCCGCTCGTATGGTCAGCGTCTCGTTAACGACTTAATTTTTCTTCATTTAATTTATGGCTAATTGTTACGCTTTTTTCCCATCATTTATCCGGATTTGGATCAGGAATGGCAGAACTTCACGGGGGCCGAAGCAATCGCACCATAAATAAATACAAAAAAAAACCCAACCGTCAAGAAGCCACCGAGAGTTTTCCCACCATTACTGTCCAACTGGCTTTCCCAGTATCTTCATTGTGCAGCTCTCTGCACACATTTCCACCGACTGGTACGCGCGTAGGAAGTTGGATCTTGCTGTTCACGTTTCTGTCTTCCATTTCCGGCCTACTGACAGGCTTATGGTAGCCCGTTTTGAAGGCTTTTTGTAGCAAGCGCTTGTTTGATTTGCTCTCCCCCGAATAATACCGAAAGTTTTGCGTCACAACCAAGTTTCACACCATTGCAGCAGCGTCACCTTTATCCACTTCGACTGGGCTGAGCGTTGCCAAAAGCTGAATGCTGCCTTTGGCCGAAATGTCACCGAAACATTGACAACGGCAAAAAGGGGCAACCATTCGAACGGTTTGCTCCCCCGGTTCGGTCGGATGTTTTCCACTCACGCCTGATCAGAAGATGTTTTTCCACCCCGTTGGCAGTTTTCTGTCGTTGGGCTCGTGCCCGATCGTGGTGCCAAAAAGCGATAAGCGGCGCCCGAACATGGCTCTTAAAAAAGGCGGCCACAATAGTCGTAATATTTGGAGATAAACTTTTTTCCAGCCCGACTAGCCCGGTCGCCTATTGGGATGATGATGGTGGTGCCGACCGGCATCATCGGTGATGGTTTTCGAGTAGCGGAAATTGCGCGCTCACCGCCCGAGGGAGGTTCCTACTTTTCTGGCTAACAACAAAAAACGAAGGTGACAACATTTGATGCGAACTTGGTGGCCACAATATCAACCATTTAGGATCAGATCGCAGTGCCCTGGGTAGAATGGAAAGGGGAGTGCGATGCTTTGACAGACATTCGTGAGAACATTAGCACGTGATTCGTTTGACTTTTCGAGGCGTTACTTCACTCCATCTCCAATTCTTCGCCACCTCTTTCTTTGGTTGAAAACATTGGAAAGATGAAGATTGCCTACTTTAGATTGGCTCGACGTCACGAAGGATGATATAATACCATTTTTCGCACAAATCAACCTTGGAACCTTGACACTTGGGAACAATAGCGGTAGGTACTCTTTCCACTTTAAAGCCACTCTTATTAGCCCGTATCGAGCAAATCTTGTCTTATTCGCAACTGAAAAAAGGCACTGAAAATCTTAAGCTCACACACACACAGCGAATCTCGGGGAAGTAATTCGGTATTACAAACTCATTAAACCAAGTGGCAAATTTCTATGCCCCGAAAACTAGTGGCAAGTTTGCTGCCGAAGAACTTCTGTCGCTGGCGCTGTGCTTCTGAGTGCCAACTTCCAGGTGGAAGTAATATTCATCCCCAGCTTGTTTTCGGCTGCAAGTCGGCTGGCACGGTACTTCTAATTGGATTTCCGCATCCAAGGGTGGCCAGTTTTCCGGTATGCCGGCTACTAAACTAACTTCTTGCCAAATGCTGTTGCGACGGTGGTTACTCTCCAACTGTTCGGACGCAGGTGTGTGCGCAGATTTCTGTGTGCTTTTCTGCAACCGAGCCACCGATTTAATCCCAAGATTAAGGCGCTGGGTTCGTTAAGCAATTGCTATTTTCAGAAACAATTAAAGACCCACCCAGGGATGAAGCGAGTACGATTGCGAAGACGCTTTGCAAAAGGTTAGAAGAAATTGCGAACGGTTTGAGGTAATTTTGCAGTTGTGAATTTTAAACTGTTTTTCGTTTTTAATTCGTAAGATAAAAGTTTAATCATATCGCAATTGCAATTGAAAATTTAGTACTTTAAAAAAGTCTAGTTAAAGTTTGTTCTAATAAAAGTATCGTACATGGAGGATAACCTGCAAGTATAAAAGCAATAAAGTCAATCATAAACCAATATTTGTCCTTCATTTATAATTCACCGATGTATTTTGCTCTCATTTTTGAAGTGTGTGTTGAAAATTATTACACTCGCGCTGAGTCGACAACAGACAGAAATATTATTCTCCCGAGACTGAGCAATATTTTTATTAGTTCGTTTTGAGTCATTTCAACCTAGGGCTCAAACACACACACCCCTTTCGCAACATCGCAGGCGAGGATACGTAGGACAATTTTATTGATTGATTGATTTGGGCCTTGGTGGGTTACGGGCAAAAACCAGACTGCCAGTTTGCCATTCGATTTCCCATTTGACTCTCCGTCTCCGATGGGAGGCGCAAGCGATCGAATTGAATTTTCCATCACTCCCTTTGCAAAAACTCACCCTACCCCGTCGAACCTTTGTGCAAATAACTTTGAAGTGTCTTTTCCAACAATTTCTCTTCGGTCTATTTCGCTCAACATCGACAGGCGAGATCGATTTCATCCAGTTTTGTACAAAGCAACCGAGTGAAGTCCAAGATGGATCGATACTACCCCGCGTGGTCAGGGTGCATACTTTCTTCTCCGAAAATCAGGTCCTTTCATCTTCGGCCAACAACATCACCCGAGCCCGAGCTTTAACCGACACCGAGCCATGCATGCAACAGGGTCGAAGGCGTACGTACGCTCCATATTTCAATGTCCGGCGTAATGGATTGCCTTTGCCTATCGGAATCTTTCTCGGGGTTGATCATAATTGGCAAACCTACATTTTATGCAACCGTTCACAAAAACCGAACTAATTATGAGTGGTGACCGTCACCAAGAACCGAACCGCCTCTTGGTGAATAGTCATGTTCCGGGTGAATATCAGCTCACCATTTTACTGCCAGCGCTCCCATTATCAGCTCATTCTATCAGCAAACTTCAAACCTCCTAGTCGGCTTGTGTTAACGTTTGGCCGCCGTCAACGCACACCGGCCGGCTCGGTTCTGTTCGACGCCAAAAGCGGTCATTATCGTAATTAATTTATCTTAATCGAAGACTTGCTTCACAAGTCGTTTTCCACGACTTGAACGAATAAAACTCGAGCGCCAAGCGATACGGCTTCAAGCATTCCGAAGCCGAGTCTTGCTTTTTTGTTTGTTTTTGTTTCCCCCAAATATCCCTTTTTTATGACACGACAAGCATAAATTGTCCAAATTTTCGAACATAAAAGCTTCCACCCCTAAAAAGGGGTGTAGTAGCACCGGGAAGGAACCCCAGCAAGAAGTGCAGTCAAAAAGTTAAAAACAGTAATAAAAAACAATCCGACTTTCGAGTGGTTGTGCGGGGAACGTGCGCGGAACGCGACTTCGAATCACAAAACCTGAAAACGGAAAACTTCATCCTAAGCGCTAAACTTTTGGTCGAACAAATGTTTTAATTGTTTATCACGCAAAAACAAAACTATGTTCAAGGCAAATGTCAACCATACCGGCCGGAGCGTTCTCATCCCACACCCAACACCCAACACGATGTCACCCGATAAGGCACACGGTGACGAAGTGGACATGCTATAAAAGAGAGCGAAACTTTCAGCTTTTTCTTTCGTCGGCTCGCAAGGGCGTAAAATTGGAAAAGCGAATCATTGCTCGATCTGGACCCAGCCCTGGCTAATAGCACCAATCTTCTAGCCCGCTCACGAAAGCTCTTAAGATGCGCTTAATGCACATCGGAAGGGATGTAAAATAAATAAACAACTTTTCGGTCCGTCTCGTAGACAGTGGAGCAAGGAGTTTTGATTCTCCTGCACGGAAGCGACACCACTTCCGTCGGCCGTGTGTCGTAAATTCTTCTTCCGGCAACAACATTCCACCCGCCGGGAATAGGGTGTTTGTGACAGCGATTGTCAACGGAACGATGATGAAAAAAAACGCATAAAACTTTCCCAATCGACAGAAACCGGGTACTTCCCACTCAATTGTATTAGTGGATTTACACAACTGAAACGGATGAGTTACAAATAAAGCAAGAAAATTGTGTTTTCTTTTACGATTTTCCTAGTGCCCTCTGAAGCGCAAGAACCTCCATTCGAAGTAAATTCAAAATCAAACATAAAGTTGCTAATGTACTTAATTATCGATTATTTGTCAAGTGATGCGATATTTCCAACAAAACTATGATAGATATAATAACATTGTTATTCTAATTTTTTATAACATTTAAAAATAAAATTCGTAGAATTGGTACTGAATTTAAGTTTTTCACGTTTTCTCACAAAGTGTTAAAACTTTGGGAAGTTTGGTTTGATTAATGATCATTAAAACTAATATCTACCAAAACCAACAATTTTGCTCCATTTCGGTACAATTCTTCATTTGAACTCTGCATAATCAAGCATCTTCGCCTTTTGATATTTCTGGTCTTAAACTCGTCTAATTCTTGGAATAAAAAGTATATAGTTGTCAGGAATTCGAATATTCTATCCTACATTCATGCAGTCCTCCCTGCGAGCCGTGTTGTGCAAACTTTAATTTTTAACCTGGTAGATTTCCCAATTTGAATGCCTTGTCAAATTAATAATAATACTTGATCATCATACATGCTTTCAAAATGCATATGCCTTTCGGATAAAAGCGTCAAATCACCAATATTCATATGATTAACTCTTTTATGAATATTCGATTTGCCAAATAATTCTTAGTATCGGTTCGAACCAAAACTGATATCGGAATCTGAATCAAAGACTTCCCTTTGAAATTTCTAGAACTTGTCATGCTAATGACAGATGTCCCACCTTTCAACAATATTTAGCATTCCTGAAAGTATCAGCTAATAACCCAAAAGTATTCAATACAACTATGCCAGTAAAACTCAATTCGAAACTCATTTATATTGGTAAACAAAAACGTCCTATCCCATCTCATCAGTTCCAAAAGTTCCATTCCACGCACCATTATGCGACGTAGTTAAACATTTGCTTAGCTTTGTTCGAACCATTTCGCCCCCAAAAAAGCTAGACCGTACCGTAGCGCCCGTAAGCAACTCGTTTGTACCTCCGGGCTCATTTGCTTTTGGCCAGCTGCTCGAAAGCTCGAAAGCTTTATGAAAGATGCACAGCTGTTCGCGGCTTTCATGCTGATTTCTGCTACAGAATGTGCATGTGTGAACGGAGTAAGACCGGGCCCCGGGAATGCGCACACTGATGTGCCCGCCAACCCAACATGGCATTTATTTGGGATGGAGTTCTCTCGCCGCCAGGACCATTGTTGTACCCGTTGTCGTTGTCAGACGGCCGAACCGAAGCGAGTGTGTAATCTTTCTGCCCTCGGGATGCACCGGGATATGCCTATCGTACCGTCGAGTCGCAAACTCAGGGCTAGATATGTGCGTCCAACATGTCCACTATCCAGCCAGAGGTGAACAAAAGGATCCAATTCTTATCCCGTGCTTCTGCACGGTACAACGATACGGTCCCATCGACAGCCGACACAGTGTTGTGAGTGCGATAGGAAACACTGACTGTCAGGGTACGGTCAGGCCGGAAGCGATTCAACATCTGCTGGACGGTTACACAGCATCGCATGCTGGTGGTCCCTCCTTTACCAAAACCGATCTACCAACAGCTCGTCCGTGCGGGAGCATTCCCTTTGAAGCCAAAGAGATGGAATATTCTTTCACATTTTCGAAATAAAAACTATCTATGCGAGTAAATAAACAGATTTTTAATTGTGTCCCTTTGTTCCGCCAACCATTCCACACAAACTATCTTATCGCACATATTCAAAAGCCATAAAACACCCCCAATGATGCCACAATCCTGCGGCCGATTCCAAAACTTCCCTCCATCAAACAAAAGATGGGGCTCTAATAATTACGCTAAATAAATGTTGCTTCGTTAATAGCACATATCACACTCATTAACCCGGGCACTCCATACGTACGTGCCGCATGATGATGAAGTGATGCGGCCACCACTCAGGCTCAAAAACCCAGCACATGGTTGGCTAGGCTAGAGCATCTAGGTGCTGTTTATGTGAAATAAATCTTTATAATTATAGATCGTTGTCGGATGCGCCAACCGCGTTTGCCTAATGTGTTCAAACCCATAGCACATTCGTACAGCCACATACACACACGCAGACAGAAATGCGCGTGGCCGCCATCATCGCCATACCGTCGAGCGTGTTGATAATATCATCCCATTTTTTACGCCTTTTCGATCCGGCTGTCCGATCGTGGCGAAGCAAATCATCTCATTTCTAGCGATCAATTTACCATCTGCTATGCGTTATGCCATCGCGCACTGAAGGGTTCCTTCCTTGAACCATGGAACAGTTGTGTATGTGTTTCTTAATCTCATCTCCCCCCCTCTTATACGGTTATGTGTTATTTTATTTATCCATCTAACCATTTCTAAGCTTCATGTGAACCTTTTTCGCACCAGCACCACGGTCCATTTCCAAAGTGCCTTCCTAAAAGTGCTCATTTCCAGCCAGAAATACACATCGGGCAAGGCACAACAGGCCCAACCTCCGGGAGGTCACTTCGCTAGGCAAACCTGGGCCACATATGTTGGGAAGCCTTCAATCATCGGACAGAGAGAACCAAACATAAAAAAAACCAGAACTGCACGTAAACACGGGAGAGCAACACATGCCGCCAGCTTGTGAAGATGCAAATGAAACGCAAATTTCTGCCAAATTACTTCAGTATGTGTCTGGGGAAGTTTGTTGCCTGCGGTGGTGGCAATGTTTGGAGACACACAAACACACACACACACCGGAATCCGTTGGTTAACCGACAGAAAAATAAACCCTGTTCCCGTACAGGCCACCGGTAAGAAGTTGCCGAATACGCTGGAGGAACAAAAAATGTTTACATACCGTCAAGTCCCGACATTAAGGACGACCACGGATGCAAAAACCAAACAGGCGGATGCCACCATGCGGTGCAACCCACCGTGCTAGGCCATAGTGTTTGGCAAACCACTTGTTTTAACCGTTTCGTACCGTGCTGGGAGGATTCTTTCACTCTCGCTTGTCCACACGCTTCTCTGTTTCCATTGCAGGTACGCAAGACCCGAAAAGACCGCGTCAAGTGTCCCAGGGTGCGCTCTGCGAAAGAAGCAGCAATGTTGAAAGTACCACAAAACTAAAACTGGAACGAAAAATTTGGAGAAACATAGTGAACATCCTGGACACAAGAGAGAATGTGGTTTTTAAAATTGGTAAGACTGGGGGAAAAACTGATTCCAACCTTCTTCTCATGAAGAAGCGTCCCAATAGGAGATATATTTGAAGAATAACCCAAAAAAGAACAAAACGCACCACAACATCGTCCAACGAATAACGCAGATGAGCAGAAGGAACATGAAAAGGAAGCATAACCGCTACATGGTTCTTATGTTGGCAACATATGGTTACATTACGAACAAAGACACATGGTTAGTTCGCTCACAACCTGGCAAAACCGGTGCCGGAGAGGGTAATTTTTAAATGATATGGAAATAATTTATGGGACACATCATCAGCATCTTCATTTGGGGTGCATTTGCGCACCAAGAAGCAAATTAACCCGATAAATCAACGATCCTTGTGGGAAAGAGTTAAGCTGTTCTTTGGAATAGATCGCTATTCGGAAGCTCAACTTGTATTATTTAATCATACGAATTCGTCCAAAATCTTAGTGAATATAGTGATGGGAATTCTTAGCATGGATTCACACCTCCAATGAAAATCCCAATGCAACTACAAAGAAATTCCAGAGTAAACTCTTAGAACACTCCGGAGTTATTCTGAAAGGATACACCAAAGTAGAATTCAATGCTCGGATTACTCCAAGACTTCGATGAAAGAAAAATGTCATAATTCTACAATCGCTCTAGATGAATTTCTCATTCTTGACAAATCGACAACATTTTGAGAAGTTCAAACTTGATCCTGAAGTCGACTCCGGAGTGTTCCAGAGTTGAATAGAACCATCTCTGACAAAATAAGCATTTTACCCATCACTAACTCAAAGCTGCTTGTAATCCCCACGAATGTATAACCTCTTAAAAACAAGTCAAGGATAATCAAACCACAACCAGCATAAATAACATCCCCAGCCGGAAGCCCAAAAATAGACTTAATTCCTTCCCTTTGGTTGCGTCACGTGCCTACCGAAGTGAGCTGCAGCATCGATTTAGCCCTTCGGCTCGTTTTAGGATAACCGTGGAGAGAGAGAGAGAGAGGGAGGGAGAGAAAGCCGACAGCAAACTACATCAACGCCTCAGTAATTCATTCCACTCCAATTGTTACCACAAAACCGCAAACTTCCACCAATCGGATGTGCAGCCCCCGGGTCCCCGCGGGCACCAATTCCCTGAGATTAATCGTTGTTCGATTTTTATTAGCACACACACCAGAAGCAGCAGCAGCATTTACATTCGCACTGCCCCTTACCATGATGCGTTCTGCCCTAATGCCGTTCGCTGTGTGTATCACAGTCTGTCACACGCACGTCACCATTTCCGGCATTCATTTTTCTAATCACCACCAACATCTTGACATCGGACGCAGTGTCGATACCACCCCAAGGAGGGTAGAAGTTGTTGGCAGGGTGAATGAAAGGGGATGTCAGGGGGTGAGGAGAGGGAATCCCTTTGCGAAGATAGTGCCACGCTCGTCCGTGATTCCGTGAAGGAGATAAGCGGCACCACAACGGTACCCGGTGCCGCAAAAACCCGGCTCGCAGATACCGGGCACGAACCGAACCGCGCGGCACATTCCGTCCGGTCCTGGCCAGGATGCTTTCAAAACATTATTGTAAAATTTTACCGCATTGCGGTTGTTGTGACGGTCGATGGATTTTCTCTCTCTCTCTCTCTCTCTTTCGCTCTCTCTCTCACTCTCGTGCCCTTTTTTGTTGTGTTTGTTCCCCCACTTCGGTGGGAGATGTGCCCACATACAGGAAGCAGAAGCCATCGAACCCGTGCCGCGTGCGTGTGTGTGTGTGCGTATTTGTGCGTCACTAACGGAACAAAGGGGGGGGGGGGGAGGGAAACCAGCAAGCGATTTCCCAGCCAGCTACCAGTACCCCCTTTTGCTGCCGTCTGGCCGGCCGTTAGGTGTGTTAGCACGCGGCAAGGATACGTAGGAAGCGTTACTGCACAAGAAAAGTGGCCTTCCTTCCTGGCTTTCTGCTGTTTCTTTTATGATTTTTTTTTTTCACTTTCAGTTTTCCTTCATTCGGCTCGCATCGCAGATGTCACTTTGAGGCCGCGTCGAGGGCCGCGTTTTTCTGAAAGCTTCCATTTCAAATCCCCCCGAGTCACGTCCACAAGTCTGGGGCTTTTCCGTTCCTCGGGTTTTCGTGGCTACATCTTCGGCCGCTCTTGGCCACCATTGCCATTTTCCTTTATTCTACCCACGTTTCACCGCACC
>STHB01000010.1:7980492-8053002 GCA_018908115.1 Anopheles rivulorum
CTCAATGCTACCACGTTCCATTGGCTATGTGAGGTAGCATTATAATAACACCACTTCCGCGTTACGTCAGGCACAGCCGCACAGGAAGAAAAAATGAAGAAAAATATGCAGGGAAGTAATAATAAAGCCAGCAGCCTTTCCTCTTCGGCAACCCCTACACGTGCTCCGTGGTTTCAGCGAATGGGGCGAACGAAAGGCTCTATTGCAATAACTCTCGAGTGGATTGCCTGCCAACCAGCCTGCCAAGTGGTTCCTTCCGGCCGATGAAGTACCCACTCCCACTCCCGCCTTGTTTCCTTTCTCGTTTCCCGGCTGACCGTTACGCGTTGCCCGATAAACCTAATCAGTGGTCGACTATCTACGGCACACGGCTGGTTAGTTCCTTGTTTTTTTTTTTGTTCCACCCCCAAAAAGAACCGAACCACGAGGTAAATATTATATCCAGTTAATCTAGATTTAAGCAATCGCAAACATAAATAAACCCATTACTTCATTATTTATCGAATCATATCGTACGTTGCACGGTACGTTGCCGAAAGTGACCCAGCTGCAGCATGGATTTCCGGTACGGATTCCATACGGACATGAGCGTTCGGAATATTCGGCTCGGATCACGGATATTGGTAAGAAGTACGGTTCCGTGCTATAAATGCCCTCCAGAGAGGGTAGAGATTGCAATAGAAACACCCTTCCAGTTGCTGAGAAATAGGGAAACAAAAGCGTCTGTTTACGTTCGGATTAATAAGTCTCTAAATAAACCTTTAATTGCTTCGAATGAATATGTCGTCACACACACACACATGCGGTTCGGTGTACACAAAAACGGCACCCCCCAAAAACACTACAAATTATCGCTTTAGGGGTAGCTCAGTCAACGTGTTTCCCTTATTCGAATCAAATGTTTTACTTTGCTATAAAAGAGCAACACCTTCCCAGAGGAAGCCATTTTTAAGCTGTTTGTAGCTCAAATTTGTGTTCAAAGCAAACGTTGTCGTTGAAGTGAGTAAAGTAAACCCGATGCTCTTCAAAACTACTAACGACACCCGTAAGTGATGCAGTGGGAAATTCCAAAAAAAAATGGAACACTCCTTCATTCTAAGCTCCATTGCCCTTGTAAAAAGGACTGTAAAAGTGCTGCACCATCCATCAAGAATAAAGGCAAAAGGATGAACAAGTATAAAGAAAACACAACTCGACACAAGTCACCGGGAAGGAAAGACTACCCGGGACTAAAGTAAACAATATATTTAGGAAGAAAGAAGGAAAAAACAACTGCTTCTTCTGTGTGTACCGGGGAAAAAAAAGGCAAAACTATAAAGCGCACCATAGCGCCAGAGACGACACAGTAGCAGCCAACAATGGACAACAACCAAACAACACCTGCTATAAAACATAAAAAGCATGTTTCGCACGAAACACCACGAGCCACGTGGTGAGCGATGGAACGAAAAAGGGCAAAGCGCACAACACCGTACGGTGGCTATTCCCAGCCTAACACGCTAACAAATTTGTTTGCCACCAGCATAAACCATAATAAAATGTGTATTTTATTACGGCATGATCGGTTCCTAATGGTCATCATGAGAACAATTTTCCACACCATTTCGATTGCCGCACAATGCCAATGGTATGGTGTGCGGCCTGCCTACAGATGGACAGATTGGTCAACCGAGTGTCGTAGTTATCGCCGTTACAAACGTATCTGATACAAACACCGTGATCGCTTACCACCGCCAGCACGCCAGAACCATTCTTGCCCGGTGTATATGGCGTCCAGTGTACGTGGACGGTAAGATGGAAAGCTTCTGTCGCTTTCTTTTTTCGTCGTTGTTGCAAAATGCGAAGGATACGGCTCAGTTACGTTCAGTGCAACCGTGACGAATGTGTGTAACGTGCTGTAGAACAACACGGTCAGTACACGAAGCGTCGGAGCTTCGATATGAGGACGTTCTACCGGGTTCCATTCGTGAAGGGAACACACACACCGTATTGTTGCCATTTTTCTTCCCAGCGCCAGATCCTTTCCCGAAAAGGCAGTCTGTTTGTGCGCGGTGTATAATTTCACTTTCCTTTGTTTCGCTTCGTAAGACTTATGGCGCAAAGGTTTTAGTTACAGCACCGAACAGTGACAACTTGTAACAGTGCAAATGATAATATTGGAAATCGCTCAAACTACACAAAGAAAAAGATGTGCAAAGTAGAACATTGCTTCAGGAATCATCATACAAATTATGTTGTGTTTTTAGAGTTTAAAAATTTTTATGACAATGAAAGTGAAATGAAATTAATTCATCGTATTCCATAAATTATGTAGAAAATGAAGAAAACCCCTTAAATAGAAAATACGAATAATTTTGAAACTAAGCTTTACTTTGAATTAAAAATATTATGTTACTAATTGTTATTTTTGATTTAAAAAAATAAAGCTTTTGTGATTTTTGATTATGTTGAAGGTCATCAGGTATATCGAAGGAAGACACTACTATGTTTTGTAAAGTAACATAAATAAAAAAGAATACATTGTTCTGTAATTAGCATTGCCATAATTTATAACAACTTTATAGTTGCTTCTCGAAACATGTGAAGTACAACGTTGAGTATGGCATTAGTTCCAATTAAACGACCTACTAAACATCCTATGCAAGTTATAATAATTAAGTGAACTTTTTTCTATGCGTATCTACCAGACCGTTGATTAAAGCTTTTCTGGCAGAAAATCTTACAGAAATTCTGTTTTGCTGCTTGGGACTCCATTAGCTGTGTCATGCGCATTGCATAACGTTTAGGCGCATATAATAATTACCCTTGGAAACGTCAAAAGCAAACCACATAGGTTTTTATTGAGTTTTTGTTTCTGTATTATTTATCTTATCGTATATTAAAGATAAAAATAACATTTGTAGTTAATTAAAAATTCCAGCCTTACCAATTTTAGTTCACCAACGCATAAGTTTGTTTTAATACTACTGTTGTACTGTGCTTTATTTCTCGTATTAAGATACGTTTTTATACTACAGATAATAAAATAGTCACTGCTATTAGTCACCACCTTCAGTTTGTTACGCCAAACAATATTGCATGGTAATCAAACTCCAAAAATGATGGTAATGATAAGAAAACTTCTTAACTCCACAAAGACCATTCCCATATTTGCATACTTTGTCAATAATGGGACACGTGGAAAGAAAAATCAGTTTCTTTTTCTCCGAAAATACTACCAAATGAACCATTGTTTGACTAAAGACGGGACTAACACTAGTAATCATGCGAGTTGTTCAATTTTGTGACAAGTAGCACCATTTTCATCACGTGATACCGAACTATAAGCACTGATGCTGAGAAGCGAGAGAGAGAAAAGAAGGAGAAAGAAAGAAACACACCAAAACCAAGACAGCAATCATCACGTATTGTCTTCGGTGCGAATTCAATCGGAAGCAGCGTGCCAGCAATCTTCGACCCCTTTAAGCCCAGCCCAATCGTCTACTGTCGCACCGCAAAAATGATTATGCTGTCTCGATTCACATTCACACTGCGCGGCGGTCCTGTAGCTGCCTGGGGAAAGGGTAGCCGGGAACCACGGTAAAGGTTGTGTTTAATCGAATGGCAAAATAGACGCATCATTATCAGACATTAACTTTTCTCTTCGATCTTTCGAACCTTGGTGCGAGCTACAACCGAGCGCTACAAAAGGATGCTCAGCCGGCTGAGATGGCTGATGGGTGGCTGCACAGCAACCGAGCCGGGCTTTATCTCGCAAGCCACACACACACACACGGAGGGGGAGGGGGAGGGGGGTGAGACCAGACATTCGCAACCGTATTTGCACCGTGTAGAGCGAAACGGTGCCATCGTGGCATTGCCGGCGTGTAGCACATAGAAGGAAGCAAATCAATGTACCTCGGGACGTCGCAGGTCAACTGCCTTGCGTTATTGTGCACGATTAGACGATGGGGGAGAAGAGAATAGGATGGGAGGGGGAGGAGAAAGGTCGGGTGTGTGTGTGTGTGTGTGTGCGAGGGAAATCCGGAACCCATTGGAATTGACGCCAAGAGCAGGACCCAATCGGTCGCTTTTCGCCTGAGAATAAGAAATCAAAGTCATCATCAGTGAGGCCATCATACACCCGACCTGGCTGGCAGCACTTCAGCCACGAGCCGTTGGTTGGTTGGTTGGTTCGGTGGATATAGCACAAAGTTCGCACGGCCCGGTACGATGACACGAGCTGCCAGTTGCGCGTTTTCATGCGCACGATTTGATGCACGATGCCTTGCCAAGTGGAAACAGCACATGAGCAATGCCAGGCAAGGACCATAGAAAGGGTCTATGACTCTCAACCTCCATAAGTCCACCCCCCTCCCTCCCACGCCACAGCGACACTAGAACCCTTGGAAAGCTATCAGGCGGAGCTTGTGATACGTACGTATCACACTTTGCGTATGCAATGATTCGGCGCGTTCCGACAGGGCACTAGGTACGGACGTCCGTGGATGACTTCCGCTTTGGTGCGCTTCCGTGGACACTTCGTTTCGACTAGCGCCGGCCCATGGACGAAGACCGGCTCCAGTAGCAGTGTGGTAGAGCAGTCTTGTCACATCCGGTTGCCATCGATCGGATGCTACCATCAGCAGACCCTCCGTACGGCGTGGGACAGGGAGAGAGATCAAACAAACAAACTACACAAGGCGCATTGTACGATACTGCCACGCGTAGCGTCGAAGCTGCTAGCTCATCATTAACACTTCGCGTCACTTCTTTTTTTATGTTTATTCTATTATGTACGTGAAGTAGTCCGTTGCGTTGGCGAATGTTTCGTTTCGCTAGCCAAGAAAAGGAAGTAAAAAGGAAAAGGAAAATAAAAGAAAGAAAGAAAGAAGAAGAAGTAGAAGAAGCAAACAAAATGGTTTCCCTCACCCCATTCAGCGTGAAGGAAAGGACAAGGAGTAGAGAGAGGCCAACTGAGGCGGAGGAAACTGCTTTGATGAAAGATTTTTGACATATTCGTTCATCAAGGTTATTAATCTTAATGTCTTATTCATTAATTTTTCCTCAAATGTTGCTTCACATGTCCTTTGTTCTACACGTAGAAGATTTCTTGTTTTTTTTTCACTTTCATTCTCGTTTCTTTTTTATATTTGTGCTGCTTTCAGGTAGTTTTTAGGACTTTTTTTATATTTTCCATATGAATAAGTTTTATCATATGATATTAAATAAAAATAACATACTTGTTCATCATTTATTTTATTTTTAATTATGACGGCTTCTTTCTTTACCGTATTCTCACTTGTTTAGCGAACTTTTCTTTACTTGTTTCTCAGAATCTTTACCGTATTGTCACTTGTTTATCATTTAATATTGAAAATAAAATTTTAAAAAATATGCTATATAATAATTATGATTAGCTTTTTCTATATTTTTGTATCTACAATTTCTGCTTCTGCTCATTCCAGGACCAAACACAATCCTGCTCATTGTTGCACCAGTGTGTTCCAACCCCTTTTTTTTTACCCTTGCGCACGATGATACGCCATCAGCGCGTCATGTCATGCGGTGAACATTATCCTTTCAGCTTTCGACTTTTAATATTCACTTGGCAAACATTAGCGCAGCCAAACGTCGCACCGAAAATCGTCGCTTGGCTTTGGGAAGATAATCACACCAACACGAGCACACGCGCGCCCAATGTGTGTACAAAGCGGCTCTCACATTCAAGAAAACATCCTCCGTCATGCAGCGCACAATGAGATATTTTTCCCATCGCCCAAGCGCCGTCCGACGCGTTATCTTTATGCGACTGCATGGCATGACGGTCGAGAATTCGTGCACGTGTACAAATGATCTGTCAAATGCAAACGGTCACAGAAAGTAAAGGAACGGGGTGTCGTGGGTGTGTAAGGGAACGAACCACAACAGCATAAAAAAAATCGATTCCTTTTGCTCGCCTTTTGTTCGACGAAGCAGCCAAGCGAATCGGAACAGCATCAGGTCCCGGTGCTCATCTCATTGACTACTAATGACAGAAATGATGAATAAATATCATTTCAATCACCTACCCCCTCCGAAATAGCACACATTCGGAGTTTGTTTCGGAGCAGCAGTAACAACAACGAGAGGAAGAAAAAACCCAGAGTAAAAAAAATCAAAAAAAAGGGAGAGAAAAGTATTCGTAATGGTTAATGGTTCCAGCGATACAATGTGATAGAATATCAGGGTGAGTAAAATATTACAAACATTCTTTTTTTAGCTTTTTTTCTGTATGTGTGTGTATGTGTGTGGGTGTGTACACGTCTTATCGTGGGCAACAATGTACAGTGATCGATTGTGGTATCCTATTCAACTTGTGATAATGCTCGTTTGATCATGTGATGTTACAAAAAAAAGATGGAGATGGTAGAAATTATGCTTACAAATTGTTATCGTTCAATGAACAGCTTCAGTTAGGGAACAATTTTGTTATACGGATGTAATACGTTTTTTTCTGTCAAAATTTAGTATATAATCTGAAGATTATAAAACTAAAGATTAGATTTCTGTATAATATATATTTATATAAAATTAGCTATAATGATAACTATAATAACACATTAAAGAAGCATCAATTTTGTTCAACTTAAGTTAAGTACTTTGATTTTATAATTTTTCCTAGTTAACTTCAGGAGCATCAAAATAACCAACATAAACAGAACTTATCAGCAGCAAAATATTATGAAATAAGTTTAACCAACACTTTTTGTAGACTGTGCATGTCACGAAAATAACACCAAAACACTCGTTGAAAAAGGTTTATAATGGCCTTTAATATGTCTTAAAAGTACATTGAAGAAAGATTAATATTATTCTAGATAAACATTTAAAAGCCTTAAAAGGATTTATTTAATTGATCTAATACGGATATGGATTTTTAAAATCAAATGATATTACTTTTATACTACAATTTCTTGTTTATTTCAACTAATACAAGTTTTACTTTTTTTATTAAATAATTATGTGACATACAATTTTCAACTGATAAACAGATTAAACGACCAATACACATTCGGGGCTATAAAATTTCCCAAAATTCTTAGAAAAGATAAAATAACCTTATAAAATAAACTTGAAAATCATGATATAATACTACAAAAAGAAACGATTGCAATCTGAAGGGACAAGCAAAGGAGAAAAATCCACCTAGACATGCTAATATTATCAACATGCAAGCTACTTTAAATTGCAACTTAACAATATTGAGAATAAATAGTTCAAACGCAAATTGCAATACAATAAATGCGTGAAATTTACAATGTGTTGTAAGGAAGCACTAAAATTCCCTTTGAAATTTTCATTCAATGTTTGTAAATCTCATGATTTTTTATATAAACTATCTGTTTAAAAAAGTTCCTATAAATTATATTCTATTGAATCTTTCACAACATTTTTGAATCCGTTTAAACATAAATCATTTTTTATTTATTTTCAAAATTTTATTCATAGTTTCCATGCAAAACAAGTTTTCCGATGAAAAACATTGAAATGATTCCATTTCTCCAAATAGGTATCTTTCCAACAGGATATTTCTAATGAATTCCCCCACCAAATAAAACGAACACATTCTCTTTTACACCTTCACCCTAAATAATCCCAAACCGTACATGCATTGTTTACTCGGGCAACGATCTCCATTAACGGGCAAGATAGGCAACAAGCAAGATTAAACTGCCGTTCCCCAAAGCACAATGCTACTACAAAAGCTACGTCCAGAATTCTCGCATGCAGAACGCTTCACATCGTATCACAATCAATATTGATAAATCCAATCAAACTTTTCACACGCTCACTAGCCTTCCAGATGCTTGACATTTTTTTTCTCACGGTTGCATTAATACGGTATGGGCTGCAACGGACCCTATGTGAAACGAACAGTGACGTAAAGCGGTGCTAAATCTTGGCACGCCGGAACCCAAAACCATCCCGGTCACGACCAATCATGCTCAAACGTACACCACATTCCTTGGCCGGAGGGTTTCCTTCTCTCCCCCCCCCCCTCCCTCCTCACCTTTCTCTCTTTCCCCTTTCCCTTCCAAAATAAACTTCGGATTTTTCCTATCATCTACCATCTTGATTATCTGATTGCAATTGATCGAACGGACGACAAAAGATTCTATGGACGATTGGAAACATTCACCTCCCTTGCTCGGTGGGGTGGATTGGAGAGGGTGAAGCAGTCCGGTTGCGAGGTTGAGGAAAATTGCAGGAAATGGAAAATTCTCTCAAACGATCGGGTACACGCAAATTTTCCTGATCACGTTTTTCCTTCCCAAAACTAAAACTTCACCATATGCTACGCAAATATCGACAGCTTTTCGAAGAGAGAGAGAGAGAGAGAGAGAGAGAGAGAGAGAGAGAGAAAGAAAGAGAGAGAGAGATAACACTCAGATATCCCAAGTTGCACTTCAAAGCAGCATAGCAGGCGAAGAAACTGGGTGACGATTCGCAAGGAAATGTTCTATTGTGAGGTTATGTGAAGCAAACAATATAAAATGCAACAAGACCAAAAAATCGTCCCGAAAAATGCTCTTCCCAAACAATGGCCAAAGATATTATTCTTAGACATCTCTGATTGGGTTGTGCTATCCGGGTTTATATGTTCCATTCCATATGGACCGAGTGCAAGACAGTCACTCTACGCTTCAGCCGAAGACAATTGCCAACCAGCAATACTGGAAAACGAGACAAACACAATCCACACATGCAAAAAAAAGCAAACTTCTTATTTTGAGCATAAATCATTCAAACCACCCTACCACACCACGGTGAGCAACCTTTTGCCAGCCAAACTGGCCACGGGTGTACCAAACGCCGCACCTAACCTGCGAATGCCCTTCAAATACCGAGGCATTTTTGCCCAGAATTCCTATGGCGGCACAAATGTTGGAACGCCTGGAAATTTGAGCGCCACCGAGCGAAACTTTGATGCCTTTTCTTAAGCACTGCAAAACTTTGGCCGTAGTAATCCTTTACTTAGTTTAGGCGAATGGGTTTCGTTTTCGTTTTCGTTTTGCATCTCCACTTGTCCATCCTCTGTGTGTGTTTTTGGACAGAAGGCACACAATATATCATCCCTATTTTCATCGCCACTGAGCCACGGTCAGACGAAGGAACGCACGTCCTAATCCTCTCGACCGTTCGCTCTAAAGTCGTCCAGTGTCGTTCCGGAGGTGCCGTTCTTGCGAGAGTCCTGACGTACTCCTTTGGCTTTGGCTCGGCGTGTGCAAATGGCAGTATCTTCGACCTTCCCGTACGCAAGCCGGTTCTAACGGCCCTTTGCTTCAACAGCCACAATACCGTTGTTTTGTTTCCACGCACGCTTGTGTTCATAATTTATTGAAACATACACGAGCGGCCAAAGCATGTTCATTTCGCACCGGCGTTGACGGCGAACAAAAAAAAACACGTTTGACGCACCACCGAACACCGGCCACCCGGGTGGTGTTATCTGCACCGGGAAAAACACTCCATCCCCGGGACGAAGGAAGGGAAAATTCATTTGGATTTGCTTACCGTGTCGGTGAAATTTTCCCAGAGAACGGCACGGCAACGCGAACGCTGAACGTGGTTCCCGGCGAACCATGGGTTGTCCATTTTCGATTCGGAAACGGCTCTTTTTCTTTTGCGAACAAGCCCTGCGATGTTGTTGCTTCTTGTTGCTGCTGTCTTGCTGGATATCCTTTTGCGCCTATGACTTCGCATTCAGACAACTTATCATACGGCGTTTAAATATTTACTAAATCATGTTTACATTCCCACACACACACACACGCTCTCATATCTCTTCAAAGCTTCCAAAGTAGGGCTCCACAGAACCGGGGCTCGTGTGGTGTAGGAAACCCCGTTCGGATGCGTCGGACTTGCCGGTGGCGTACCCATTCCGATCCCGCAAATACGGTTGGAAGGAAATAACTAACACCCGGTAGAGTGTGAAAATCGTTTTTTTCTACTGTTATTTTAGCATAACAACCGCTTTGCATCTTATTGTGTAACTAAATTATTCAATCGTACCAGCGAACTGCATCCTGCATCCTTGCGTACGGCTATTGTTGGAACCACACCTAATGCTCGAGCACCGACGTTGCTCCGAAATATATGAAACTTTGATTAAACAACATGTTTACTTCTGGTGGAAGTTTCTATTCGATTGGTGGTTAGTGTTTTTAGACACTTGGAGAAGTAAAATGAGTTTCCTGCTGATTTAATTGATTTTGAAACAAAGAGAAGAATCTCAAGCAAATATTAAGGGATTATATTGAGCTCTAATGTCTCGTGGACATCAATGACTCCTATGGTACAAGAAGAGAAGATTTGTTTTTAAGTTCTCCAATGTTTGACGATTTCAATGGACACTTCAAATTCTCAAGAAATCGTTTACTGTACAGCATCTATTTAGTTCATTAGGTTACCAACACCTTCCTATCCTCCACGTGTATAATCAATTCCCGCAACAAACCCAAACTGCGCTAGCACTCCACTCGTGTGACGAATTTCGATCGAATTTCCAAAATTCCCCCATATCCTCCGTGTCTCATGTACATGTCCTTTACAAGATTTATTTTATACTGAACGTTATAAACTTCAATACAGTACTAAGAATTGATTCTGCGAAACTTCTTCCAATACATCCGTATGTTGCCATGCCGTGCGGATTTCAATTCTGCTAAGGAATTTCCAGAAATTTGGTTCCAGAGCACAATACTGCACAATTCTGTTCAGTTTAATTTATGTGTTTCTTGTGAAACATTGCATTTTGGGCCAGGGTAATATACAACTGCAATAATTGCCTTGTTTTTTAGCTACCGTAAATGGAACTTGGTGCATCGAAGTTCAACTTGATGTAAATATCGCATTCAATTCAACAATTAAATGTCATCATTATTTTATCATCAATCCACTAATGGGTTATTATTTAGGATGCTTGTATCGATTGATAAGCCAAAGTTTTATTAAGTAAAATTTTCTATAGACCTTATTTAAACTTGCATTTGCTATTGAAAAGCTTTCTCTCACACTTTTACAAATTGTTTCACAACTTTATTGAAAAGCTTTCTTTCACACTTTTACAAATTGTTTCACTACTTTAAACAACGTTTTGCATTATTAGGCAATTCGAAGAACTGATTTAATGCATTGGATATCTTAACATTATGAATTAAATCCTATTGATATTTTAATATTTTTGTTATAACTCAAAGCAATAGAACAATCATATTAGAACTATAACGAAACCCCAGTGCAATAACCGCATAAATCAAATTAGTAAAAAAAAACACAAATTGCTTAAAATATGATTAGTTTTGAAAAACCCATTCGAATGGCAACTCCTGAGATCTCATTAATTTTATATCATCACACGCGCAATATAATTGCAACAGCCGATTCTGCCGAAATAATCAACAAAAAATATATAATACCCTCCATTTCGCGGCATGAAGTCACCCAATTCCCGGATTTCCATTCCACAATGTGCGGCGGTATAATGGTTACGGAATCGAAGAATTTCTCCGAAAACAGACCCCTACCTAACAAATAATTTGCACAGTTAGACCATGTGGCCAAAAAAGTTGCCCCCATGCTGCGCTTTGCCACTCTTCAATCAAGTGCAGCACACAAAGTTCAGCTTTTTCTGTTTTTTTTTTTTTTTTGGGAGGTTTTGCATCGCCGAATAGAGTGCTGTAAGCTGCGGCATCTATCCCTGCCTAAATTAACACCGGAATCCTCGCATCATCGCAACCGACACAAAAAAAAAAGCTCACATGTGCTTTCTGGTAAAACTGGCTTCACATACAAAAATAAAAGACACACAGTCAGGCATGTATAGACGAATGCCGCAGGATAGGCCACGTTCCGTCTCAATAAACTCAGTGCGTACATGCGAACGGCAAAATGGAGCAGGGCAAAAACGAAAGCAAAAAAAAAACATTGTGCGCTTCTTACAATTACCATTCCTCCGTTGTAGCCATCCCAAACACAAATACACACGTGCTGCGAGCTATCTTCTGCATCGTATCGCAACTATCTGCCAGCACGTCACCAGCCATTCTGCCATGCGAAGAAGCAAAAGCTTCCATATCAACTAGACAACACCAACAAATTACCCGTACTCCCTACTAGGCTGGATATTCCATGGACACAAACGGCAAAACCAGAACGCAACCGACGAGACGGTTTGCAGGGAGCTGTATGTCGCCACGTGCTCCCGGAATCCCGACACCAACACGATACTCGATCGACAACGTCAGCGAAAGCGGCCTTGTGGCACACACGTAAAAAAAACGGACTTCCCTCCCGGCATGTATACACACGGAAGCTTTTATGCTGAACGCATTCCAACGATGGGCCAACACCAACCAACCAGAAAAAAAAATCGCTCCCAAAACGCTACCAGGCCGATCCGGTTGCTCGCCGGATTGTCTAGGATACGCGCCCCTGCCTTAAACTTTCACCATCCAGGGCCATTCAGTGGCAACAAAGTTTTCGGTAGCGTTCGCGGAAATCGACACAGCATTAATATGGGGAAAGAAATGTGGAAAGTTGCTAAAACTTAAGCTGTTGTCTGTTGCTGACGAAGCTTAAGCCTCCCCCGGGAGGGGCAGGACAGGACGATAAGCGATAAGGAAAAGTCCAAACGGAGGAACGGATGGCACATTGATTGTTTCCATGTTCAAACGAAACAGGGTAACACTTAATCTGTCTAAAGGGAAGTTCACGAAACAATTAACAAACATTCTTTCGTGTTGGGAGCATTCGTTTTTTTTCTTGGTAACAAATGTAAGTAAAGCAGAATGTGATATTTCAGGTATCTGCTTTCAAGCTTTTCGGTCGTGAATGTTATCATTCGTGATGAATAAAATTTAAGGAAGGGGATGTTAATAATTTCAGTACCATAAACATGTGGAAGATAAAAATGCTTATAATGTAAGCGTTATAAGCGTGAAAATTATTTTAATCCATTAAAATTATACACGATGCCATGCTAATGTTTATGCCATTAGTGAAAATGAAGTTGTTGCCCAACAATTTAACACCTTGCAGTAACTTCCAAATTTGTTCCTTGCTTTTTCCTTTCTTTTTTTAATAATCGGATCAAAATCCTAGTTGAAGTTAGCCTAAAAGTATGCAATTATTTCATAATTAAGTTTAAAACGCTTGTCACTAAGCGTTCCTTACAGAAAGTCTTGCCAAACGTGGTATATAATAACTGAAACGTATATTTCAAGACGGTAACAAATGACACAAAAATATGTTTTATAAAATTATGAGTAGATTTCCAAAGCTTTCAATATTTATTTGAAACTTTACTCAGAAACGATCTAAATCAAACAATAATAATTATAACAGTTTTTTTTTTTTGGAAAATTTTACCTTTTCCCAGCAAACTTGATTCTTAAAAGGTAAAAATAATTCCATAATCATTCACACTTCGCAAGCTTACAAAAACAATTAAAATAAACGTAACAAAAACCGTTAAATAAATAGAAACATTATTCATGTCACTGAACGGTTTTTTCCATTTTATTGTTTTGTACTGATACTTATCACATACATGTCTATATTATGTTTTACTACTCGATACAAGGTTCGATTTTCCGAATGAAGTTTAACTGGGTGTTGGAAAAACCGCACATATCGTAAATGGCAGCTTAAAAATCATTTTGACATATTGACACATTGCAAACCGATGACATTAAAAATGGAACGCTTCATTAGAAAATGCTACAAAAGCATAAGTTCGATCAAAAAGTAAAAATTTATTAAGAAAAAAATCAACCATTTTACATAATACACCAATGTTTATTAACAAAAATAGATAACAAATAGGACCAATTATTCGTGCTACTTATCCGGTAAGAATCGATAGTTGACCCGATGAAACCGCGTAATTACCTTTCCAATGTGCTACCTGTACTGTGTGCTTTGTATTGCGCATTGCACGATCCATTTCATATTCCAAATGAAAGTTACATAAACCAGTATATTATGTACTCCTGTTATAACTATCCATCACAGCCATTAAATATTTANTTTTTTTTTTTGGAAAATTTTACCTTTTCCCAGCAAACTTGATTCTTAAAAGGTAAAAATAATTCCATAATCATTCACACTTCGCAAGCTTACAAAAACAATTAAAATAAACGTAACAAAAACCGTTAAATAAATAGAAACATTATTCATGTCACTGAACGGTTTTTTCCATTTTATTGTTTTGTACTGATACTTATCACATACATGTCTATATTATGTTTTACTACTCGATACAAGGTTCGATTTTCCGAATGAAGTTTAACTGGGTGTTGGAAAAACCGCACATATCGTAAATGGCAGCTTAAAAATCATTTTGACATATTGACACATTGCAAACCGATGACATTAAAAATGGAACGCTTCATTAGAAAATGCTACAAAAGCATAAGTTCGATCAAAAAGTAAAAATTTATTAAGAAAAAAATCAACCATTTTACATAATACACCAATGTTTATTAACAAAAATAGATAACAAATAGGACCAATTATCCGTGCTACTTATCCGGTAAGAATCGATCCTTGACCCGATGAAACCGCGTAATTACCTTTCCAATGTGCTACCTGTACTGTGTGCTTTGTATTGCGCATTGCATACCGCATAGGCGTATATTGTTTCTACACAATTTAAAAATGTATTGATCTAAAGCACATACCTTTTTTCCAACCTTTGCAGATTAACCTTGTCAACCTCAAAACTAATCCGAAGCGTGCGTGTTTCCCAACATTACTCCAGCCAGCGACAGGCACGCTGCACTTGGCAAATAGCATGATTAAGCTCAAACAAACGGTAACACGTTTTGATTGTTTATGACTCGCTAACGGTTCAAAATCACGGTCTTAATCTCTCGATGAAAATAATACCAGCCAAAACAAACCAAAACAAAAAAAAAATCTCCCGCCTTTACGGCACTACACCGTGAGCGATAAAGCATCCTGTCCAAATCTCCGTCCAGCGAATTTGCCCCATTGCCCAGTCGTATAAATAAGTTTCGCTTCGAAAACGCTTGCCCTGCTGCCCTGCACCGAAAACATGTTACGCTGCTTACGTATCGTCACACACATGTGTGCGCCCTTTTGCCGTATGTTGTGCGCGCGTTGTACGTGTGCGCCCACGGTGTATGTGATCGGCCGAAAGTTTGGTCGGGTGGCGCCATTCCGGGCTTTCGGTGCCCGGAAGCCCGAAGCCCGCGTACGAGAACGCGGCTAAGATAAATATTTAATTTTCATTGCGCGAAAACTGATGCTGAGCCATGTGCTTGGCGTGGCGTGTCCCCCGGTTTCCCACATCCCCGCGGACCGCTTCGGTCTCGAGTATGTTTTCCGATGGTGTTGCCAATGCCACCGTGTTACCCCGTGCGCCGGAAGTGAGTCGTCCTTACATTCACCATACACGCCAGGCACCAAGCATCTCGCTCTTAGTTGGAGCACAGCAAAAACACACAGCACAGCGCTGTCAGTGGTGTGGCAGGTCATTTTGCTACGACGATTCCTCGTCCCCACACCAGGTTTCTGGCATTCGGCCTGTACGATGGAACGGCTACACAAGCTCGCAAACGCCCCAAAAGAAAACGACGAGCCGTGGTGGTATGCGCGAAGAAATTTAAGTTTTCCCAGCAAATTAATGTGGCGCATTTCTTATCCATCCATCTTCTGTTTGGGTCACATTCCAGCAGCAGCGACACAGGCACTGTGAAGATGAAAAACTTCCTCTCTACCCCTCCCCCCACTCCCCCCCCCACTCCACACCTACATTTTCCGACTGCTACCACTTCTTTCGTCCTCATCGGGTACACAGGGAAAGGGATGGAACAAAAAGCCACCACGAAATGGAAAGTGGACCGAGAACTTCTCTGTTTGATTCGGCACGAACGTCCACGGCTCCATCGGATGTGGTTGAGCCAAAGAGGAAAGCCACACACACACACACACAAACACAGAAATGGAACCGAACCGGCCCCGAAAAGTTGACTTTATTATGAAAACGCGGCTGACGCACGCGACCGCACCGTTTTCCGGTTTTGCCGTCGATTATGGTATCTCGTGTCCGCTCGGTTGTGTAACAGAGGCCAAAACTGTAAAATTTAATTAGAAGCCGAGCCGATTCCAACGTCCACCGCACACACTGTACCAATGTTTGGTTGTTTATTTGTTTATACTTTACGGTTGCTTTTGTTGTTTGCATTTCTATTTTTTTGTTTTGTTTTGTGTGGCCTCTTGTATTGTTTTCTTGCTCACCCTCGCCTTCATAATGGTTTCCTTGGTTCGTCATTTCGGTTTAATTTTTGTTTGTGAATTTTCTCCTTCAAACTTTCACGTACTGTGATGCTTTTGATGCTGCTCTGCCGCCAATGATGATAGCAGGCCGGGGTTCGTTCTTGTGTGGACGGCAGTGCATTACTCAGACTGAATTACTTGCCAGCGTGCCTGCCCTATCTGCCGAGATGTGGTTTTGAAGCACAAAAGCAATATTTACTCCACCGAAAAGGAATGTTCTTTATTAACAGCATAACAAATGCGGTTACTTTATAAATCAGCGGCTTGTACTCGATGCTATCTCACTTCACCATGTGAAAAAACAATGTGCTGGGGCGAGGCGGACTATGTCAATATGCATTAGGGATTGTAAAGAACAACATAAATTTAACTAATCCTGCCTTATCAATCTACTCGCACAGGGCACTAAAATGAGCAAATAAGAAATAGTTTTTTTTTTTGCTAGAAATATGGCAATTGAATGTTGATAAGATAGAACATTCCATTGAAGTTACTGTAAAGAACAAATGAATGAAATTGCTGTTGAATAAATACTGCTAGTTGCATACTTTCAGGCGTAAATGTCAAGCGTTTTTGTCGAACTAATCATTCCAGGGATTAGAATCTAGTTTTGTTCAAGGCAGTATAAGATAAAAATGATTTGTAAATTTAAAAAAAAATTGTATACGAGAAACACGTAAACTTTACACGTTAAACTTTAAATATTTAAAATAATCAAAAAATTTAAATTATCATCAACACAAATGCATAGATCTTCACGAAAACGAAAACTGCTGTTATATTTCACATATAACCTGTTAATCCGTCAAGAAATCTACCGTAATAAAGCTACACATATGACATATGTAGGAAAGCTTTCCAAATAAAAGACTTGATTGATATGCAAACATCAGTTCGACCCGTTTTCCCACAATCTTACATTCCATCCCAACAACGTGGGAAAAATGCCTCAACAAAAGCACAGAAAAGCAGATAACGATGTCCAACGACTTCGCTTCACTGATTAAAATTTCCGTCCCCATCATATACCCGACCACTAGGCCCACTGTCAGCTTCTTTGATAAGACAAAATCAGCCTCCTGCTGCCAGGGTTACGGGAAACTTTTCACTTAGCATGCGCCTCAAAAATGAAGGAAACGTTTGTATACCACCAAAAGCTCGAAGTTTACGGAACCACACACAAACACATCGCGGCATGGGCAGCTCGAAATCGTGTAATCAACACTTTTCTGCCTGAAAGAATGTTGCAAAACCTTGCCTTACATCAAACGAAAAGACAAACTCCGGCAGTGAGCTTTCGAGTCAGCAAACGAACGAAGAATATCTTCTTCACACATTCTCAAAAAAAAAAAAACAGGAAAGACAACAAGAAAAACCAAGTGCTTACCTACCAAGTATACCAACCCAAGACCCCAACCCACCCTATCAGGCATCACGCATGCAAACGAGCAAAACCGAAATGTGAAATGAAAAGTGCAAACAAAATCCCAAAACTTCACCACTGTCACTCAGCCGTAAACCTAGAAAAAGCCCCGAGAAAAGATTCCTGTGGGTTTTGTGGGACCTGCAAATCACATCGCCATCACCCGGTGGTGTGTAAAGGTGGTGCCAAGGGCGGTGTCGGATAAAACAGTAAAGTTTTTCACACAGTAATCAAACGTCTCTTCAAAAAGACCCGGTGAATGCCCATGGAGGTCGATGCCGTTGGTGCTGGTCCTGGTTCCAGGGAAGGTTACATTTTGTTTTCCTGCATGTTAATGAACATGTCTACTTTGTGACGAATGACTCGCAGGAAAACTTTTCGCACCACCGGATAATAGTTAGTTTCTTCTAAACAATTAGTCAGTAACGAATGGCAGTAACAGACCGAAATGTGCACAGAAATTTGGAACTCAAAATGTAGATGCGAATATTAACATAACTCGCTTTGTGCTTATATTTTGCTGTGAATTTTAAATTAAAGGAAGCAAAAGTTACTAAACTGCCTTTGTTTTAAGGTAAGGTTTTAAGGTTCATTTTGAAAATTTCTTTCAAATGACTCAATATAAATTGAATTATTAATTGTCCTTTAACACTAGAACTACCGAACCAGTCATCTTGGCAAGGATGCTTCATTTTCACCACATGAGTTTTTGGTGTTAAACTTTACTTTCATAGCTTGAGCATGACTTTTACAAATCTATTCAAATGTACGAACTACAAAAAAAGGTAAAACAAAATCCAACTCATAGAAATTGCATACTTAGTAACTATTTTTCAAAAACGCTTAAAACGCTTAGTAATTGTAAGCGTTCTAAGGTGTCGAGGATAGCTTTTGGAATAAAGAAAAAGAAATGTTGGATCATTTTCAATTATTTAACGATTAAGAAATAACTGGTATAAATATCAAATTCACGTTTGACGAAAGAAGGCTATTGTAATTCTAAGAGAACAAAAGCATAGTTAAAGATTCCTTAAAGACCGGCATAAGACTGGCTGATTATTCAAGTAAAATAGTAAAAGAAAACAGAGAAACAAATCATTTTTTTTTAATTTTTGAATAATTGAAAATAACAAAAACTAACAAAAAAATCCTTTAAATATATGCAAAAAACAAAAGAAATCTAAGAAACATCATATTATACAGTTTTACTAAATAACATTATAGAAATAAATAACAAACCATATTTAAAAACACATACTTGTTATAAAATATGAGTGAAGAAATAGATAAGAAAGGGTAACACATTCTGATTCAAGAAAAAGAACATCCCTTTTCAAGTAATGCAAGACGTGACATGTCGCAACACGCATGCAAATTAAACGTTCGTTATTGTTCACAGGGATCAATCGTTACACCAAATCCAATACGCATTTGATGTTTTGAAAAGAAGGAAAAAGGAAGTGACGGGTGCATACACTTATTGCGTGCAACAATTTTCCCTTAATCTCTAGCACAACCCCAGGTACAATATCTTGATATGGTCTTGATATTGGACGGCGTGGAATTTGGGGCACGCCTCCGCAACAGTCAATGAATAGGCACGGCTGTTGCTATGCGTTCCCTAGAAGCAAACAAGGAAGCTACCCACCAGCAACACAGGATTGAAGTGAAAAGCCAACCCTTCATTGCTATGGTAACACCGTTCAGGCGAAATCTATTGAACATCAATGGTTGAAGATTGACAGCATCAACGGGTTGATTGTGTCGAGCCGAAAGTGACACTTTAAGCGCGCTTGTGCACACCGGAGGACAGGCACAAAATAGTGAAATGGATGCTATTCATGTGCCGGTAGCATACAAGATTGACGCTACATGAAGGTAGTCGATTCATGGCAAACAAAAAGAAAAGATCGCACACAACAGCGAGCCTGCCTCGTCTTCTGGACTATCCGAGCGAGGAAAAGTTCCTGCCGAGAAGAAAAGGGGCGATACTTCGCCAACAATGGAGCTCAAAATGCAACAATTGATTCACAATCCTTAACACCCTTGCCCCATTCCGAAATGATTCCCCTTTCCTGGAAGCGGGAAAACCCTCGCACAAACCGAGCATGGATCGAAAAGAAGTATGTTAAAACTGAAGTAAAAGGATCGGCCGCGGTAACGGCAGCGGCAAAGAAGCTATCCCAGCATCCCAGCAAATGGAGGTACCGACCGAAAAGTTAAATCGAGCAGGTCGAACTGCCAGCATTTCTTCTTCTTGTGCACACACACAGCCGAGCGTCTAATGCGTCTTACAGGAAAATCCATCCAGCGCGAAGAAAAGCTTCCACCAGCGAACCAAGCATTGGCTCGAGCTGAAGAACCTACAAACACATATATACACACCTTCAAGCGGAAATGCTAACTCACCGTGCGGAAGTAGCACAATTGGGGGGGAAGGGGGAGCACAAGTGAGAAGTATGGCAGTATGAGAACGAGTGGTCGCAGGTAGCTTTTATGGTGGAATTTCGTTTGCCAAGACATTTGAATAACAAAGAGCGTCTCCGGGGTTGTTTGCAACTATGAGAAAACTGTCCCAACGGTAAGGTGAGCCACCTCCCCCTTAAGCCAACCCCCTTCTTCCCCTTCACTCCCTTATGGACGTAGCGAATAGAGCAAAACCTCGGTCTTGCAAACTTCTCTCTCCATTTCACCTTTTCTTTCCCTGGCTAAAGCGTGGCGTATCCGTTTACCGCTCATTGTCCAGCATTTGCACAAACGGTGGGGACAATTCCTCATCATACGCACTGCTTGAGTACACCAACCAACACCATCAAACACACACACATTCACCCATGGTCTGTTTGATGGTTTTGCCAACAAACCGCCATTGCACTCGTTTTCAGCTCCGTATACACGTGAAGCGCGAAAACAACGCAGCAACACCGCTCCAAAGGGACCGGAATGAGTGAAAATGTGCTTGACGAGCGTGCTTGATGCAGCAGCAACAGCAGCCGCTGCCGGAAGTGCAAACAAAGGGAAAACTCTCTTTCGTTTTTCACCCCCAGTCGACCAGTATTTTCTTACACACGGACTAACACGGACTTAAATGCCTCACTTTTATTGTGCGAGTGTGTGCTTTTGCGTAAGCGGACGGGGTTTTTTTTTTTCAGGCGTCGAGAGTGCAGTCATGATAAGCGGCGTCGTATTTTCTGCATGGTTTCATGCTTGCAGTGTCTTACATCGAGAAAGTAAGTTTACACATGTACTGTTTTTATTTTTTGTACTGTTTGTTGTTTTATGTAGCGCAAGATAAATAAACATCTAAATTGTAATTTAAAACATTTATAAAATCCACGAGATTTTTACTCCTTTATTGCAAATTGAAAAGTTAAAACCAATGACTAAATAATAACATTTACACCAAGGCAGATCAAATTAATAATTCGTGTCACAAGATATAGACTACATTATATAAGCTCTACATTCTATAACTACCAAGCGTTTTAAGCGTTTTTTCTTTTACAGTCACTTACAATAATAATAAGCAATTTCCGAAGAGTTGGATTCCGTTTTACATATTTTTGTATGTTGTACTATCGAGTAGATAAGTTCATCATTTCCGGTAGAAAAGTTTAACCTATAAAATTAATTAATGATGAAATTGAAGCGTTCCAGTCAAAATGACTAATCCAGTAGTTCTAGTGTTAGAATGGAACTTTGTGTAACAAGTTTTGCATAACTTCCGGCGTTTAGTTTTAAACACAGCATACAAACATATTGTCGAAGAATGAAATTAAACATTTCAATCAGCACATTTACTTTGCTTCAAGCAAAAGTTAAACATATCTTAAACTGCCCGGCTTGCTATTTGATTAATATACGATCATCTTTGCACCAATTGCCCACTAAACTAAGTTACAAAGTCAAACACTTTTACCGAGATAACTGTTGCTACCCCGCAAGCACCACGTGCGACATGTCCATCGAAACACACCCCTTTTTTGCGGGACAAAACTTTGCGCAAGCATGGCGCAAATATGTTTCACCACAAGTCAAAATTTATCCATTTTCCAGCACACACACAGAACTCGAAACCACCACCAGCACCAGCACCAACTGCCGAACACAGGTAAGATATTCGGATTACAACCAGCCAAAGTGAATGTCTCGTCGCATCCTTTCGCGTTCCCTTTAGCTGCGGGTGGAAAAAGCACTTACAAGCGGTTTGGTAAGCGCCGGTAATGGTTCCACACGTACAAGTACATGTCTCAGATTTATCGCCTCAGGTGACAACAGATTAGTGCGATAGTGACTTGAGCGGTGTTGCCCAACCGTGCAGCAGATCGTTCCTGCTGCCAACAGCGCACACACCAGCTGCCCGAATCTGTCTCGCCTAGTGGAATGGATGTGCGTGCTGCGTGATCTTCGACAAGGAAAGCAACATCCAAGCACGGTCACATTTCTCTCTATTCCTACGCACCGGTTTTGTGTTTGTTTTTGTGTGAAGAAAATTCATAATACGATGTTGATTAAAATCAAACAAACTTTATTCGCCATCTTCGGCAAGTCCGAACGAATCACCTTTCCCATCACCCAACAGGCTTTTCGCCGTAAAACCGTCCCGGCTCATGGAAAGCGGCAACTGGATCACAGGTTTTGGTGCGATGTGCACCGACTGCACACAACCGTTCGAAGAAATTCACATGCGCCAGACGTTTGCCGTACGGATGTGCATGTTTTGTTTGAACCAATGTTAATTGGAAAATGATGGATGTGCAACGTGGCGTTTCCACGCTGACGTTCCTGGGCATGGGAAGAAACTCGTCGCCTTCGGGTTTGCCTGGGTTGCAACGCGGCAAGCATCGGTAAGATTGTTTATCCTAAACCACCATAACCATCCCGCAAGCGGACAGCTTGAATCGTGGTCGGGATGTTTGTTCATCAAACAGGGTGAAGTAATTAAATTTCCAGCACACACACACACACACACTCACAACCGCACACAAGCATGCGACAAGTAATTAGCGAAACTGATGCCGTTTGTCATACGTTTCCCTGCATTGCCGAACGGGTGCTTCAGCGACGGACGAATAATGATGGGTAGTGTCGGAATCGTTACTCCGCTTACAAAATGATCGGAACCGACCGGCGTGCATACCATTGAACTAGCTTTTTAATGATGCCACCTCGCGAAAGAGTTGCCATGTTTATTCACTAGCAAAGATTCCAGAGCGATCTCAGTGCGAGCTGTTTTTCAATGCCGATACCCATTGCTGGTGTGATACGAGTTTTCCACAAACATTTATCCCGCGTTAGATAATTCTGCTTACACATTTACATTGCGATTAAATTAAATTCTCATCATTTTATGCACATTTCAGAACTAAAACTCTTACATCGTTTATTATTAGCAAAGAGCCTTATTTTTTGAACAATGCGCTACCTTAGAAATCTACGATTTCGGCAGCCTACGATCATTGGTAACGCCCTAACACTAAAATAGCGAATGTACTTCGATTCCCTGGTATTTAAACCTCTCTAGCTATATTAAGCTCATACAAGAGTTTATTGAGTATTTTTAGTATGACCGGACCGGAGATTAAATACCGGCAAATATGATTAATTAATTATTAATGACCTTCATTAATATTAATAAACAAATACATATAATATAAACAATTTAAACAATTCCTATTAAAATGTGATATTTTAAAAGGTATCAAAAGATATTTAGTATCAAAAGATAAAAACTTGTTCAACGCTACATGTTGCATGTTTCATAGTTTATATGCAATGGAACTTTACAGTATCCACTGAATTGAGTGTTTCATTCTATTGGTTTTGTTGTTTATACGTCAACTGTCATTTTCAAACTGCACGGATTATCCAACTCCCGGGTAAGTGATACCTGAATAATCGAAATTCCACTGCATTTTTATAGTAATGATCATAATGTTCATAATTTTCATTAAAGAAATCTTAAGATACCTTACTATAGTGAACAGGTAAGGAATCATGGTTGCTGTTTTGTTTTTATTTAATTGACACAAACCATTGACAAAAATCATTTCTACACTATACAATTGCAACTATGTCTGATAAGCTGATAAACGACTGGACTTGTAGAAGCTCAGAGACGTAGAATTTTTTGGAATGGATAGGCTGCGGACAATGTGAGAAGCAAATTGATCAGCGTCGTGGAGACATTGTTTTAATACTTTCGCTCGATATACACTTGACGTCACTATTTGCCGTAAGGTGACAGATAGTTTTTGTACATTCTTTTTACATCTAATTCCTTCACTAATTCCTTTACCCAAGTTTAAAAATGTTAATAAAACATCTTTGCACCTTTGCACAACCGCAAAGTACAAACGCACAGAACAAACTGCAGTAAATCAGTTTTAAATTATTCCACACGCTTGTGCAAACTTCACTACACGCCTGTTCCACAATTTAAATAACCCAATTCCACAAAAAACCAGCTTGGCCATCATTTTTCGTTCCCCCACCAAAACAAAAGCAAACAAACACAACCGTCCATTTCTGAGAACGGTGGAGATGGTTGGGAAACCGGTTTTGCTGCAATTGTTTGAAATATTCATATCATTAGCAGTGCCGAGAAAACCGACCAAACCGACCGGTAAGTAATAAAAATAAAAAGCAGCAAGCGACCTTCGAAATCGTACCACATTCGTAAACGGGGTTTGTTAACGCTAACGCTAACGGTCCGGAATATTGCTAAAAAGCTACTCACTCGCCCACCTCACTCAGTAAAGGTCGTGACGATAGAGAGAAAGAGAGAGAGAGAGAGACAGAGAGAGAGAGAGAGAGAGAGAGAGAGAGAGAGAGAGAGAGAGAGAGAAAGAAAAGGAGTAGAAGGAAACTTACAAACAAGAAGTGCAAACATAACCGGTCCCCCCCCCCCCCCCCCCAATAAACCCGGTTCCACGGATGTTCCGGGTTGATCCTACGCCACTTTTAAACCAGGAGCAGCGATGAACTGGGTTGGCGTTGCCACGCACCGGAAAATGGGTTCCAATTATTTTTATCTCACTTTCCTTTACCAATTCCACCACCATCATCGCGGCAAATCGTACGCCGGAAGGTACTGGGACAGTTGGAAAAATTACGCTCGAAACAAAAACACACGCACACACACACGCACGACCTCATGTATGTGCGTACAGAGGTTCCCCCAGTTCCAAAAAACACCATCTCCATCACCATCCCATTGCCCGATCCCGGTAACACCACCTTTCTGCTCTCGCATCTGCAAAAAACCCAGAGGCCGGAGAGTTTCCCCGGGATTGCAATGCCTTCGCCGCAATGCCGAAATGGCGCAACAAAAAACCAACCCCCTGCTCGAAAGCTCAAACTCATAATTCAAACAACTCATAATTCCATTATCCTAACGAAGCGTCGCAACCATTTATTACACGCATACTCAGTGAGCGGGTCGTTAAATTTGAATATTTCATCGCAAATAACAACAATAAACAACCCTTTGCCAGTCAATTTTACATTTTTATTTGCCCGCTACAAGACGGTTTTGCTGGTGATTTCCCACCTCAGCACACGTGTAACGTTCGTGCAGCGATGGAAATGGTGACAAAGTGTGTGCTTGCCCGTAGACGCAGTGCCTGCATATGCTCGGAAGAAAATCGGGATCGGTCACAAAGCAAGCGCCACCAGGGTAGAGTTGCCATTCTTTTTTACCAAAATGAATGACTTGTTCCGAAACGAATTGTTTTGGTACGCAAACATTCTTCTTCGCTTCACGCGCCGGACCCGATATTTATTGTCGCCTGTTGGTGATATTAGTGGTTTGCTTTATAGCGACTGACAAATTGCGGTACAACCACTTGGAAGTAAAGGAGTATGGTAGTCGCCTTAAAGTGCGATAGTAAAACACTTCGAAATGCGACATTCATTTATACCTGTGCTTCAATATTTGAATTTCTTTTAAACAAAATCAATTATATGCAAAGAATTAAATGCTTGCTTAATACTACGAATATCATGAATCTATTGAGATTCGAGATTTTCTTAAGCAATAATTCAAATATAAAAAACCGTACTATCATAGTTCAGATTTCATGAAGAAATCCTAATAAATTAGAAGAAAAAAGGTCGCCTAATAGTACTTTCTTGTAAGGTCATGGTTCGGAACTCCTTACTACAAGATCTTAATCTGTCCTACGTTACTAAGATACAAGACTCATGCTAATAACGAATACCAAATATTTAAAATTCAAAAAATACAACTAATTGAATTTTTAAATTGATAAGTCTCTGATATACATAGACCTATATGACTATAGTGGAGTGTAAGCCACTACAAATAGTTTTAATAGTAAAATAGCAATATCAGCGACTACAAGTAGAATAAAATATGAAGCAACACATGACTTGCAATCTACAATAAAAATGACTCACTCTTTCACATATCCGAAGAGCTGAAATAATTAATATTCCTCAATACTTCTTAGCTTCAACGAACCGTAGTAAATCAATCTCTTTTCGCTTTATGAAACCTTTACTTAAGATCATAACCCGGAACAAGCAATCACATTTCTCATTCGATGAGCGTGTTACCCACTATCCAGTTTATAATTACCAGCTACTCGAACACACATCCTTCCCATAGAGACTAACCTGAAAATGAATTATATGCAATCAATCACACTGATTAACGCAATCAAACAGAACATGTGATACAATTTCTCGACAATTTATCAGTTCTCTAATTGATAGTTTTACGCTCGCATTGCCCAGCGTGAGACAAAACATGACACACACAATAGGGCAAGATAGTTTTCCACTTCCAGTTTGGTAGACAATTCACCAGTGAGAAAGAAAGGAGGGAAGAAACCCAATTTCTTGTTCACGATTTGGTGTGCAATCGAAAAAACCTGAGCCCGATACGCCAGATTAAAGCACCGAGCGCACCGAAAGCCACGTAGCTATCGAGGGCACCTGCTTCCGTCCGTTATTGCACGAACAACGAAGCGTTCGAAGGATAATTATAATTTTATTTCAGTTTTAATTTAATTTCTACCACATTGCCCACAACGGTGCGGTGCATACGGTACGGAATNGTAGACAATTCACCAGTGAGAAAGAAAGGAGGGAAGAAACCCAATTTCTTGTTCACGATTTGGTGTGCAATCGAAAAAACCTGAGCCCGATACGCCAGATTAAAGCACCGAGCGCACCGAAAGCCACGTAGCTATCGAGGGCACCTGCTTCCGTCCGTTATTGCACGAACAACGAAGCGTTCGAAGGATAATTATAATTTTATTTCAGTTTTAATTTAATTTCTACCACATTGCCCACAACGGTGCGGTACATACGGTACGGAATACCAACTCGCTCAAACATTCACTCACACGAACACACACGCGCACACACACACCGAGAGAGGTGGCCCGAACTTCGGAGGCTGCGTTTAGGCAAACTTGCGTATTGCCGATTGTTCGCATTGTGTTCGCTAGTTCGTGGTCGAAAAAGTTAAATAAAAAGCTTGCTCCTACACTCGAGCACATACTATCGCACTCAGGCCACGGCACACACAAGCCTCCGACGGCGGGCCAGTGTTTCGAAACCAGATGTTGAATTTAATTTCATCCTTAACCCATGGCAAAGCAAAACTTTCCACCAATGCACATGCCGTGCGACGGGAAAATATAGCACGAGCTATAGCTGTACTATACCGGCACGATTGTCTATTTGCCACCGTACAAATTGCCAACAAGACTCCATCATGGCATCATATTAATTGTTCAACGTACTTCCAAGCTCACCACAGGACGCTCACACTCGTAAATTGATTTTTATTACATCAAATACTGTTTAAAGTGATTCGTATTTTTCGTCGGTGGTGAAATGGAACAGAAGTGATCGTATCGAAAGTGACTTCTTAACCGGTTTTTGTATACTTACTGTTTGTCACCCGATGGGAGGAAGAAGCTGTGAGGAGTTGCCGGTGGATGGTCGGATCGACGTACTTCATTTAACCGCCAAACAGGCCAAATTATGAGGCGGTATAAAAAAAAGTCGCACACACCGCACACACTAATTTATGTTGGCTCATGACTGTAAAGTTTATCATTCCACGCCATAGTCCCACCGCCGCACCGGTTTAGTACCGGGGACACCAACCAACGCACGACCCGACACGGGTTTTTATGGTCGTAAACCATCGTAAATTTAACTGCACTTCACTGTATAAACACACACGCAGTGATACAGCCACAGATGCAGCCACACATGTGACGTTTGACGAGCTGCACGACACACATTACCATCTCCCGAGCTTCCAGCTTTTTCGGATGTCCTTTTTTTCCACTTCACAAGCAGAATTTTCCGTTGGCACCGACATCCGTTGGTGGAAGAAGCATAAAGAGCATCGGCTATTCATATTCAATGCGGTACTCTGGTACTGGAATCTTAAACCGTTTACAATCGTCAATTGCACTTTGAGGTTAATAAATCAGGCTTGTATAAAAAAGGAGTATTGCGCGTAATTGGTTCATTGCAAATGTAATGAAATTTATTTTCTTTTATGTACTCCAAGACACTCGAAGGTTTAATGGTACAAATAAATCCTTTGAAAAGCGATTGTATTTTATTTACATCTGTTTTATTATATTTTTCCACTCAGTCTCACTTCAAATATCGTCCAACGCAGTGACATATATTTTTAATTCTTTCTTTTTCAATTATTTTTCATTAATATCCTCTTTCTCGAATTTAAATCTACCGAAAATTTTTAATTTATTAGTTCTGAAACGTTGCAACGGATTTCCCTCTTTTATTTCATTCAAAATGCATAATTACAGCATTAATCTTTCTAATAGAGCTGGTACTATCTTAGTGAGGCAAATTTGTTTATTTTATCCTTAATTTTATCACATTGAATGTATCGATTAATTTAAGGAAAAATGAAACGCCTCCTTCTCCTGGAAAGAGCTCCTGGAAGTCATTTTCTACTCATCAATAGCGTGACGCCATTACGCTGCATCCATAACTCAGGGACGAATGACACAGTCTGACAAAGAAAGCTTATCGAATTAGCAGATCGTTGCCTTACTAAGTTCATATCCTTGAATATATTTCTTTTGGAGGTACTTTAAAAAGGTCATCTTGTGGCGAACTATCTCTTCCCTATTTTCTTTACAGGTGCGATTAGTTGAGTCAGGGCGACATACGATATCACAGAGAACTTAACCTTCCTTGGGATAAACAATTGATTGAGCCACTGACATGTGAATGATAACTCAATTAAATTTGGATTAGTCACCTCCAACTACTATGAGTATGACATGGTAAAGTACTCGCCAGAAGTACAATATTAGCTATCACTTATATATTCTACGAGGGACTAAAAGGAAAGAGTACTATCCCATACATCTTGCTCCTTATTTGCCTTTGCTGTGCTAGGAATCAATCCAGAGCTGCTCGTTTTTGCACTAAACGTGTGAAATATTCATTTTCAAACACCTTTATAGCCACTATTGCCTACCTCGTGATCCTGTAATAGCGTTGAGATGTTGGACACTAACACATTATGCGTGTTTGAATTCCTGCGAATGTTTTGAAGACCTCATCTATTTTCCAATATCCGTAAAAAGCTATCCATCTATAGTAGCTTAGGAGTAAACCAAATGTCAGTAAAGAAATTGGACCAAGATTGAAAACATGGCAACATAGCAGAATTTCAGACAGACTGTTGATGTCTTATGAACAGCGGTGGAATCAATTCTACCAAGTCTTTGCCGCTGATAAATTCACAGGAACACAAGAACTTCTTACATTCTAGAGGACTCCTTAGTTGGAGCTGTCTATTGCAGGCATTTCTATGCATTTTCCAGATGCTACAAGCAAACTTTAGATTACAAAAGCTTCCTTCCACTACGTCAGATCAGTAGAACGAATACTAAAACTACATTTTCCAGCTGCATCGTCCAAATTGATGAAACCCTATATCTCAGGCATCACTCTTTTTGTTTGTTTCAGTTTTGTTTCTAAATTCTTTCATAATGTAATGGCTTCTGTTAATCAATTGTAAGACACAATTATATAACAATTAACTACGAAACGAGGATAATTTTTTTTCATCCATATTGTTCCCGCTGAAACCATTATCCCACAATCCCATTCATAGAGTAAACACAAACTTCCGCCAAGGTTTCGGGCGCTTGCATCCACCGCCCGTAAGCATAATTTCAACTTAACGAAACAATGGCGCACAGTGAGTGCTTGCTCTCGGGGTATACACCTCTCCAATCGCAATTAATTTTGCAGCACACCCGGGGATCGCTGCCCATTTCCATCACCTTACACTAACTCCCTCTTCAAAAACCGAAGAATAATCGTTACACAATGTTGTCACGGCCACAGTAATCCCAAATTCCACCATTACCTTTCGCCAAAACGAGCGCATTATCTTCCACCCCTAAGATGGCCTAACTGTGTATGGGTGTGTGCCGAGCGAATGGCAAAGAAAATCCTTAAACATTACACGAACCGGCCGCTGGAAACAATTCAACCTCCATTGCATTCGTTTTACATTTCATTTGTTAAAATAACTGGGCGGGATTTTCTCGATGAAGTATGCGTTGTTTATTATTATCAAAAGCACCGAAAAACTCCACCCTCCTCCACGGTGGCTAAGCCGCACCGCAGTGGCTCATCTGTTCCTGTCGCTGGCAGGCGACTTTCTTCGTGCCGACTTGTACGTTTCTTGTGGCGTGTTCTTTATTTTTTTTTTCGTCGCTTCTTGGTAAGACCAGTACCAGCAATGCCAGCCCAATGCCAGCTGACCGTACCGAACGGTCAACCGGGTATGGGAATGGGTCATTGTGTCGGCAGGGCCCACAAATGTTCATGGCCACCGCTCGGCGGCAAAGCGGTTTCATATAAAACGCAGAAAGACTCTATTTGCAAGGATTATGATCATGAATATACAGCTTACTTATGGTACTTCAACTTGCCCGTCTCGAGTGCTTTTATTGCCGCTGTCCGAGCCCGCACGAACGCACAGCACAGCAAACGAAGCGACTGCGGACAATTTGGAGGATGTCCGGAGAGTTTGGTTGGCCGCCTTCCTGCCATCTCGTGCATTCGTCACCACACAGTTCGGGCCGGACATACCACGCACCGAACCCAGCAGGAAAAGTAATGCCTACGGTTTGCCCACAAACCAGAAGCCAGAAGGGGAACTTAAATACAAATTAGACGAAACGGGTTTTTCGGTCTCCGGTCCGCCGAAACGGTGCACATAAATTTGTGTGGAAAAGTGGCGTTGACAGCAGTGAAATTTTCACACCGCTCATTACGCTTCCGGTGCGGCCACCGACTAGGCCCAGGAACCGTGAACACGTACGACGCAAATCCTTTCTCGCGTGCAGGTAGGCTTTGTGTGTGGATGGCAAGATGGCGACCAACGCCCCACCCCACGGGCAGGCCCAACTTAAACTGAGACGATATAATGCTTTCGGCAAACCGCACACTGCCCATTATTATCTCTCGGGTTGCGTTTTACGAACGGACCAGCAAATCGCTTCCGGTTGACCTTCTTATTAACCTTTACGGCTTGATGTGTAATTTCTGGCTCGGGACCGATCTGGAACGAGACGATTAATGTTAATTTTTCGGTAAAGATTGTTGTAGTTGCCCTCCGATAGCGTTCGTAGCTACCAAGAACACATTCTAGACACAGGTCGAAGGGTGCGGTTATGTAATGGGATAAATTTTAATAAAAAGTGTTTTATTTTAAAGGAAAATTGTTTTCTGTATGTTTAAATTTGACTACAAGGTAGATAAAAGGAACAATAAAATGACATAAAGATATTTATAACATGACGTATACTAATACTAATGTATTTAAATGATCTTCATATCTTTTTCTATCTCATTTTAATCATACAATTATTGAAAACAAAATAGTAAGTCATAGTTTTAGTAGTTTTTTTATTTTTGTAACCATCACCTATCAGTATAGTTAAATTTACGTATTTTGGAAAAACACTCTACTAATAATGTTATGCATTTAAAATATGTGTTGCTAGTTCATGCTCGGTTTCAATAAAATTGCCGTTGGAACGGAATACTTTTCTAAAGTTAGTTAAAAATAAGTTGAAATATAATTTAACACTAAGACCGGACATTTTCCTTTTCGTTGTTATTCCTTCTCCATAGTCTAACTAGACATTATAAACGAAATTAAGTGAGGTAAATGACATACAAAATTGGTGATGTTATTATCCGTGCAAACCGATTAACCGACATACGGATGGTCCCCATTTTCCCGTATGATCAACGTTCTACGGTAAATCATCTCTTTTTTTATTATCGCTTGGTCGCTAGCCATACCAGTGTGCGATTATTGTGCCGAGAGTAGCAGTAAATCTTGTACCGAATTTTTAAAAGCAATTAATATGCGATCGTCATAACCTGACGAACAAAACCAAGCAAGAAAAAGATAAATTCACGTGTTACACGCTATCTATGACACTATTTTTAATGTACCGTACTGAGCTGTAGCAAAGCTGTATTAAAAATTCCAGGAAAACTGCAATATTTTTGTTACTGACTGCTTTATTATAAAGAAATTAAACGTCCATACACAAATATGGACTTAGTCTTTCTTTTTTTTTTTTTGTCTGTCCTCGTTTGTGTATTTATGTGCTAAATCACGTCACATGAAAGGAACGCATGTTTTCGTCCCATAAATAAATTAATCTACCGGCATTGCGGCAAATAATACACATGAGCAGCAAACAAAAAACGGTAGATTCTATATTGTTTTCGCTTGCTTTTCTGCTTCTTTTTTTTTCTTCCGTTTGCTTGTTTCAAATAAACAAATATTTACCATTTGTGACGCACCAGTTGATGTGCAATCCTGGCACACAATGTTTGCCCCGTTTGATAGGCAAAACCAATCACTATGCAAAACAGGCCAATAAAACAGTGGCCCAAAACTTCAAACGAAACGGCGATTGTGGATCAATTTGTGCATTTATTTAATTACCGGACCGCCCGATAATCGCCGCCCGATCCCGATCTCGCTACTCGCCTCCTTGTTGGCTAGTTTTGTTTCGCCATTCGTGGAAAATGTTCTTCATATGCTTCTAATTATATTAAATGGAACACTCCCCCCCCCCCACAATGCACCGCACAATTTCGTTACTCGAGCTCGTGATTAGAACTGCACAGCGGGAACTTACAAAGGAGCTTATTAACTTTTATCATCCGCAGCCACCGATCGCACCATCATCCATCATACGCGCCATCACAGCTCGCCGTTAAGCTCGTAAATATGTAAATTCAAATCAATTTCGGCAAACTGTTCGTGCTGGCTTTACTTTCCAACAAAATGGGGACGCATAACATCACATATAACCCTCCCAGCATCGATATGCATCACACGGACAATTACGACACGTATTGTGCTCGTCTTGTGCCGTCTGTTACGGCTGACGTCGACATCATAAGAAAAGGTCACAAGCTCATGTCAATCAGGCTTCGTGGTTTCGGATGCGTTGCAAGAATTTTAATTATTCAAGTCATGGCATATAACCATCATTATGGTAACAGTAGCGTATTACTAGTACATTGCCTTCCAGAATTCTCTGAAAAGTGTACTAAAGTTAAGACAAAGCATGATAAGATACATCCTACAGTTTGTTTCTAGTTTTGCCCTAGGAATGCCCAACGCCATGAAGGATGAAGTTTTTGACATTTAATATGTATAATGTATTAACTTTTACAAGATTTATGTATACTAATTGATTTATTTATTTATTACATGAAGAAAGTTCAATTAATTGTTAATTAAGCCACCATTATAATGCCAAAATAACTTTTGGAAATCGAAAGGCAAAGGTAATGAACGGTAAGCCTCCGAATACGGACGCCCCTGATATTTTACTAACCATATGCGGTCAAAAAACCGAACTCGTACCTATAAAAATAGGAAAAGAATAAAAAGAAGAAGGAGAAGAAGAAGAAGAAGTCGAAGAAGAAGAAGAATAATAATAATAAGAAGAAGAAGAAGAAAAAAAGAAAAGGAAAAAGAAGAAGGAGAAGTTAATTTCGTATATTTGCTGTCAAATTAGGCGTTTCTCTTTTTTCATCTGTGTGTTAACTTTTCAGCTACATACATACATAATGGTATTATAAACATACCATTTTTAAATTGATTGAATTAGTTTCGATTTTATCTTTCCATTATTTTCATTCCTTTTTTATATAGTGTGTTAAAACCAGCTGGACCGGAATTGTGCAACACAACTTGTTCTTTCCAGCATTCTTCATTCACTTTGATTAACCTTCCCCAATAATCGCTACACTTCAATTTCCTGAAACCATCATTAAATTCCAATCAAACCATTCGCATTCCTTCATACATTCCACCAACGACCAGGCGTCTCCATTACCGGGGGCGAACCACTTTTGCTAAAACCGTCCGATGCCAATTGTGGTCTTTTCGCGATCACCTTACACCTCTGTGCGATGGTTGCGATTTTGAAAGTTTCACAATTTTTCAACAATTCTATGAAACAACCCGCACAATCAAGCAACGCAACAACAGCAACAAAAAGAGCGCGCCCGCAAAATTTGTACAACTTTTTGACATTAAAATAACAAACCCGGCGTGGCCGGCGGTGGCCCGGTTCGAATGATCGCTTTCCGTACCGTGGAATCTCTCCGATACAAAATCCGGGGAACAAAACGGACCAACTTTTCCATTCCAAAGTGCGACCAAGCAAAACCGAATGCAACGGTGCCAACTCGCCATTTTCGTACTTTTTAATCAAGATCCTAGCGGTGAATAATGTTTATTCAAATGAATACCCTAAAAGCGAAGATAAAACAACTTATACAAGACCTGCGGATGGCTGACTGTCCCGAGACAGTCTCGCACACTGGCAGGCCTTCTGAAGTCTATTTCGTTTCGACAAACGGAATCGCAGTGCTGCCGCGTGCGAAGGCGAAAGGCTAAATCCATTCGTCCTGGCAACGATGACGACACTGACGATGGACCAACCGCTCGTTGACACACTCGTGGCGCGCCGGGGCGCCCCGTACACCAGGCCACCCGGTGGAACTCATCGAACGGTTTCGGCTTCATCAACATAATGCGCCATTATGGTGGAACCACAGTCTCTGTTGCCAGTTGCAAAACTTCGGCAAGCAAAAAGGTCGTCGGCCAGTCTGGTGCTCCGTGTATATTCCGGTTTCCGGTTCCCACTTTTGTGCGCTGGTCAAAGTTTTTCTATTGTCCCGGAAGCTGGGATAAGCACAATTTGAACAACATGATTTTCGAGCCGCTGTCATTTGTTGCCTAGCATGCCTGCGCTTCCGCCCGGCCTGCTGCCCATTCGCTTCCCTTTCTACGGCACAGCAGCCGTGGTGAAATCGGGTCAATTGGAAATTGGGCTCGCACTGGGATAGCGTACAATACGGTCCCGGTGATAATGTGTTGTATTCTTTTTTTTGTTGTTGTTGCTTTTGTGTAGTGTTTTATTTGTAATACCACACAAGCGTAGAGTGTGCTAAATTTAAAGTATTCAAACAAATATGACGAATAGCCTGACGGTAAAAAATCCCGAAAAATATAAAAATAAATCATCTTAGGTAATTAGCGTTAATTTTCTATATTAATGATATTTGTAAGATTAAACTCTCTCTCTCTCTCTTTTTCTCTCTCTCTCTCTCTGTCTATCTCTCTCTTTCTCTCTCTCTCTCTCTCTCTCTCTCTCTCTCTCTCTCTCTCTCTCTTTCTCATATTGGCTTAACGACCTACTCGGTTATGCTGGCCATCAAATGGCTTACTAGTCTATTAGATACCACGTATTTGCATAGTCAGTGCTCACTACGGGAGGACGGTCCTGATAGGATTTGAACCAGTCCGATCGTGTTAGGACTAGCGCCGTTTCCAAATGGACCACCTGGCCGCCCCGATAAATGTAAGATTACACTACTTTTCAAAATCGCTAAAAACCTCGTATTTACTTGGAAATAATTATTGTTTTAATTTAAAATAATTTAAGCTGTTGTTGTATGCAGGGAGAACGCCTTCATTCTACAGTCCGTAACATAATTCTGACAATCGATTTTTTTTTAACTTTCATTTTCTAATATTTTTTCATTTCATCAAATTTTAATCGTATTTTATTATTTTATTGAATATTACAAAGTCAAGTTTAACCTCGACTAAGATTAAACAATCATTGGTAAGCATTTCCTTCAACCAAACAGCCTTATCTGCCGAGCATACTCCGGTTTTTTTTAAAGTAATCGTTCAATTTATGTACATATATTCAATATATGTAAATTGATAATAAAGTAGCAAAAGAAAATAATAAAGGAAGACAAAATGGTCCGGTCGATGACGGTTGGTAATTAGAATATTTTATTGATTCTTTATTAAAATCGTTTATGGTTTTAAAATTTCACCTGTGCGTCCATATTCGAAGCATTGTCTTTTATTAAATTTTATTTAATTAAGTTGATTTCAAAAAATCAAATTCCATTGTAATGTTGTTACACACTGTACAATAACAAAAATTTCGGTTTATATAGCGAATAATTTAAGATTATTAGTAGATTTATTTAATTTATTAAATAATCCTTTTTTCAAATTCCAACCATAGCTAAGACACTGAAGACATTGCTGACAAATATGTTTGATGTAAATTTGTATTTGTTTATTTATTATTTAATCAATCATCATTATTACTCATCTTGCTCAAGCAATTAGTTTGATTATTCAATGAGCACCATTTCATTTGTAATTATGGATATTGGAGGTACCCAATATTGCCCAATGGCAATGAACAATGCCGTCCACTAGTAAGGATGGCTTTGATGTACGATGTACGCCCACATCCCATAACCTTCACACATTTGATGTAAACTGCATGATATAATTAATTTTCACTATGATTGCAAACTGATTTCACACATTTTCCACTTTTCCGATACACCATTTTGGGCAATAATATTGAAGTTTGATTGAAACACACACACACCCACACAAAAAGCAAAGCAGCCCGCACGTACACCATGGCGCGGTGCAGCGAAACGTGCCGGACCACAAGCGCACGCTGCAATTGTGCCATTGTGCATAATGCAATAATAATCACCCCAAAATTTGGACCATCATCCTTGCTGTTCCATCCCCTCGGTGGAAGGCAACGACTTTTTCGAAATGTTAGCAATTAAATTGCCCATCTTTCAGTCTAGTGCCGGCGTTATGTGTATGATCGTCGACCAAAACCCTTCGCTAGCATAGTTGCTCGTATGCATTTGCTGGGATATGCTGCTTCTCCACCCAAAAAAGGCTTCAGTTAGGGGGGTAGCATTACCATTACTGGAAAACTGGCACGGCACAAACAAATACGCTCCACACGTTACAACTGACCGTGACTAAAACTTTTGACAGCTTTCATCTAACCCGGGCGAGAGCGAGTGTTGGCCGCTGACGCTGGTACTGCTTTGGTACGCGGAATGATAAGGTACACCGCTCGGTAATCGTTTTGGTCAAAAATTCCTTTCCCCGAAAACTTTACCATAAACGGTCCGACGGTGCCCATCATGTGAGGTAGAATTTGGAAGCTTTCGTACTTCAGCAACCGCAGCCAGCACAGCGGCTCCATTTATGGATATTTGTTGTGTGTGTAAGAGTATAATAAATTAAATTGTTGCCGTCTTGCTGTCGGGCACATATCTGAGCAATGCAAAAATTAACTTGTAATGTGATATTCGCCTGGCAAAACTGTGCTAGCTGTGGCTAATTGTTTATCGTGTGCGTGTTGTGTGGTGGAAACAGACGTGTTGCTATGCGCATTTAAGTCTATTATTTTAATAAAATGTTAAATGAGCTCAAAACTAAAGCCAATCTCTGTCATAATTACGTTCTTATTCACGGAAAACCCTCTCTAACAACTATCGATACGCCAAACTTGCTGAGATAAAGCTTCCATTCCAAAACACCACACTCGTTAATTCCTTATTGTTAGTACAAAAAACAAGGGAATCCACCTTCGAGTGGCATCCACCTTCGAGTGGCATCCCGCGGCAGCACGGTATAATTGAATAAGTTTTTAAATATCGTATCGCAAAAAAAGAATAAACATAAATTGAAAAACTTATAAACGCATTGTAGCGTCTCCGTGCGACCGTACGATCGTCTGCGGAAAGCTCTGGGCCCTGAGCTTCTTCGCACACATTAGGTGTGTACGGGAGGGGTTTTTTGCATTTTCATGGTAAAAGATTTCCACTGGCAGCGCTTAACATCAACACACCACAATCGTTCATCTTTTTTCCATTTTCCTCCCATTGCGGTGAAATATTAATTTCATCGACGGGCGCACCGCTTTGATGTAACTTTTCCAATAAATTTGTGCTACAAACTAGCCGATGCTTTGGACGTGGGAATAGTTGTGTGGCAATTATAAGAGCTTGCTGTTTGCCAATGCAAATTGTTCATGCGGTTGCCGAGTTGTAGTGATCGCTTTGGGTGCGTAAAACAAAAGGCCATTTTTATGTGTTTCGTGTATTGGCTATACATTGATCAAGTGACAAGCCGATTGTTGAAAGAAAGCACCTACATTCCCAACTGTAGCGTTGAGGATGGATGCACATAATTTAAAATAATTATCAAGTCCAAATATAACCAGAAAAGCCAATAATCTGATTAGTATCTTATTAACACATTTTGTTCGAATATTGCATACTTTCGGGCTGATATGCGACTCTAACGATTCAATGTAACGAGTTTATAGTAAGGGTTATTCTTGACATTGTGTGATTGAACGCAACTCAATTTTACCTCTAATCGGAATATAAATTTATTAAACTATTATTTAAATGTATTACACTACTTTGTTGCGTTATTATTAATTCTTTTGGCTATTGAGATAAAATGTTGTAATTTTAATATTTTATTTACGTGTTTCCACATTTCATACACTGTTGTATATAATGCATAAATTTACTGTTCTTCTTGTTGATTTGAGTTGTAAAATACTAAAGTCAATGTTAAAATATCTAAGTTGAAAGATTTATTATTGAAAATTGAAAAATCAGTTTAAGCAACATACATCATTTGCCATATACGAATCAAATTATATTTAAAATGTAAAATTTGAGATTACCCATTGCATAAAATCCAATGTTTTTTTGTTAAATCACTTACCAGAATTAGCATCGTTTTAACCTTAGACGACCGTCACCGGCATTCTTAAATTAATTACCAAACCACGACATGTGCACTATGTTAGTGCATATTTGTAAAAAAAAACCCCACCGTTCGTAAGTGGCCATTACCTCAGTGCAGCATACATTTCGCTCCATTAAGAAAAGCGGAAAGCATCTAATACCGGCCTAACCTATGCCCATCGATAATTGACCCATCTGCTTCGTTTCGCGGCGGGCAATTAATTACATCCATCCAGCAAAGGCGCCGGGCCGCATAATTCATTCGGTCAGCAATCATTAGTAAATGGATTGATTGTTCCTTCCCACCAAAATCTTACTCTCGAAAGCTTTTAGGAGATAAAAAAAAACGTGATTGACAATGATAGAACGATAAATGGAAGCTATTTTTTATATTAAACATTAAAGAACGGGTTTAAATTTAAAATCAAATCAATATAGACTTCTGGATAATAAAAGACGCACAGCCACACCTTTGTACTGCTACTTAACCTCTCCATCGGGGTGATCTTTCTCGCGTATCCTTCACCGTGGCAGCATTTGGACACACAAAAACTTCTTTCCTTACCGTCGTGCGCCCGCGCGGGCCTGTGAGCAATGATTTAATTTACATAATTACTGATTCAACCCGTTATCGATGGCATGCTGTTTGCGTTGTAATTAAGGTTATAAGTCACCCAAACACACACACACACACCGACACACGCCGAAACACACGCAGAATGCCAATTCGGTCTACGTAGGGAAAAGTCGTCCGTCATTATTCTGCCACCTACTGCCACAGTCGGAGGAATGGCGAAAAACAAATACCGCACGCGCGCGCACGCGGTATGTTGTATGGTGTCAATTTAAATTTTGGGCTTTGATTAATTAGTGTTTCGTGTGATATTTCGCGAAAAGCGCACGTCCGCGTCCGCGTCCTTCGTCATGCACCCTTCCTGTTGCCGTTCGTACCGCTCGAGCAAGATAAATTGATTTTACTGATTGAACAATGGGGTACAATTTCGGTGCAGTGCGTGTACTGAACGGTGCACCATCGGTAATGGAACACATGACAACCTGACGCGACCCACCGGAGCGCTTGTGGGGTAATGTGGATGGCAAAGGGGTAATATTTTATCCAAATAGCGCTAACGTGTATCGAAACATCAAAGCTCATCACAACGTGCAACGTCCGTCAGCAGCAGGAGCAGCGAAAGCGGGTCTAAAAATCAATTAAAAGATCCACAATCAAGGTTACTTTTTCGGTTGGGAAATTCCATCAAATTACACACGATTTGTTTGTAGCTCATCGAATAAACGGTTTTTTGGGTGGATAGATTTGAAAATATATTTATACAAAAAAAAAAAACAAAACACAAAACAGCCCAATTGCTTGACCATTAAATGCACGCTAACCGTCATGTGTTTCTTTTCTTTTTTGCGCTATCCTTTGCCGTTGCCTTTTCGGTACGATTTCGCACGAGGACACGAATGCGCATGTCCTTCGCGCGTGACGTCGCTTTACGTCGTGTGATTTGACACTCGCAATAGGCATCCAGGCAGGGCAGCAACACAAAACATACGGTCGAGTGGACGGAGTTCTGCGACAAACGGCCGTGCAGCTTCCAGCTTCCAGGCTTCCGTACCGGCGGTAAAGGTAAGCCTTCGTTGCGTGCAAAATGCAAAAACAGGAAAAACAAGCTGCCTGCAAGCGGCCTAAGGCCTATTAGTGCTGTGGGGTTGGAGAGAAGTTCTAAAAGAAAAAGCACCGATACGACACATACCAATGCACGCACGCAAAGTGATACGGCTAGAGTGAGTGACGAGTGAGAAAAAGAAAGATGGCATTGAAGAAAAAAAGCAGCTGTGGCCACGGATAAGCAGCGGTCGGCGACAGGAAATGTATCAGTGAATGTGTGCGCTTGTTGTTAACCAATTCCTTATTAGTGTGTATCCCACAAAGCTCGATCCCGTTGCAATCGGCAAAGTGACCTTTTCAATGTTTAGTCCATCCCAAGATAGATCAATATGTGACGTTCTCGGAAAAGCTTGGTTTTCTTAGGCACGAACCTTCCACACAGTTCCACAGGTCCGCATACAGATTGGAATAATATATTGAGATTCGGTAAATCTTCTCACCATCGGCAAATAACAGGCGGCCTGTAAATATTGACGCCGGACCACGCAATATCAGATGTTATGTTGAAGCTTTTTTGTTGCTCTTTGAGGTGCGTTTGACTTGAGCTTTATTTTCGGAATTTTATTTTCGGAAATATATTTAAATAAAAGCATACTTCAATTGTAAAATGGTTACAAAGCGAAAAAAAACCATAACTTTAAAAGTGAATAATATAATGTTCTTGACTCTTAGTGAACCTTTTCCAGGATCCTGAATAAAGATCCTTAATAAAGACTCAAAAAGCATTGGCAGATTTCAAGAAATGTAAATTTAAGAACTTATACTAACCATACTGATTACTATTTTATCTCCAAGAATTCGATTCGACGCCATTAGGACAAGTCTTATTTATTTGTTAGCTATGCAATTCACGTTCACCTTCAATATTTTAGGGTGGAATTTTGATCTAAAAAAAATCTTTATGGAAAGGATACTTGAATGATGACAATATCAATGCTATTGACTCTTTGTGAACTTTATCCTTAAACCTGAATACAGAGTTCTCCTAATTGAGTCTAATTAAATATTGAAAGCTCTAAAATTGTACAACGAAGAATATATTTATTTTTTTAGAATTTTTGTTGGTAAATTGAATCATTTTCATTGTTGGATAATGCATTGCCAACTGAGCGGTTTGGATGAGTATTTGTCGATTATTTTTTACCGGAATACATTTCAATAGAGTCCAGTATTACGCGACACTAAAATAACTGCGAACTATCCTACTAAATAACTACCAAGTCGTCAACTAGGGAGTGACTTCATGAGTATGATTTAGACGTATCTGGGTATCATATTAATGCTGTCTAGCAAGTTAACTTTACTATAACTTTCGATAACTTTTTGGAGTAAACAAGAACTCTAGATGGTTTGTTATAGCTGAGGTGCCTAAACCTCTTAACTTACTCTACAATATGGATTCAGTTCCTTAACATAAGCACTACAACAAAACATCTGAAGTTATCTGAGGGATGTCTGGGCACTCGGGGTACTGTAACTCTCTTATGACCTTCATGCGTACGTCTTGACCTTGATAGATACAATATTCCTTAAACGTTGTGCAGAACGCAAGTTTCTCATTACAACAGCAATGTACAATTTCCAAACACATCTTTAGGATAAGGAGAGATTTCCTATTAATTCTCTGTTATGTCAAAAATATTGAATAAACAAATCGACAAAACAAGAAGTCGCTAATAGGCCTTTAGTAATAGTATTGCTTTTGAGAAGCTTTCTATCAAAAATATTGGTAATCAGAAGCCGGTGCTGGTACATTAGTTTTTAACGTATCCAATAAACCAATAAATGTTTAAACGTTTAACCAATAAATGTTTAAACCTTTTCAAAGTATTATTTTTCATTTAACAATTACTGAAAAAATATTTTCAATCTACTTATTCTACAAAAACGCAATAACACAAATGCAAAAGTGTCCCTAAAAACCTCCACCGAATCAATACTTGTACGATGTCCCCCCGACCGATGAAATGTTAAAATCACATTCGGAGTGAATTTTATTTGCCAAAACAAAAATTGATGCTGTCTGCATATTCCGCAAGCTGATCATCAACGCGTTCAGGCTTGCTTGCCTATCCACATCCTATCACATTTACTGCCTCGTTTCCAGTTTAATTTTACGATTACCGCAACGCAGTAAAAACCTCCACTTGATACCAGTCGAGCTTCTCTCTTTGCTACACTGTCTCTTTTTCTCTCTCTCTCTCTCTCTCTCTCTCTCTCTCTATCTCTCTCTCTCTTTCTTTCAAGATTCCATATTTTGTTGTGTGTCTGTTGTCTTTGCTTTTGTTTGCACCATCTTTTTGAAAATAATGCAAGCTCCGTGCGTCAAAGACGATACCTATCGGGTCCCTTTCGACAAAAGAAAGCATAATCCTTGGCCAATCAGGCAAACATTTTTAAAACCACTACTATCCATTAAGCCTACGGTCGTATGTGCTTCTGCCCGGTTTCACACACACACACTAGCGCATTTTGGAGTGGTATACGGTCCGGTTTGATGCATGTGGCTTCTCGCATATAATAGTGGTGGTCGCCCCCGATTTGTACTATGCCAAAGCGGATAGCGATTGCTTATGAACGGCTTGGCATTCTTTTGCCCCATAATACCCATCGCAATGAACTGGATTGTAAAATTTGTCAACCCTTTTACCCAGGCGGATAAAAACAACAACAAGAAGCGAGGGAAAATAACACCATAGCCGGGATTCGAATATAATCCGATTACCGAGCGACGATAAACACCCAATCATCGTTCTACGGTTCGTCGACGGACAGAAAGAAGGAAACACACACAAGCACGAGTGCTGATCGTCTGATCCCTCTGACTCGTGAGGTCAGGGCGTACGTTCGGCGTACGTCTTGGCGTAAAATGGGTGCCCTCCTGGCGCACCCAAAGCCGATCTGATATACCATATCTGTCCGCGTTATCGGAGCTCAAAATTGGGATTCTTCATGCTACCAATCAACTGGAAAAATAATCTGTCGCAATTTTCATCGTTCGCCTTTGTTTGTTGCTGACATCCGTTTTTTTTTTGTCCTTCTCCGATCGCAATCTTTCAGGCTTCGGATCTTGGTGCGGACTGCTGCTGACACCGAAGCGTAAGGGTAATGCGAAAGCTTTCGACCTGGAGCGGCAAGATGCATCTGGCGGTGACGTTGTTCTGCTGTTCCATCGTCTTCAATGTTGGTAAGTAGTGGATAATTTTAAGCCTTTTTGATAGTGTTTCGTATGGAAAGCATTTATTTGACATGTTTTGTTTTGCCAAATCTTATTTTAATCTTGTTCTAAAATTTTATTGTACTTTATTTTGTTTTACATTTTTGTCCTTCCATTAACTTTTATGGAAGTTCTCAGATTTTAAAATTCAAGATTTCCTTGAAGTCCTTTGTAAACAAATTTATTGTACTTTTCGGTGTACTTGTAGTAGCGCAAAATTAAAATAGAGTTTAATATTTAGTAGTGCGAAACGCAGCCATATTTATAAACTCTTGTATGGAGCCGAACGCAGCCGAACGCAGCCTAACTAAAAAGTTCTTTACGTACGATCAAGCGCAGCGATTTGACTTTTTCAAAGCAAAAATATAATAATTTAAAAACATAAAAGTTTAATGCAATAAAAATCCCTCTAGTCAAATATTTGTATGGTAGTATTTGTACATTTTTGTAATTAAGCAATAAACTTACCTATTCATTCAGATAAGAAAATAAATCATAAAATTTGATTTATCCAACCATTTTTCCGTCTCAAATTCACTCGCAAAGTAAAAAGCATCACACTTTTACACTCTATTAGTCGAAAATTAATGTCCACATCTAAACCCTAACAAGGATGATAGATTTAATTCAAGGCATGAAACCTTACTCCATAACACCAGCTCAATCAATTCCGCTCGATCCTTTTTCTAAATCAACATCGACAAACACTTGACTGCACTCGAATAAAACCTCAGGCCAAAACCCCTTTTTGCACCCGGAATCAACCGGGTATCATTTGATTAGGTGCCGATACAGAACGCTACAGCTTCATAAATTCTCTTCATATTTATCCTTCAAAAGGTAATCCCAAAACCGAACCGAACTCCACTCTCGACTGCCTTCGGATGAAATGAATCTTCTAGTCGGGGTTTTTACACAAAAAAAGGAAAACAACAACCAACCTCTAAATTCGCCGATGGAGAGCGTTGATTAGCATTGCTTTTGCCGAATCAAATATTCCACAACCTGCACTAATTGGCGCCAAACAGCACGAGTCACCGTGGCCGACTCCATATATCGCCAGTTTGAAGACCACTCTCAACCGCAGCCAGCAGTGAATTATTAGCAGGGTACTGTTGATGGACGTACATAACATTTGGGGGGAGGGGGAGGGGGGGGGAAAGACAGAACACCAACAACATTGGCCCCTTTTTGTGACTGGATGGCAAGATGCGAGATTTATTGCTCTCGTTGACGGCTAGGTGTTCGTTCCTGTTTTGTATTTATTTCTTGCCCAAAAAAGAGCAGAGAACAATTTAGCACAATTTCGTTAATTGGTAATCAACAACCGACAGCTATTGCAAAAGGTCAATAGGAAAATGGCACAAAACACCAAAAAAAAAAACAAACAGCCCCCCGATTTGGCAACATTCATCTCATCGTGTCCCGTCTGTTGGCATTGATTTGTGGATGTCGTTCACTTTTAATTTTCTAACGCTTTAAACATGTTTCGTCCAGTGTTGTGGAGGATTTTTTTGTTTTCCGTCCCCATGGCGCGTGCGTTTTTCTGGTTTAATTACTGTCAAATAAAGCAATCGTTCACCGAGACGTAATGCGATTTTATTACACAACCCACCAAACCGGGAACGGATCCCGGGAACGATTTTTCACGATCGTGTTTTTGCCTGCCACAATTGAATGGTAAACAGTGCAAAATCAGTCAATCGGTGACCATTGCATGCCCGTACCCGGGATGGTACTGGCAACAACAACAACGCGCTTGAAGCACCACACACTGATTGAGCCATAAATTACAATTTGCTCGCATTAACACTCGCCACTCGTACCGTGGCGGTAAAGGATTCCTCTATTTTTTCTCACGTACTTTTATGGAGCTTTCTTTGCTCCTTTCATTCTGTTTTTGCTTTTGCTGTGTGTGTCTCATTACGAACGAGTCTTTTAACTTGGAGCATTGTTTAAAACGTAGCTTTCCAGCGTGACAATGCTTTTGCTTGAAGCAGAAATTCACTCTACATCCATCTACTCTTTTAGCTGTGCAATGATTTTGCTTTTATTGGGATCTTTACAGGGAGCATGATGGAAGTAAACACATAAATAATTGGTTGCATTTCGTCCTAAAGGAAACATTTAAAATTCCACTATTATATTTAAGTTTAATGAATGTATGAGGATCATTCTTAACAAATAAAACCTTTAAGATAATAAGGTAAAATTGGTTAAAATATTATGTGTATTTTAAAAGGTTATAAAGAAATTCCAGCAGAAACCATTTAAAAATAATCAAATGAATAGAATGATTAGAAATATAAATTGATTCAAGCTGAGTAATAGAACTGTATGTTTTGCTAATTCCGTAGTCGTACAAATTTGAATATTTCAAGAAAATTACAATAACTCTCCCAGATTTTGAGCGAATGAGTCTTTGACCAAAACCTGTAATGTGACCTAAACCTGTGGGAATGAATGTGTTTACAGAAGAACTTTGAATATTCCAACCATTGCACTTATCCGCTTATACTTAAAGACCAAAGTTCCGATGAGCACGGATAATCGGTGTTCCTCTGCATCAGAGATCCAGATTCTATAATTCTAGGTAATTTAGACCACAATTAAGATTTCTATCGTATGACTTAACTTGAATGCATCGCTCGCCAAAGCTCTTTTACACTCAAGAGCTCATAATAGACAACGCAAAGTTGCTCCCACCATAAAGATACCATCAAGTTACAGCCTCAAATTGTTGGTTTGAGAGTTGGAGTTTTTATAGCTTATCAATCCCACTCACGATATTCATGTAGATTATAATTTTGCATTGTTGAACTCCTTTCTATATCCTATTTAATATCGAAACTACTTCAATTAGACAACGATCATCAATTGCGGCATCTATTTTTAAGTGGTGGAAATTAAACTGACATATTAAACAATCAGAATTGTACTAACAATGCGACGACTTGGTATATTGATAGCTTACCAAGCAGTAGCAAAAGTCAAAGTACTACACAGCTACTTGATTTTCACTAACATATGCAGGATAAGACAAACTCAGCAGAGACTAATCACTAGATATAGGAAGCTCCAAGGTTTTACAAGCCATGAAGATTCCCCAAAAATTTATTATGTTGTTCCTGTTAATATTCTGCTATTTACCAGCGGTTTGAGGAATATTTCTGCTGCAGAGATTTGTTAAAGCTGGTGGTCAGTATTTGGATCTAGAAAATCCAACGCTAAGTATTAGGTACCATCCAGCAGAGTATGAGTTACGATGAAAGTTGGCAGTGAGGCGAAGGTTTCATGAATGCAGTTATGTTGCTAGATATAAGCTGTACTGTAACACCATTAAAGTATGCTCCGATGGGGTAGTTACGTCAATAAAATCACACCAGACGACCCATCCCATGAAATCAGCTTAAGCTAACGAGATGTCAGTCCAAGAAATAACACTATACCTTTGATAGACAATGTTGCACTCCACTAACTACAGATGAAGTTGTGCCCCACTATAAAGCATGGCTGTATTCTCCAACAAGACAATGAAGTTAATGTACCTTCTCCCTTCTCATGCGCTCAAAACCATAACGTCACCCATTATTGAAGTAAATTGATTTTAAATTAATTGTACCAAGGATTTATTTCTGTTCGCTGACGACAGTATTCGGTGTGCAGGGTATGTTGGACACCCATTTATACCAACTGCCGCAAGAAATTACCTTGTAACATTATAGATCACTTTAACCCAAGAATGGCTCGAGCATCTTTACTGCTTCACGTGTCGTTTCTTCTGCTCTTTCTCCCTTTCTTTCTTCATCATCCACCATTAACGTCTTCCTAAAACCACCCTCGCAACGCAACGCACCACGCGGATGTGATTCCGGGTTCGCAATGGCGGATGGGTGGGGTACTACATGTCCACATGTCTATCACCGGCCGGATTATCCTTTTCGGAAACCCCGCCCGGGTGGCCCCGTACGCCGTAGCGTGCGGTCGATATGCGACGCCAACCGATGCCGAACCGCAGCAAACGTTCCGCATCACGCCGAACGACATCGAGGCGGTACAGGGCGACGAGGTGGTGTTGCGCTGCGAGATCGAACACCTGGCCGGGTGGGTCCAGTGGACCAAGGACGGGTTTGCGCTCGGCTTCGGTAATGAAATCGTCGGCTATCCGAGGTTTTCCCTGAACCAGAACCACAGCGACGGCGTCTACAATCTGCGGATCACCAACACGTCGTACGACGATGCGGCCCTGTACCAGTGTCAGGTTGGGCCGGCGAAACACAACCATCCAATTAGGGCGCAGGCCAAGCTGACCGTCGTCGGTAAGTACGGGAACATTCCTTTGATACGTTGTGCGAGATTTTGCCGGTGTTCGGGCGTGTGCCGTTTGGCAGGAATTAAAGTGACAGTTTGATGGGCTGGTGCCTAAATTTCTTCGCATATGCGAGAATATATTCCCTGGAAAGCGAAATTAAACCACAGGAAACCCCGGTAAGCGCCCCCTGGCGAATGTTGGGATAGAATTAAAAGATAATTAATGTAGCTCTCTTGCAGGTGATAAAGCCCATTTGCAACAAACAATCTTTTGTCGGATGATTAATTTATACTGATGAATTTATATATTTTACACGTTACAAAGTTTTACTCTCAACTACGTAATGCATCAATTTAAGTTTGAAAAACAAAGGATCATGTCATGATAATTTATATAATTTTCATTTTTCTTTTTTCCTCTATCATCCATCCACAGGCACGCCCAAGGACGTTCATGGCAAGTATGGCCGTACTTAAGCACAAGGTTTTTGTGCGACACGATCGAATTACTACGTTCAATTAGCAAACACATTGCAACATTAAAACTTCCTTTTGAAAAGCGATCAGTATCAGTTACGGTGGGCAGACATTGATTGATGATACGCGCTTATCTAGGAAATTGGGGATCGGGAATTAAATCATATTAATTCGCAACAAGCCAAAGAAACATGATACACCACGTGGAATGTCCCGGAAAGCTAGTTCCAGGAAGTGAAATTACAATAAAAAAAAACTCGTTTAAGTTTCTGCCTCCGGATATAATTTTTGCCAACCAAAATACGTAAATAAGCCACAAACACAGCGAAAGTAACATAGCTTAAACACCTATGTCTCTTTTTTGTTTTGGAACCAAACAGACGCTATAACCGTTCCTTTTAATTTCAATATCGGTGCCCATTTCCAGTTGAGCAGATGAGCGGATAATCACGTACCCGGTTGTGTCGCATGTCGGGAAAGCCCGGATAATGAGACAGCGGTGCGGTACGACTCGGTACACCCGAGTTGATTAATGGCAAACGCATGGCACAATGATTAAAATGTAACACTGCGGCAGAACCCGAAACTGGCAAAACCTTGTGAACCCCCCCGGGAGTCCACATTCTACCGCACCAAGGCAGGGCAAGCACGGAATTCGACACATATCACCATTATTAATGTAGGTGTATCAATAGAAGCAATAAAGCAAGAAAAATATATAATACACCACTTTTTCCACCACCACATGGACAGAAAAATCGAAAACAGAGAGGAAAGAAAAACAATGCGAGCCCCATTGCACACGATCGTAATATCTTTCACTGGTTCGCTTCTTTATCGTCACGCACACCTTAACAAGCTGATCAAATAGCGATACTGCCCGGGACAGAGGGCGATTCCACCGAAACGCACTGGGCACAGAAAAAAGGACGGCCACAACCGACAGCAGCTCGCTCCAAACAAAAAAAGGAAAGGAAAAGCGAGAAAAATTCGCACACACACACACACATCCCGGTACCAATTAAACGAAGAGGAAAATAATTACCGGCATGCCAGTTATTTGAATTTCGAGCGTACGTTAATTTTCATTGCTTTCGCAGTTTTTAGCTACCGTCCTACCGACAGATCGAGAGAGAGAGAGAGAGAGAGAGAGAGAGAGAGAGAGAGAGAGAGAGAGAGAGAGAGAGAGAGAGATGTTTGTGTGAATTCGTTCCCTTTCTTTTTGGCCATTTTCTTTCCGACCATTTTTACCGCATTGGAATCAAGTTACGGACCATTTTGTCCGTCCATTCCCGGTGGTGGCGACCGTTGGTGAGATCAATTTCTTTTTGCTTTAATTCTTCCTTTTTTTCAACTCATTTGTTTGTAGTTTTTTTTATGATAAAGTGTGCACCAAAAAAGCTGTCAAAAAACAAAAAAGAAAAAAGGGATAACAACAAATGGTCCGCGGTAAGCTTGCAGCTTTTTCACGGCATATCGAACTCATCCATTAATCGGATGTTATGCTTTTCTTTTGCTTTGCACATTTGTGAAATGTGTTTGGGTGTGTATGTGTGAGTTTTTTATTTTTATTTTCGTTGCTGCTATTCTCTACTTTCTGCTTCAGATCCGTTCATTTCGGTCTATTTGATGCACATTAAATAACAAACTTGCGCGACAGGAACAGCTACACGATCGGAACCCGTTTGCCCCTGTCGGTAGGCAATCCGAACGCGTGCATCCCCACTTCTCTCCCTCCTTCACGCGACCCACCTTCACCGTGTGGTGGCCAGCGATTCAAATAATTGTTGAATTTAACGGCAATATTCACCGACCGGCTTGCCGGGAGATCGGCCCCGTCGGTCCGTCAGTGCAAATTTATTAATATGGGCTTAATATTTCCATAGTAATTAAAAATCCGCTGTGCAGACCCTTGCACAGGGGCTCGTCCCGTGTGCGACGCTAGCATTCAACCCGCCGGTAAAGCTGAAACGGAGCCGTCGATATGGCGATTGGTGCGTTTGGATGGAAAAATGTCGTCCCATTGTGTTGTGCATGCTGTTCGCTGCGTGAGGTGCGCTTATTAATTTCTTGTTCGAACTTTTTTTTTTGCTTCGTTAGGAATATTATGAATCCAATTTGATGAAATGAAAATTGCCAAAACCCAAAATATCATCACAAATCTTTCCCAATTAAAACGTACTAATAAATCCAATGTTGATAACGAATTGCGGTTAACGATTTGCTTCAAAAGCTGTTGATCTTTGAATGTGTATTTTATAACAAGCAGCTATAGTAATAGTAAACGGCAAATAATTGGTTTTGATTTACTTTATTGCACTGTCATTCAATATTTTGTATTCATTAGTTTCAAAATTACTGTAAATAAGTTGACTATTACTCTATTGCAATTAATTGCATACCTTCCGGCGTTCAAAAGCTGGAATAGCCATCTTTTTTAATTGTCGGGCGCCAGAATCACGTGGCGTTCTTTCACAGGCCACAGAATCATCTGTCAGATCTATGAAAGCTTTGTGTGCCAGGTTGTCCGGTGTCATTTTAAGTATATAACCGAGACTTATGTTGAAAGATCTCTTTCGCTCTTCTAACACCAATAATGAATATTGTATCAGCTCCTACTTTATATTGACTTCTTCCCTTATAAAACTAGACGGTTCATGTTAAGTAAGAATAAGTCGTCAGCTATTTGCTTCAAGGGTCACTTTACACAAACCTCGTAAGTCCTATGGAGAATTTAGTCTTTGAACATTGCGAATAACTTATTACGTTGATCTTATATCGCAATGTATAAATATCCCAAACAGTACCCGTTGTTTAACACTTGTCATACTGTTACTGGCACGGTCATCTTCCGCAAGGACCTCGGGAAGACCGCAATACAGATTAGATTAGTTAAATAGTAACAACTCACGGAAACCTTTTAAAATAGGGAGCCATCTTTTGCAAACCCTTCATACCGATTATTCTTGTTTATTCCATCAACATTCCCATTACTCTATCTAATTTTAAATTATTCGCAAAAATCGTGTAATGTCGTTTAAAAGGAATCAGGAGTTTCCATATGAAGGGCCTAAAAAAGCCATTCCGTCTTGGTTGTTCGGCGTCTTTCTTATGACGTCATTTCACGATCTCACAGCGTTGTGGAGCATTCAATTCTTTGCTTTATAAAGAATTGGCTAACCAACTCTTAGAGTTTGACTCTAAGTCGGGTAGTCATAGGCCTCTCTCCTTTGTGAGGTACGAATATTTCGTACAAGTGTGGTAAACCTTAAACTTAAATACATGAGAAGAAACCCAAACTATTCATTAAAAAATTGAAATATAACAAAATAAAGCTATAAAAAATCGCGAAATAACTTTGAATAAACATAAATGTAGAACAAAACAACAGAAGAACAACAAAGCGATAAATTTCTAAACAAAACCTATTCTTTCTACTAAAAAAAGGACGATTTTACTTTGAGCTTCAAACCCTAATCTAGCGAGGAAACACAACTATGATTTATTAAAAATACAATTGCACGGTTCCATTTCAAGATCGTTTTCCGGTAAGTCGGCTGCACGGAGCTACAAACTCAACAAACCAAACTCGAAACGTACCAGGCGTCTCCATTGCCACGCGCACCAGCCACGCATCCATCTTTAATGCGATACAGTGAAGCTCGCAAATTTGCTTTTGCCCGATTATCTTACCATGACATTTAATTTCATCGTGCAACCCGGCCGATGTTGGGTGCGCAGTCATTTATTATCTAATTAAGAAACGAGTGGAAAACAAATGGCCACCGATACGGGCGCGATAATGCGCCGCCCCATGGGATACCTTTTGGTTCGGGCGAGCCACGTGGTCGTGTTGCGGGAGGGCGAAACAAAAAAACCCGAATAACACACAGCACCCCACTCCCAAACGGCGCAATGCATTTTCCGCAGCCCGATGCGGCAAAGACGCGTCGCATCATTAATAAATTTAATTCCTCTTTTTTGTTTGTGCCTCTTTGCTCGAAGAAGATCGTTCCCATTCGCACGACGTTCGCGCACCATTAATCATTGATGATACTTTTTTTTTCGGGGAGTCGGAGGGATGAGGGTGAAGGGGGATGATGGTTTTGAGAGGAGAGGGTGACAGGGGAGAAAAAAGGATCCCTTTTCGCTGGAAAACGGTTCGCTCGCCACAGTCAACTTGTCAGAAATGTAGGAACAATGCTAAACGCCATACATTTCGGACGTATCACTCTTCCGTTTTCTTTTCGGTCATGGCAACAACAACTAAAAAGAAAAAAAAAACCTCGAAATGGACAATACAATGAGTGGGTAAGGAAAACCGCCGGTATGCGAGAGCGAGAGACGGAGAAAAGCTTCGCTAATTTGCTTCGGTCAACGAATTTCACCAATCCGCCAGTGTATGGCGCAATGGACGAATATTGTGTGCGTTCCCCTTTTTTTTTTGCTTGCCTTGTCTTGTCCGCTCTCGCTACGTCACATCATTCTTCGTTTGCTGTCAATTATTTTCCATTTCGCCATCGCCCTTGTAAGTCACTTTCAGCTAACCGTCCTGCATAATGAGAACCGTTCGAGTTTCGTGACCATCGCTGATGTGGTGCTACGACGCTTCAACTCTCTGATACGTTGCTAAAGGAAACCTTTTTCAGAAAACAAAAATTCTTCTCCATTATTGGCAAAAACCTTCTACCAGCGTCAATTTTGTATCTTGTGTAGTGCAAATATTTAATGTAAAAAACGTTACTACCACGCAAAACAAAAAACCGGTTTCCGTCCATCGATCGCCGCTGCAATTCATAAGCGCAACGCATTTTGCTTCATTGATTGATTGTTCGTCTAAATTGCACTATAATTGAGCCGGCCGAGTGGATACGAATCTCGGCAAAGCGCACACGGCTGGACTGCTTATATAGGAATAAAACTTAAATTAATCATCACAAATCTCAGCATCTCAGCCGGACAACAACGACAACAGCGAAAAAAAAGGTATCCCTCGTGTGATGCCGAACAAAAGCGGTGCCCTGTCTACTCTCTGGGGATGCTTAGAATTCGGTACAGTGTGTAACATAACTATACGATTTTTTAAATGTTTATTTAAAAAGAAAATTATATTTTGAACCCAAAACCATTACGGTAATGAAACAGGTGTTGTAAAAATTTTACCATCATCCTGAAATGTAATTAAACTTTTACTACCAAGATATTATTTTTTCCAATAAAATTTACATTTCGGTTAGGTTCCTCTTCAGGGAATAGAGAAAATTAATCTACAGAAGCAATTCGAAAAACTTCGCTTGAAATTTATAGATAGAAGATCAATATTTAGTAGGTGATAATCGATGTAAGGGTTTTAGTAGGACATTTTTGTTTTGCATTAAATGTTCTTTTGAATTGGTTTTCTATCACATTTAAATTTACAGCCCAGAAGAAAACTTTTCTAATAGTAATCATTCCCTCCTCTTACCTGTCTTAAGTAACATTAGCTCAAGTAAGAGGACTCTTATCCTACGTTTGTTTGCAAACTACATCATCCACATTGTTGGAAACAACAATGCTGCGATTGATGTAACAATCCTTAAATGCTCTTTTTGAAACCCTGTACGTCATCCCTTCATGGTTCCTTTTCTTTTTTGTTAACTAGGATGTAAGTTGTTTTTAATAAACGCTTTTTATAAAAAAAAATCTGAACAATCGAAACCATTAAATTTATAATAAACTTAACAATAAGGTAATGAATTTAGTAAGAACTTCTAACAAACTCGATCTTAAGATCCTCGTTCGTATTACGTAAAATAGAGTAATAAAAAATATATAAAATTTGTAATTAAAAGAAGGAAGATTGCAATTAGTTATCTTTTCGTATTTTATATTACAACCTTGTTTTTGCCTTGAAGCTCCTAAACCCATTAAAAACACGCTTACTCGTATAGTTATACGACACACTGTACCACTGTCCTGGTGCGACACTTCCAATGCTTAATGGTGTATTGAATGATTCGGGGCTGTTTTCGCCATTTTTGTCATTCCACGAAGGTCATCCCGTTCGCGTGGCTCGTGCCCCGTGTGCTGCTCGGTGCAGTAATTTTCCACCGTCTGGGCTGTGTGGGCGCGAGTGGCGGTCGGAACCATAAACGAAATATTGCCCAACATCAATAATTCTATGCCTTGACCGGGTTCATTTCCATTTATCACAACGCCCTTTTGTCCCTGCCGGTACATTCTGCCGCTACCCGAATGGTAAGTTCTCGGTACGTGAAAGAAAGCCTCCCAGCTTCTACAGACAAATACACAGAGAGAGAAGAAAAAAATGCTCCCCCCGATGAATCGCATCGTTACGGGGTTATGCGGTCCGAGTGGTCTCGTATTATGTGCATCCTTCGAAAGGAACGTTGAAAAATTGCGCATGATGATGACAAGACAGATCACTGCCTTTTTTTTACGGTTCAAATTATCTTTTCTGACACAAATATGTGAATGTGGAGTTTTTTTTTGTTCCTTTTCTTGTGTACAAATACACTCTCGGATTCCTTTCAACGACCTTTACTCCTCAACGAAGAAAGTGTAGCGTATTGATTTGCTTTCTTAGCGGCACGTTTTGCTCAATACGGCCGCAATAAGACGCTGTACGTAAAGCGTAACGCATTAACGTTAGTGTCAGTCAAGCGTTATTTCGTGCTTCAGCTCGCAAAAAAATCCATCTAATCAATATTTATGCTTTTGTGTATAATGGCTGAATAAAGATCGCCGTATATTGATGTGATTCCACCAGAAGGGAGAGCAAAGCAGGTTTTCGAAATATGTATGTATATATGTTTTATTATAAAAAAAAATCTGTTCCAAAAATGCATTACTTTGCCTTTAGAGCTTCCGAAATGAGTTAACAACAAAAACCACAGGAATGATTAGTAGTAGTAGTAAGTAGTAGATGGTTGGGTGAAGAATGCCTAGCGTTCGGTGTATAAATAAATAACAATTCCTTCCTACGCAACTATTCGCTTAAATTCGAAACTGGAAACGCCCCCGAAAACTTCCCCGTTCCATCCGTCGTTCCACTTCAATGCTTCTGGTGCCACTTGTACGAACCGTAGTACTTGAAGTTGTTCTCATCGCACTTCCGGTCCGCCTCCTTCGGTCCGCGCGACCCGTAAATGTATTTGATCGGTTCCGGCCGCTCGCGTTCGACGTAGTGCAGCAGCGGCGTAAAGATGCGCCAGGCCTCGCTCAGCTCGTCCGCGCGCACGAAATGCATCTGCGAACCGCAGAACACGTCCAGTATCAGCCGCTCGTACGCATCCGGCAGCGCCACGTCCTTGTACCGATGGCCGTACGTCAGGTCGAGCTCCGTTTCCTCCATGTCGAACGTAATGCCGGGCGATTTGGTCATCATCTTCACGTACAGCGCTTCGCCGGGCTGCACCCGTATCACCAGCTCGTTACGCTTCGGTTTCCCATCGAAGATATCGCCCGGCACGTCATGGTACTGGATGCGTACCTCCGCCTTCCGTTCGTTCAGTGCCTTACCGCAGCGTAGTATGAACGGTACGCCATCCCACCGCTCGTTGTTGATCTTCAGCACGGCCAGCGCGTACGTGGGCGTTACCGAACCCTTCGGTACGGTCGGGTCGTCCAGGTAGCCCATCAGCGCATCCTCATCCGCACCGGCCGGGTTCGCCACATACTGGCCGAGCACAACGTCCTCGATCGATAGCTCCTTGATGCTTTTCAGCACCTTCACCTTCTCGTTGCGTATGTCGTCCGGATGGCAGGTGGCCGGCTTTTCCATCGCCACCAGCGACAGTATCTGCAGCAGATGGTTCTGCATCACGTCGCGTATGATGCCGAAATCGTCAAAGTAGCCGCCACGGCCCTGCGTACCGAACGGTTCCTTGAACGTGATCAGCACGGAAGCGACGTGCGCCCGGTTCCAGGTAGGGCTGAATATCTGATTGCCGAACCGGATCGTCATCAGATTCTGTACCATCTCCTTGCCGAGATAGTGATCGATACGGTACAGCTGATCCTCGGTAAACAGCTTCGCCAGATGGACGCTCAGCACGTTCGAGCTTTCCGCGTCGCGTCCGAACGGTTTCTCCACTATTATACGATTCCATCCCCTGAAATGACAAGGGCAAGCGTTAATAAATACTCTCAAGTAGACCGATTTCATCTCATTTCACTTACTTCTCGCCCATGCACGTGTTGCGGATGTGTACCGTAACCGATTCGAACACGGATGGGGGCAACGCCAGATAGAACAGCCGGTTTGCGGCACGACCCACCTCGAACTTGCTAATTTCTTGGTTGAGCAGCTCAAAATCACGCCGCGAATCGTAACTGCCGGCAACGTAGAAATTTACCGACCAAAACTCTTCAAACTTTTCCATCTGGTCATCCTTCACCTGTAGGTAGGGGAATAATTGTAATAAGCTGTCCAATAAGGTACAGAGCCTTCAGGTGAGCGACCATTTCTAGATTACTTGCAAGTTGAAGTGGAACATGTACAGATAGGCAAGGCATTTGTTCTACCTACTGGAACTACGAAAAGTAATATTTTAATTGCTGCTATTTAAAGATCTATTAACATTCTGTCTATTAACATCAACGACGCTTCACATAGGTTCCACTTTTAATTCGTATAAAATAGTTCACTTCATCTTGCAAAGAGTCCAAAAATAGATCCAAAATTCGTATTCGCATTGAAAGCATTGTACAACCATTACTCTGCAATGGCAACTACCTTCATATACTGGCGGCATTTCTCCTTCAGCTCAGCCACGGACAGCTTGCTGCGCGCATATCCAATGAATTTAGTGTCCGACGGTAGCAGATTGTCGCGGAACAACCACCACAGTGTTGGATAAATCTTCTTTTTAGCCAAATCGCCCTGCAAGAAACAAAAGCATAATAAACATATTGTATTACTCAACTGTGCCATAAGGGAACCGCAACGATACACGATACAGCTGCGGTTTGGGACATATCTGTAACAGCTTCGTGACGATTTGTAATGATTTAATCGCTTGAGAAATTATAAAAAAGCTATAAATATAAGCTATTTGGTGGAAATTACTGCGACTAAATTTATTAAAATATTTTGTGTGATTCAAAGTTCGTTTAAATTGTTGATTTGTTTTTCATTAAAATTATACATAACAAACAGTAATAAAAGCTCTTTTGATAATAATTTCATCTTTTATAGTAATTAATTAGCTGGTTTAAATAATTATAAAAAAATCTACAAAAAATACCAACTAATCGACTTATGAATAAGCAAATTTGGGTACTTGAAGGTTAATTTAAATATTTGATATTAAAAAAAAAATCTTTTCTTAAAATTTTTGTACGAATGTAGTTTAAGTAGCAACTTTAAAAACAAAATGAAACCTCTACTGCATTATGTATTCAACCGCGACGAAAGGTAAAACGCTACCATATTGTTACCATAAATTATCGTTCCAATCGACCGGTTCAAACACTCAAAAAACCACAGCAAAAAAAACAAAGCAAAAAGTTCTACGGGTCGGTCTAGAGTTTGCGTGTCCATTCCGGTGGACACCGGCCGCGCTTACTTACCGATGCGCCAAACACAACGAAAATGTGCGGACAGTTGCAGTCGAAGTGTGTGCCCTCCGTGTCCATCGCGCTCGACTTCAGGTTCCGCCGGATGATGGCCAGCGCCTGTTCGCCGTCGAGCGATTCGCCGTCAAAGTTGCGGCTGTTCAGCTGATGGCTGCTACCGGACAATGCTGGAAACGAACGTCGTGACGAACCGTCATGAAACGAGAGATAAACGCGCCCGGCACGTGAGTCGGATGATTACGTTACGTTGGCTAATTAACACGAGCAATTAAACGGTTTCCAGTAGCTCCAGCGACACTTCCCGGTTGTTGTTCCCGGGGGTTTGTAAAGCAAAATGCAGAAGAAAAAAAAAACGCTGCTCGAAAACCTTCTCAAAAAAGCTCCCAAACGATCGTGTTTGTTTCGCTCGCGATCCTCACACTTGTACGGACGTTCCGCGACTAAGGTGATTCGCGTTTGCGCATTGTCTTAGCGCGCGCTCATTCGCGCGTTACACCACCGCGTATGCGTATGCGTTTTTGTGGCATGAAGAAGACCCGGTGTCGCTCGACCAATATATCTATATTCGATAGCGAGGACGCGGCGATGTGCGAATCACAGCACGCGATCGCGCACACACATACGGCGAAACATCGGATGATCCGCCATCGGAAATCATCAACCGTAAAGTAACCGCATCGCGGTTATGGCAATGACAGTAGCCCTCATTCACTCCTTCCAGTGAACATTTTCACCTCCAAGGCAGATAGAAAATGCATTCATGTAACATGTTTTTCTAAAGAATTTAGCAATGAGATGTCAACAAATTGGAATGCATTTTGGAACACTTGTCCTACAAACAGTTTCTATTAGTGTCTGTGACTTACAGGACGCTTCTGCCAGCTCATCTGGCATGCTGGATGTGGAATCGGTACGTGCACGGAACCGAGCATGCAGCCAGGAACTTAAACGTCTCATAATTGCTCTCTCTTTCTCTCTATCTCTCTCTCGCTCACACACACTGTCACTGGTACATCGAATCTCAACCTCACACAGTGATTTGTGCAATCGAAAAGGAAACTGTTTTCGGGGGGAGACAGCGATAAAACCGATTACTTTCGCGAATGCTATAAAACGGTGCTTCGACGGGTGCTAAATGGAAACGCCAAACGCCAAAAATAACAATAAAACACAGACAAAAAGTTGCACTGCGTCCGTATGCAATCACCACGATCGACTAACGAACCTGACTGGTCGACTGTACGATCGTTTCCAACCAGCGTGCAGGTGTGGGGAATCCATAGGTATGTAACGTAAGGTCATGCAATTATCCCCACCCCGACTAAATGTGTGTCTGTGTATGGTACCGTAACCATATACAGTGCAATATTTTTTTTTTCTAGTGTTATATATATACATATATATTTATATCTATTTATTATTATTAGAATTATATCATGTTACCTCGCGCACGGTACCTTTTCGATCGACCCGTTGCCATACGATCGCTTGTAATGTCACGTGTATGGCACGCTTCACACTACCGTGTGCAGTGCGCGTCAGGAAATTGAAGATCACATTAGCGGCTTGCACGCGTGTGTGCGTTACTGATAAGGCACTCGCTGCGGCGTTTATTTACCCCGATGAAAGGGTCACCGGTTGGAAGTGTTTGCATTATTTGACCCATACCGTGTTCTAGTGACGTAATGATGAGAATTACAATTTCGTTGTTGTTGCTCCTTTTCTACCACCAATCCGCGCTTAACGATTCCAATTTGTCAAACTCATTCAGTGGCGTTAAAATTACGTAAATGAAAAGACTTGGTGCAGAAAAAAAACACAACACCACATTGAAGAAGAAACAACCGTCACACACACACGCGGTCTGGTAAAGGTAGTCGAGTGTGTGCTGTTCAGCAAAACTGGCCAGTCATTTTCCACCGCTGGTCCAATCTCCTGGCGAAGGTAAATATTGGCAACAAATATCGTCACCGATTGCGCTATTTGATGACCATTTTCTTTTCGTTTCAAGTGTGTGTGAGTACAATAAATAAATAAATAAACACCAGTGTAGCAAATCATTGTGAAAAATATCTTCCATCGGCATTGTTTCTGTTCGATCACTCATTTCCTTGACGTCAGTACCATTTGGATTCTGTTCGTATAGGTGTGATCAGTAACAGCATATGTTACGGTTGGGCAGTCAACTCAACTTTGATATCGTATCGCATTTTGCTTTATGCCCTTTCACTGAAGCGATCAATTACAACTTGTTTTAAAATATTTGCTTTGTTTGTTTCGATTTATTAAGCTTTTTTTTCATTTTTCTAAACTACGAGCAGGCCAACTAAAACTAGATTTGAACTTATATCCCCCGTTTAGTTAGGTTGATCACTAAGTTCGTTTTTTTTATAATAATAAAACGAATTTTTAAGACACTGTGAATAAAATACTTATATCAAAGTACTTTTTCAATCGAAGAGCACTTAAGCAATTTTTATAAAATTCTTCTATTATTAATTCACAATCAAAGTAGCCCATCATTCGATAAATAACCTTCACGATCCTAAGGCACCTTCTGATGATCAGAAGTTATAGCTACGATTTAGTTGTGAGATCTCAGCTGAAAAGACCGTCGCCCAACAACCAAACCCAGACCGTGACATAACGAGTTTCTTCTCATGTCTTTGGCGGTGGTACATTGTTGGATACTTTTCAGCAAATCCCGTACATCATTGCCTCACAATGTAACCACCGTAGTAACCTTCGCTAACCTTTCGGTTGCTTTAACTGTGCTGCACATGAAAACATCAACCGAAACGAATAAGTTCGATCTCGGGCACTGACGTTTCGAGAACTTGTCCCAAGTTCAGAACGGGAAGGTTTTTGGATGATCCATTCACTTTCGATCATATTTAACTTAATCCGGCAAAAATCGTGCAATGCCAAGTGAATTGCATCCATCCGAAGCCCTTGGCCTTGAGCAGAAGCTACAGAAGAGGGGTGGAATTTAGCGATGGGCGGGTAGGGGGTAGGAGGGGCGGGGAATCTGAAACGTAAACATAAGCAGTGGGCAGGACGCTACGCACACCACTAGGCAACATGGAACCGTTGCTATGCAACATGCTGTCGGCAAATAGAGGTGTACACGTAAGTTCTGTTAGTACAGGGGTCGCTATAAGAGCTTTAACTAAACAAATAACGAACTAATTTGTTTTGCAACTATTTCAAAGCGTTTCAAATAAAACAAATCCACTTCTAAAGATTATTATTATTTTCGCACTTGTAGTAAAATCATCCATCCCTCATAAACAGAACAAGCTATCCAATTTTTCGTAAATCAAGACGTTAATGTTGCTGTTTTATAGACCGAAGACCGACAAATGACTCTAGAATTTAAAAAAAAATCCCATGTTTTTGCATAACTTGCAAATGACACGAAACAGTTATTATTTAACACTAGAACAGAACTAGAACAGTTCAAGTTAACACTAGAACTGGAACTCTTCATTTTCTGGAACCTGGAACGCTTCATTTTCATCTCATTAATTTTTGGTTTTAAACTATTACACCGTAATAAGACATAGCTTTACGATATCTTTTCGATAGTGCGAGTTACAAAAAATAGTAAAAATGAATCCAACTCTGCAAAAATGCGAGTAATGTGATTAATAAAAAAAAAGGTAATTCTAGTGTTAAGCACAAAAATGTGACCTGCTTCGTGGGTTTTTAGCCCCGAGCACTTATTTGTACACCCAAACCATTTCACGCACACTTTGATCCGAGGCGGTACGCAACACGACGCGCAGATTACGCTTGCCGGTGTGTCACCGTCTGTCCAGGTTTCCATTCCTCTATTACCTACCCACCCTGCACACATTTCTCCTTCCCAGCAACATTCCACATGTACGGTGCTGACTAATGTGCGCCGTCCCGATGCCACGCTTTATCGCAGTACGACGGTGTGCGAATTTACCCTTGTCCCAAAGTCACATTCACCACAAATTCGAAACGTTCTTTCTATGAGGCTCACAATGCTCGGATGACCTCCGCACGATCGAAACCCAACCATAGCACACACCATGCGGGCAGCGGGTTTCGCTCTGACCTTATCTCGCAAGAGAGCCACCGCGCTACTGCTGGAACACGCCACGAACGCAGTCAAAGTCGTCTCGTGTTCGCGCACCCACCACTCTCGATCTTGCTACTGCTGCTGCTGCTGTGCGTGATCACACAAATCACGTGATGTTAACAATCAGGATTTGCTTTGCTATCCCAAATGGTCAAATGTGCACCCCGTCCCTTAGGAGCCAACAGTCAACACGGTACTGCCGCGACCGCATTCATGCCTTAATCAACGCGATCAACGCCAACGTTTTCTTATCGGTTTTGGCCTTTTTGCGATGCTGGACATGACGCGACTGTTTAGAGGTGTGTTAATGATGATGGACCGCATGGAGGTGGCCACATACACTTCTTTTTGTTTTGCTTTTGCTTTTGTTTACCTGACGCCTTTCCGCCGGCGGACCCATTGGACGACGATTTGGCCGGATTCATGTCGCCGAGACGATTTGTCGTTAGCCAGATGGAACAGTGTGCAAAACGTTGCAGATATGACCTCGGAAGTAAGGTATATGGTACAGGTTGATGGGTACGCACAGAAACGAGTCACAAAAACACGCGCACTAGGCACTGGGACGAACACACAACCGCACGGCACAAAAGAAACGACGAAAATAAGCCGAGCCGGACTGATCGCTTCACTGAGTTCTCCCCACGACGCAACACAATCGTTACTGTGCGCCTGCAACACCAGCGTGATCTTGCGATTCGCTTTCGGTACTCTACGCGTTGCTAGTGCAGGGTTCGTCGCCTCAAGTAGTTGGGTATTTAAATCATTTAAATTACATTTAGTAATAAAATTTTAAATTAAAAAACGGCAGTAAAACAACTTTTTTTTTCATTGATTAAATACGTAACTCCGTGCTAAGCAATAAAAAAAAATCGCTATTTTTACGTATATCGCAATTATATTAATACAATATTAGTTCATAATAAAATTTAACTATTAATATACTAATTATTACCACATATATTGAGGATACTACTGAGCAGTATCAAACAATGACTTCGTTACAAATTTCGCCAACGTTTTCACCATTAAATAACCGCTTTATCGCTTCAAATCCATTATTCACCATTCACTTGCTTTTACAAACAAGGGAAACCCATTGTAATCGTCGGAAGTATTTTTCATTTATCGATACGCCTAATGGCTACTATCTTATCCAAACAGCGTGTGCACAATCAAATACACACGCTGGTGTGTGCGACTTAGCACATAACTTACTTTATCACTATTAACACCTCATAAAATCATGCCATATATCCATTGATAAGTATCGATAGCTTAATGAGTACAATATTTGATGGAGATATCTTGTTCCCTTGTTCCTCCGGCATTTCATTTAAGGTTGCGTAAGCTCATAAACAATGTATGTGTAAATATAGCAATATTTGCTAAATTTGTCCTAAAGTTGCTATTCACTGTATTGAAACATCGTCGAAACGAAAACGAAAACAAAAGATAGTAAAAAGGAAGTAGTTTTTAAGACAACAACAATTAAAAGCAGAATGTCATTATGTTAAAAACTAATGCTAAACATATGGGCACCTCATAACATATTACGCCGTACAGGTCCCACCACATAAGAAAACAAATATTTCCTTAGCTGTACCTTTGGTTCTGATGCCTGAAAGGATTCTCTGGAATTTATTCAATTAAGATTGGGGCTACAATAATTTCTCATTTTCTTTTGTAATGGCCATGGAAAACGTACATTTTTTTTTGCTTTAATTTAACTGTTACCTTCCTTTATATCAACTTATCAAATTATAATTAATTTATGCTCAGTTTTTCAAATTTATCTCTTATTCTTTGAACATAATATTTCTGTCGATTGATGCAAAATATAGTAATAAATTTACGTCACATCATGTTGCATGATATACTAATAATATATATTGTACATCATCGCATTGGTTATCTTAACTTGGATCAAACAATATTTCCATACGAAATAACTATACACCGGCAGGGAAACAAAATCCAAACACACCGAAGGACGCAAGCAAACGGACCAAATCACAGACAAATGCGTAAGGAAGCATGTATAAATCTGTCGAAAGCTGACGAATACGGGACAATCGATCGAAACGTTCATCACCATTGCTTGTGACGGGAAAGGCTCTTACTCCAAACACTTTCTTAGAACGTGAAAACGGAACACTGATTACATCCATACACACACACACACATAATGCTCACTGCTTCCGGCGTTCCTTCTTTCAATGTTTGGTTACGCATGTGCACCATCCTCATATGCATGCACACGTACGGCTCAAAAGTTCGGCGAGAAGAATTCCAATTTTCATATTTTCCTCAGTATTAGCATAATTTCACCTTTCCCCCTCCGCTCCAACCATGCAGCCAACCAACCGCAGCTCGTTAGTACGTAACGTATCATGCAGAACAGACCGAGCCGACGATACATTTTCACGGGGAAACGGAGGAACCTTGCTCATCTTGCCTGCACAGCACGGGTTGAATCTTTCTATGACGATGCTACTATGCACTCAGGGCAACGTCTCACACCACTCTAAGCAATGCAATACTACCACCATACGACGGTCGGGACGTTTGGGACGGGAGTGACTTCTAGCGGCAGGATTATGTTTGCTTTTGCTCGCAAGTTTTCCACTTTTGCTACAGACACATGATACACGTCTTCCGTGCTTGCAACTGCAAGCCCATTGCGCCGGAAGAACAAATCCTGCGGCCAAATCGTAACGAAGCGTATTCGTTGCGTCTGCTTCTCAGATAAAAAGGGAACATCTACTTATGGAGTAGGAAAAGCGTGTAACAACTTACCGCTAACCACCAGCAAAGGCGCTAGGTGCTGAAAGGCGAGAATCGTGAAGCTTCTTGGCCGTAACCAATGCTTTTGTATTAGGCAGAAGGATGCAGCCAGAACTATTCGGTATTAAAATATGCACCCGAACTTTCCTTACGGGGTCGGAGGAATTGTTTACTCTGATCTTTTGAGTAAAACAATTGCATTATCATTTTCAGCTTATAAAGGAGCAATTTCTACAAGAAAATAAAGAACAATAGAAATAAATTTAAACAAACCTGCATAAGTAAATTGTTTGAAACTGATTTCATTTCTTGCCTTCCTTAACCACTTCTTTGCAATGTTATAATGTTTAGTTAGAAATTAAGAAAACAAAATTACTATTTAATGGCATAAAAGTTGATTTTCTTTTCAATCAACCCTTATTTAATACACATACAGATTTAGCAAACTAAGAAGATTACGAAATGCGTCTTATGTTTCAGTGTTTGCAATTTACTTTTCAATCATCACTCTTTGGTTCAACAGTCTTACGCCTGGTTCCTTGGTTCAGTCTTGGGGAAAAGGAGTACCCACAGCAGAATCCAGCACGGGACGAAAATAAGCGCTACCATATCGAACAACCAGTTGCCATAGATCTGTGTAATGAAAAGGGATTAGCCAAACGTTACGTTACATTAGCATCCTTCAAGCTGCTTTTGGTGCAACCAAGTATATAAATATATTTACCATTGAATCTACGACGGAATAAGTAATCGCATCCATTGTTGCTGTATGCGCTTTGGAAAGCAATGGTTTCAATGCTAGCTCGGGAAACAGATGCCAGGTAAGGCCAACCAGCACACAGTACAATACCAGCAAAGGATTTATCAGCGCACAGAACAAACGGGAAAGTCTGTTATAAAGCAAAAAAAAAAATGGAACAGGTTCAGTCTGGGTGGTCCCAACCATCTTGTGTAGCAATGTTTAAGCTTTACTTACAGCCTACCGGTTCGACTGGCTACAGGGCGGATCAGAATAATAACCGGCACGAGGAAAACGGAGAGGCTAAAGCCAAGGGAAAAGTTTAGCATTCCAACGGCCAACAGAACTGTTCCTAGTTCGAGCAATACCGCCACGTGTAAAGCCTCCCCGTTAATGTGATTAAACCCAAAAAATACCGGAAGTGTAATCGCTATTGTGCAGACACCCTGAAACAGGCTGTACAATCCGAATTGTGTGGTGAAATTAGCCTTATACAGATACTGGTTGATGAGTTGGTTGTGCGGTAGAAATACGGTCAATGCTCCGATCGAGTGCGCCACTAGCAGCACGATACCGACGGAAAAGTATCCGATTTCCGTCGAATTTTTCTGCTTCGATTCCGCTTCCACCTTTTCGTCACTTTCGTCGCCGGAGTAGTACATCGATAGGTAGTGAATGAATGCTTTGATCAGCAGCGATCCCGCCATCAGTGCTAGGCTGGGCATATAATCCCCGATCGAAACGAACCGATCGTTCGACACCAACAAATAGAAGAAAAAGCTCTGATGGAACCGCTCCAGCAGGTTGTTCAGACTGCGACTGATACCCTCAATGATTCGGAGCATCGAACCGATCTCCTGGAACTGTTGCTGTGCCTTCTCACGCTTCACAGCCTCCAGCGTGAGTGCTTCAATGCCATACTTGTGGAAAAGCCCATGATTGCCCGTCGGTACACCGCTGGCCTGCGAGAACACCATCGACAGTACATTGAACAGTTTATCCTGATATCGGAACGAACGTTTTGGGCTCGAAGATGTTTGCTTATACCCGGCGATGATACCATTTTTCGAGGAAAGTTTCTGCACCAGATTGTGCAGGTCCAGATTGGGCAGCTGTCCGTTAAGTCCTTCAATTTTAAGATTTATATGGCTAATGTCTAAGCTTTGCACTTCCAGATTAATTGCGGCTTGAATGGAGCCGGCCCGTGCACGCAGCATGCCCGAATCGAGAATGCGTCCGTCCTCACCGCCATGGTACGCTTCCAGCCAGGCCTGCATGCCTAACTGCTCCTGTTCGGTAACGAGGAAAATTATATCCTTCGCCCAGTATTTCTTTTTGCGGGCAAAATCTGCAAATGCCAACATCAACGGTACACCAGCAGACACGTCCGTGTGAACTGTTTCCGGTGGTCGGTACGGGACGCTTATAACGATCGATTCTGTCGATGCAATCCGTGGGGCACGTAGTATTCCAAACACGTTTTCACCTTTGAAACGCTAAAATAAATGAAGAATTCTTAATAAAAAAAAAAATGAAGACGATTTTAATGCAATAAACCCATCCTACCTTGCCGCCACCGAAGGGATAATTCAGCGTAAAGTTGTGTGTGTGCGTTTCCAGCCCAAACCGTCGCATCTTTGCCAGTAGCCACGGATAGGGCAAACTTTTCGGATAGCTTTCACGCTCCCGTTGCAGTTCGGCGGACAGTGACTTTACCAGATTCACCGTTTCCATCTCCAGCTCGGAATTTACCAAACCCGGCAGCAGTGCATTCTCCGAAAAGTAGGTGGCAGAGTTAAAGTTTGTATCCGGCAAGGCACAGAAAAAGCCAACGCCCAGCAGATACAATGTTAAGCAGATGAGCGTATTGTAACGCACCAGCTTGCGGCAGTATTTTGCCTTTTGTGAAATCGATGGGTTCGTCAGTAAACCCATCCTGCGACACGATCTTTTCCCGTTTTTTGTTTAGCCGGTAATGCAAAAACTAGCGAAAATCGCACGGAATGTTTTGTAAATAAATAAACACCTGTCGGCTGTCAAATGCACTTCCCCTTCAGAAACGTAGCTTTCAATTCACATAAACGTCAAGCCAACCGTTGACAGTTTGAATGTTTTGAAAAAAGGTGCGTCGTGTTCAGCGCGTTATTCATACGAAATTTAGCACCGAAAATGTTACCAGAGCTGCAGGAGTGTATTAAAACGGTGCAGGATAATCTGTACCATGGTTTCATACCAACAGAGAAGAGCGACATCCAATGGTTAAATGTAAGAATGGGTTTTGCTTTGCTATCTTTGTATTATCTCCTCTGATCGACGAATATGTTTGCAGTCTGTATGTGCGGATTTGTATCGACTTCTGCGGATCGTCCACAAGCATCTCATCTTCGATGGCAACGGCAACGTTGGGGTGCTGGAATCGTGTTTCCTGTGCATCTCACAGATCGTCATGTGCGTCCGTTGGCTGGAGAAAACAATCTCGGCGGAACTGAGCACAGCTAGCAAACGCCAAGGATTGCCGCAAGCAAGACAATGCTTCCTAGACCGGATTATCTGGTGTCTGGAACGGCTTAAATCAGTGCTGGAAACCGAAGTTTCACCCGAGAGCATTTCTGATTCCAACTTTGTCAGCTATCTGGATTTGGCGCTCAGCTTGATAGCTCCGCTAACCGTTGCCAGTGACGCTGTGTGCGCGGAGGATGAATATGAAACCAAGTACAACGAAGTCATCGTGGAGAGTGGCCGAATTCGATCTGTAATTGAAGCATTAATATCGCAAACGTTTGGCTTTTGCAATGTGCTGCCCGACGAGGATAGGAAACGGATAACGAACATTTGCCAAAAAGTCCTCAAGGAATGTATAGCGCTAGAGCGGGAAAACGACGGAAAGGATTCGAGCGACAAAAAGTTGCGCGTAAGCATTCTTGAAAGTGCCATCTATCAGCTAGAAACTCACGTCAACGAATGTTTGATACGGCTGGTGTACGACACATTCGGTGACAACGATCGCAGGCTGCTCACGCAGCTAAGAACGACCATCAGTTCCAGCGTAAGCGAGGAACAAATTGATGAGCTTACGAAACCGTTCGATAACTTCGTGGAGCGTTTAATGCAAATCGGGCTGTTTGCCATATCGTATGCCGATAACATGAAAATATCGGCCGCAATTCGTAGCTGCCTGGCTTCACTGGAAGCACTCGATTCGTACCTTATTCCCTCGCTATACGTAGGAACGGACAGCAATTCGATGGTGCTGGAAAACCACTGGCTTGAGGAATCAGCAACCTTGTCCGTGCTGGTGCATAGAATAATTGACACCAATGCATTTGCCTTATCATTAATCGAGCAGCTAGATGGATCACTGGATACATTGCAGGAAAGCTTCAACGTACCACAAGCACTCGAAATGATTCGCAAGGCGGAAATATTCCAACACCATCTCGAAATCAATTCCGTCGAGGTGAATTTGCAGGATGAAATACTTAACATCCATTACGGTGATTATCGTACGATGGTACTGGAATGTCGAGCGATCGTAAAGTGTGCCGAACGGGACGAGAACATTGACAAGACGCGCATTATTAAACGATTCCGCGTACTACTCGCGAAGCTACGCAAAATTCAATTGGCAATTAACACCGAGAAGGACGTAAAAACAACACCCGTGGAAGATGTTACGTCCCTCAAGCAGGATGTTTCGTCAAATCAACCGGATCCTTCCCCGGAACGGCGTACAATTGAAGCAAACTTGCAGGAACTGTTTTCCGCCAGCCAGGTACGCATGTCGTCCACCAACATTCTGTACCGCAGCCGTCGTGGGGAACCGGGAAAGCGAAGATTGGAAGCAGCATCGTTGCTGGAAATAAACACATTCTCCGACGTTATCGCTCACCGGAGAGATCGCGCCGTTACGACTCCCGAGAAGGGTTCGATCAGAAAGAAGCCAATGCGAAGTACGGTTAAATTGGATGAAAATTCTCTTTAAGACACACCATTCTAAACCTGTATTTGTATGCTGTCCTTACAGGAAACAGCCTGCGTGTGGCAATGTTTAAAAAGCAACAGCGTGACCAAACGGCGGAGATGTACGAAAGCATTAGAAGTGACATTGATTTGCAGATCACAGGTGTGTAATGTTATTTGCCATTGTGTTTTAAATTGTTAATATGTGGATTTTCTTTCTCACTATCTGCAATAGTCATACTCGATGAGTTAACAGACTTATCGAACACATTCTCAACGCATCCTTCAAGTAAGTTAACGTCCACTGACGATAATCCATCGGCGACGATCATTCGCAAGTCTATCACCAATGAGGAGATAGCGGTCGTAGATGATAATAAAATAAGAATCAACATATACACTGATATATGAAAGGGAGGAACGATTACCATTTTCAGTGGGATACTGCTGAATCTCGGGTAATGTAACAATTCAACGTCCCAAGCATGACATGACCTTGCAGGTTGTTATGCCCCGCATACGAAAAGTTTGGATTGAAATTGCTCAAAAATGCAATTACTATCTTTCTGCTTCGGGATCGTCACATAAATAATGATATTCAAACGAAAAACGATCGTTTATATTAAACATTCGTAGAATTTATTTTATCGCGTGGGGTATGGTATTAAGTAAAAAAAAATCAATCTTACATCTAAGGAATGTAATAAACGTCGTCGCATTATCTACTATCGATAAGAAACACTTTCCCCTTCCAGGCAACCGTAGCCTGCACCAAATACTAGCACGCTAAAGGATGAGCGAAGATTAGACTAAAATCTGTACAATCGGTAAAAATGCACTTGAAAGTCTTAAACATACATTCCCGCTATGCTCTAACCTGTCTCACTCAGTCATGCATTGTGGCTAGTTGTTACACTATTTACTAAATCGACAAAATTCTATTACCGTAACGTTTCTTGGCTATCTTTCTTCCCGCACGACACGTTCGTGCTATCCGAACATATTCGATATTCACGCTATCACACGCTTGCTGAACGGTTTCCCTCGGTACGTGCGATTGATTTACATTAAGAGAGTGGAGCTTAAATGGCTATGAAAGACTGTGTAAGCCAAACACTTGTACGCTACTTTGGCACAGTTGAAGGAGGGATAGTTGGACGCTAGTAACTGTAGTATCAAAAAACATAAAAAAAACACACACGACACGAACGAACAAACAAACAACTGAAATCATATTCACTAGCAAACGAACAAAACGCCTTTAATGCGAGTAGCGTTGCATTGCCCAATATTGCTATGTTTTACCGGTGCTTGTGTACCGTAAAAAGGCAGTGTACAGTATGTGCAACAGGATGTAACAGCAGCCAACCCACAGGTTTCGTTCGTTTGCTAACAACCGTCATATGAGATGCACGGTACGCGAATTGCTACTGACGGTACTGCTGCTGCTGCTGCTGCTAACAGGTGACGTGACCACCGTCGGCACGATGGGCGGTCGCATCGCGAAGGTGGCGGGCGGTGGAAACAGCAGCTGGTTCGAGGATGGGCGATAAAAGCGTAGATAGTGGATGTAACCCTCGTCGTCCATGGTGAGAAATTTGTTAAACTCCCGGTTCATGATCAATCGCTTCGCCCGTCCGATCAGCTTGATGCAGGACAGAAGGTACGGTTTGCTGTAGGAGCCACGCTTATCGCACCAGTGCGACGACTCCTCGAACCGATCGCCTAGGAAACTTTTCTGCACCGGACTGCCCACGATCGGTGTGGAAAAGCCCGAATGGTTGCTACCGTACGAGCGACGGTTATCGTTCGAACCGATCAGCGTGTCGGCCGTTCGGCGTGCGGTAAACCGCCCGGACAGCCGTATGCTCGATACGCTTTTGCGCGGTTGATTGTTCACCACGTAGTCAACGCTCCAGAAGACGATCAGATCACCGACGCTGACTAAGATGTGCGGTGCGCCCGGTTCGTTCCAGCTGCTAAAGTACAACTCCGCCACCGGGAACTGGTGCGATTCAAGCACGCCCAGCTGCCGGTTCAGTTCCAGATGGTGCAGTATGATCCGACCGTCGTGGCATCCCACCGCCAGGAACTCGCCGTCTGCGGATAAGGCACAGCTGCAGATCACGTTGGCAGTAGCACCGGTACCGGACGGTGTGTGTTTGCTTTGGACCGGTTTCACCGTCAGCAGCTCGTCGAACGGTGCCAAATCGGACGATTCAATAGCGGCCTGATACAACCCGAGATGGTAAACGATACCGTCGGCCGTGCACAGTATGAGTGCCGATCGGGGCAGTTGCTGGTAAGCTGAAGCACCGTACGAACGTTCGATTTCTTTTTGTACTAATTCCAGCGATTTGTGTTCCAAATCGTATATCTGCGGGATAGAAGGACAGATAAAAAAAAACACGGATCGTTTAGTGATGAAATGGTTACTGCAAACTCCCAATGCTTACTAACCTGTATTGAACAACGATCACCAATCAGCAGCACGAAACGATCGTAAAGCATGTAACACTTCCGCACCGTATCGGTCAGTTCCAGCTCCTCGCACTCGTTTGCATACAGCTTGCAGATACCTTTGCCTGCTATCACCAAAATTTCCACCTTTCCCAGATCAGTGTCGCGCTGGAAATGGTCCAGATACGTTACCTCCGTGCCGAGATCGACCACGCTCACCATCTTG